>BLSH010193635.1:603818-660933 GCA_018402905.1 Glandirana rugosa | reverse complement strand
CACTCATATCAATAACACGTACAACAGTATAGACATCCAGTAGTTCTGACGAGTAACAGTAACTGCTAACCAGATATAGTGACTTGTTACACTAATTACAATGTAAATGTAGTACCCTGTCAAAACAAAAGACCGTAAATCTAGTTTGAATAGTATTTGGGTTTATCATTTGAGTGGGAGTCCACTACTTGTTGTATTGTTTAAAATTACCCGTGTTACCGGTCACTTAGTCAACCCTCTACGTACAACGAGACATCATCTTTTTGCCTTTTAACATATGAGTGGAAAGGCATTAAAAGGAAAGGACCACGTAGAAGTACCGTCGTGTGTGTACCCAACACCGAGGCGGGGGTGTTGTACTATCCTGACCAATTGATATTTAGTTTCTGTCTGGGCCGAGTGACGTAAGAGACATTGAGAGTGGTTAAACCCGCCCTTAGACATACGACGGTACTTCTACGTGGTCCTTTCCTCCAGTCCTATCATGTTGTGGGGGCGGAGCCACAACCCATGTGTGTGCTGCCATGAAGATGCACCAGGAAAGGAAAATTACGGAAAGGTGAGTATACAATTTTCCGTTTTTCTACTACAGAGCAACATGCATCTCCCAACTGATTCACTGGCCATTGTGCCCATTAAAATTTGTTATGTTGTTCATCACCTGAGGGTGAGTTTACTATTTGGGTTTATGATAAGTTTGATCTAAATGCCAGAAAACAAAACTGTCCCATGATGTAAATGTAACATTAATCACATTGTTCAGTGATATAGACCAATCGTCAATGACAATGAGCAGTCTTGATGACCTACAGATATGACAACATGCACAATAACTATACTCACCCATCACATTCTTGCTGCAAAAGACAGTTCTCCTTCCAAAAAATACCAGGAGATGCTCACTGATATCATTGACCAGGGATACCCTGGCCACTTTGTTCACAAAAAAAGCCATCAGGGAAGGAACTGTCATTTTTCAGATATTGGTAATTTTTTTTTAAAGTACATTCTAAAAGTACGCTAATCAACATGAAGGTTTGGGGCATCACCAACTGTGTAATTTAAATGTATTAATTTCTTTTTAATGTTGTCCTTTAAGCCTTATCAGAAGACCAGCTCTCCGCTGAAGAGTATTTTTTTTTTTTTTTGGCAAATGTCCCCTTGGCAGTGTCCAGCTAACAATGCTTCTGTTTACTCAAAGCTTGGAAATTAGCAAAAAAAAAAGAAAAATACAAAAAGATTTAGCTCCCATAGCCTTCAACATGGTTTGAGGTGCTATGTCTGCAGAAGCTTTCCAACATGCACATGTGCATTCTGTGCCCTGATTGGGCAAAGCTTTGCCCAGTCAGGGCGGAGTGTAAGCTGGTTGTTAAGGAATGGGGCCTGGAAGACAGCCGCGGCGTCCTTAATAACCGATGAGTCATGAGCTGTCAATGGGTTTCCCCGCTGTTAGCTGAAAAAAAAAGGGGGCGGTAAAAAAAATTAAGAAACAAACGACATTATATGCAAGTAATTATCCATAAAAGAGATATGGGTGCCTGGGTACTGCCCTGGGATACATGTATCAATAAATTTAAAAAAAAACAATTGTTTTATCAGGAGCAGTGATTTTAATAATGATTAAAGTGCAACAATGAAAATGTAAAATTTCTTTAAATATCATGCCTGGAGGTGCTTGTAAAGTGGCTCATTTGTAGCATATACAGAACATGCTACAGCAAAACATTTCTAAAGAAAAAAATCCAATTTAAAATTACTCGGGGTTACAATTGCCGGCATCTGGCTATTACAAAATAAAGAAAAAATGACGTGGGGTCCCCCCAAAATCCATACCAGATCCTTATCCGTGCATGCAGCCTGGCATGTCAGGATAGGGGGAGACGAGCGAGTATCCCTCTCCTGAACCATACCAGGCCACATGCCCTCAACATGGGGGGGGTTAGTAATTTTTGGCAGGGGGTGGGCTCTGCGCCTCCCACCCCAAAGCACCTTGTCCCCATGGGGACAAAGGCCTCTTCCCGACAACCCTGGGCTGTGGTTATAGGGGTTGGTCTATGGGTGGAGGGCTTACCGGAATCTGGAAACCCCTTTTAACAAGGGGGCCCCCAGATCCCACCCCCCCCACATCGTACCCCTACCCATTCACCAAAAAGTGTCAAAAAGTAAAAACCACAAGATGTTAAATCCTTTATTAAAAAAGAAAACATTTAAAAAAGTGTCCCATCATGTAATCCACTGTCAATCCCGACAGACCTGAAAAATAGGAAAAAATGAAAACCCTCCACCACCATTGGAGGCTACCTGCCGTATGCGCTCTCTTCCCTTTGACAGCTCTTATATAGGCAAGGATGGGGTCACCTGGTGATGTAACTGGGTGGCACCACCCCCTCCTGACATCATGTGATGTCACATGATGTCAGGAGGGGGCTGGGCCACCCTAGTACATACATTCAATAAAACCTATCTTTTAATGAATAATAATGAATATAAAGGATATCTGAAAATTGTAAAGACAAGGCCATATATAAAAGAGAAGACATATGTATATAGTAAAAACTATACTTACAGACATGAATAAAAGCATAAATTGTTAGGAGCAAGAAGAAATCCAGGAGGTGGCATACACCTTATTACACTTAAAGTATAACTAAAGGCAAAACTGTCTTTATTTTTTAGTTTTGGATATGGATTGTGGAGATGGATTAGAACATTGGATAGGTTTTTATTGCTACCTCTGCCTTTTTAGGGAAATTCACCCTCTTTATTTGTTCTATTTACCATTATAACAAATATTGGATTATCCCCAGAACTGTAATAGAAGAGAATCTGCCATTGGGGACACTAGTTCTGGTGACCTGGGGAGATCATTAGATTCCCTTAATTTGCAGGGATTTTCCTCTTGCATCCTGTGTTGGCTATAAGACAAGAAGTGAAGGGAAATCTCCCCAATGTGACACAGATGTTAAAAAACTGACAGGGTTTTTAACTCCTCTCCCACTCTATCCAAATTAAAAAAAAAAAACATTTTGCCAATAGTTCTACTTTAGGCCCTTAAAGTGGATGTAATCCCAATTCATGAAATTTGTGCTGAGCAAATAGATCTACAGTGTTTTTTATCTCTCTTTAAAGCCCTAAGTCCCATGGCTTTCTCCTGCTTCATTCGTCTATTATCAGAATGATAACTTCTGACAAGTTCTCAGACACAGAAGATAAAATCAGGCTGAATTTTGTGTTGGGGAGGTTGCTATAAATAGATTAGCAGAGAGCTTGCCATGTCACAGGATAGCTCGGAGAGTCTCTGCCAATGTGCGGGGGGGGGGGGCTGCCTTTCCTCCAATCAGCTGTCTTGGCTGTATGCCCAGACTTCACTCCCAGTGCTGAACAGGAAGAGAAAATCTCTAACACAATTTTAACTTTCTAAAGAATATATAAAGCTGAAGACAGCAGATACACATGTAAAACTTATGTAGGGAGATTTGTTTCATCTCTGTGTATCATCTGAGGCTGTTCACTTCTCTGGGTACAGGAGAGGGTTTACATCCACTTTAACACAGCCTCTTGGTGGCCCTTTAAGTAGGCTAAAATGCCTGGGAGGTTATGCATCCCCTGTATCATGTGACTGCCGTGATTGGCTCTTACAGTGGTCACAGAGTTTGAAGTCCATCCCACTGATTGCTGATCAAAAGTCTTGACTGATAGCTGGTAAGTGTGCTGGGAGTATTAAATTGGCTGTAATTGGGTTGCATTAGGGTAAAAATGTTTAGGTAGTAATTCATACAGTAATCAGTGGGTATTTTTAGCTCTGATCACTGTATAAATGTCAAAAGCGTCCGATCTGTCGCAGTCCCGCTAAAAATCACAGATCGCCGCCATTACTAGTAAAGAAAAAATAAAATAAAAATGCCATAAATCTATTCCCTATTTGGTAGATGCTATAACTTTTGCGCAAACCAATCAATCTATGCTTCTGGTCCTTAAGTGGTTAATTCAGTTATAGAATTCTATTACTGAGCCCGGGTTCACACTACTGCGATCTCAGAGATTGCAAGGGATTCGCACCCGCACCGCAGGTGCCTTTCACATGCAATCACTGAGCAATGCGAGTTCAGCCATACAGTTGTATGGCTGAACTCGCATTAGATTTGCACCAAAAAAGGTGCAGGAGCCTTTTTTTCTCCCGCACTGAAATCGGATCGCATGGGTGTTCTCACCTATGTGATCTGTTTCCTGTGCGAGTTCACAGTTCGCACTGTGATCTGTGAACAAATCTGGGGGTGCCATTAACTTTTTAATGACACCCGCAGCAGTTCGCAGAAGGCAGTGTGAACTGCCTGCGGGAGAGGTGCGATGCGGGAACCAGCTCTGGAATCGCGCAGATTCCGCCATCGCACAAGTGTGAACCAGGGATTAAGGAGGGAGTTGAGATTTCCAATGTCTCGGCATTATCGCCCTGGCAGCCACTAAAAAGAAACGGAAAATCCCCTTCTTAACTTTTGAGGCACATTCTGGGAACGTAGATAGGAGTGCTATTTGGGGAGTTTGGGACACTGACTGAGTAAAAAGCATTGTATATTTTAAAAACCGCTGTCCCAAAATGGACGCAAGGTGGGGCAACTCCCCCAACTATGTTGCATAGTGCCTACATGAGATAAACCGGAAGTGACGTTATGACATCGCTTCCGGAATCTGCCGAAGGAGACCGGCTTCTATCAGGTCTCCTTCTAGCCGGCGGATGCGCCGGATCATCGCTCCAGTCTCCCGGTGGGACGGGAGGCCGGAGAAGAGTGGCGGAAGGCGGCGGGAGGGGGGTGTCCCCTGCCGCCCCCGGGGATGACGGCCGATCGGCTCCCGAGCTGGATCGGTCGTTATCCCCGGATAGCCGCTCTAAAGAACAATACCGTGATATAGCCTGTGGCTGCAGGCTATATCCCTGTAGAGCCACTCAGAACCAGCCTCCGCCTATTTACGGCGCTGGTCGGGAAGTGGTTAAAGCAGAGCTCCACCCAAAAGTGGATTGGATCCCCTCCCCTCTGGTGTAACATTTGGCACCTTTCGGGGGGAGTGGATACCTGTCTTTGACAGGTATCCTGTCCCCACTTTCTCAAATCTGGGCCATAGCGAATTATGTCAGCAGCCCCGGCTCCCCCCTCCTCCTTCCCTCGCTGCCGGGCCAGTAGCACAGCGCAGCAGTGCCTCATGCCTGCGCAGTAGGGGCCCGGCGTGAAGCCGTAATACTTCAACTGCCAGGTTCCCTTACCCAAAATGGAGAGGGCAGCACCCAACAGCTGATGGAAACATCCCCTGCGGTGCTGACATCGCTGGACTCCAGGACAGGTAAGTGTCCAATTATTAAAAGTCAGCAGCTACAGTATGTGTGACTGCTGGCTTTTATTTATTTTTTTGTTCTGGGCGGACCTCCACTTTAATCTCCAGTGTGTTTCTCCAATTGGGTGACCATCATAGGTAAAGTGGCCCAGCAGGAGACATATTAAAGAAGCCAGTGTGTGCTCCTAGCCTTGGAGCTCATGCTGGCTTCTGGCAGGCTTGGAGAAGCTATCCCTCTATTCCCACACACGCTATACACGCTGGTGCCGGTGTTCCATCACATTAGGCAACCCATCAAATCTTGTAACAGAAGTGACGTTCCTACACCCCGCATTCGTTCACAGTAAAGATACAGTGAGAAGGCAGCAAGTGGACATCTTATTACACCCACCGGAGTTTTGCATTTCACACATATTTTTAACAGTAAACTGAGCTTACACTCTTTTAATGTTGAATTTTAAAAGCAGCGGTGTTCTGTCAGATAAGCAAACCTGTGAGATTGGCAGGCTTGCAGCTAGTTTTAAAATTCAACATCAAAATAGTGTCACATATTTCTAAATACTGTATTTCAGTATATAAGCTCAGTTTACTTATAAAAATAAGTGCCAAATGCAAGACTTTGGTGTGTGTAAAAAGATGTCCGCTTGCCCCCTTCTCACTGTATCCTTACTATGGATGAGTGCAGTGTGTAGCAAGATGGCGGCGACAGAACGTCACATCTATTACAAGATTTGATGGGTCACTTAATCTGACGGAACACTGTTATCTAGTCACATTAACTTATGAGTGCAGATTTTGATATTTGTTTTTAATGGCAAAGTTTTAAGTAAAATGCTACGCTATGAAACTCTTTAACCTTCCTGGCGGTAATCCTGAGTGTGGCTTGGGGTTAATTTTCAGTACCAAAAGCGTTAATCCCGAGCCACGCTCAGGATTACACTCTAGTGTTATTTAACTTGTCCCTGCAATCCTATGATGCCCTCCCGCTGTGTCCTTTGGCGGATGCCGGTGTTCTGTCTAATTACACTGATTTGATGTTGAATTGTAAAAGCAGCAGCAAGCCTGTCACTATATAAGCTCAGTTTACTGTAAAAAATAAGTATGGTGGGAGGGTGTAAAAAGATGTCCACTTGCCACCTTCTCACTGTATGAATACTGCGGATGAGTGCGGGGTGTAGCAAGATGGTGGCAACAGAATGTCACTTCCCTTACATGATTTGACAGGTCACCTAATCTGACGGAACACCGGCATCAGAAGTGATAGTCATGCATTTGTACAAATTTCAGTGTTTTTGGTTTGATTACATTATTTAATTAAGTTTATTATTATTGCATTATTATTTTTTATAATTATTTATAACTTATTATATTATAATTCATGATTTTGCGTTTTAAACTTTATCACACCCGGAATGTCTACTAGACTCTTGTTTGGACAGATTTAAGTGAGTTATTCCTAAGAATTACAGGCCTACAATATAAAATGCCAAATTTCCATGCAAAACAATGTACTACTTTGATATTCATAATATTGACATAATCAGACCGCCAGGGAGGTTAATATGAGTCCTGCTGGATCACTTTACATATCATGGTCATCCAATTGGAGGAACACACTAGCGATTAAAGATCAGGGGAATCCCAGCCTATGAGGGAAAACAGCTGTTTTTGACCTACCTGTAAAAGGGGATCAAACATTTCTGGTGAGTTTTTATTCACACTTTTTGGGCACAAGAGGTGAAGATATAAGCCTTTGGTGTTAAAGAATGGTGTTGGGATTTTGTCACAATGGACTTTTAATTATTTAATTGTATTCACTTTAATATATTTTTTCACTTGGATATGTTACATGGTTTAGATTTGTATATCACTTACCTTTATGTTTTTTTATTTCTGAAAAGTGGAGGTGCCAGGAGCATCAGGAGGGTCCGGGCCAGAAAAGTATAACATGTCTGTTATTAAAAAAAAAAGTAAACTTTACAATCACTTTAAAGCCCACCTTTCTTTCTGCCACATGTATGTGTTGTGCAGTCACCAAGAAGTTAAATATATGTTACCAACAGATTGTAAAGAAACCTTTTATTTCTGAAGTTCTTTGAGGGCAACAATATTGCTGAAATCATTTCTATTCTGAACCAATAACACTGCAGCATACATGAGGCATACTGAAAAGCAGTGAATATAATGGACATATGTCAGACATTCACTGTAGGTGAATTGCCATGTAGCATGTGTTTTAAACTACAATGATTGATTCACCCATAGTAAATGTCTGGTGAATTTCATCTCACTGTTTTATAAATATGCACTAATCATTTTCATAGCAATCTAACACAAGTGCCTATACTTCATAGATATTTGTATTTTCATGAATAATTGGGCATTTAACACTGCTGTCTTATGACTTCACTATGCATCCAGGTAATACTGTGCACTCTGTGTTAACCACTTCAGCCACGGAGGGATTTCCCCTTTTAGGACCAGAGCTCTTTTTGTGATCCAGCACTGCGTCCCTTTAACTGATAATTGCGCGGTCGTGCTATGTTGTACCCAAACGAAATTGACGTCCTTTTTTTCCCACAAATAGAGCTTTCTTTTGGTAGCATTTGATCACCTCTGTGTCATTTCTGATCACCGCTATAAACAAAAAAGAGCAACAATTTTGCAAAAAAATGAATATTTCTTACTTTTTGCTATAATACATATCCCAAAAATATAAAAAAACGAATTTATTCATCGGTTTTGGCCAATATATATTCTTCCTCATATTCAGGTGATGGCGGTTTGTGATATCGAGCCAAGTTTCCGCCGTCAATCCACGGCGGGTGGTCAGCAACTGGTTAATGGATCCAGTATAGCTATTTTTAAACCCTTTTCACCATATAGAGCATAGAAATGTGTATTTAGTTGCTTATTAATGCTAGCAGTATGTGGTAATTTCGTCACATTTTTGCATTAGTACATAATTGTGCAGGTATCCTTAAACTGTTAATTACTTGTATCATGCAAGTAACAGTTACAGGTTTTATTTAGAAAAAATAGTTCTCAATGAAAAAGCATCAAACAGTATCAGTATCAACAAAGAGGAAACATGTTTAACTACATTTATTACAAACAATAGAGCCTGTTTATTTAAAGAACTTATAAAGAAATGTGTTAAAACAGAAAGCTCACATATTTTTCCTGTGTGCTCTCAGGTTTCAGTTACATTTTATAAGTATAATTGTCATTGATTTATGCAGGTAAAATGATGTACTGGGACTATTATCCTCCAAAGCCATGTCTTGCTAGCATGATTGAACAGCGCGTGAATATCATGTTGCCAGCCATAGATCGTAGCATATTGCACAGGCTTGTATAGCAAAAGGCTTAAAGTACACCTAGCGTTAGTTACAGTATATTTTTCAGTAAATGTATGCTAAATAATGTGTGTTAGAGCTGGGTATCCACAAGGCATTTTAGGCAGGGGTCCGGAATGTCTTGTGTGATTTTTGTGTGCCATTTTTATTTATAAATCTTGATGTTCTGAGAGATCCTGTGCCATCTAGAAAAATTCCTCAAAGTTACTGCTTCTGTAAGCTGTTGAGTGGCATAGTGACCCATATAATCAAACTTTGTGGACAGTGATATCAGAAGATTTGTGAGCCAGTCAGAAGTCAGCTGACTTTTTATCAGCCAATTCAAACCACCTGAAGCAGATTCCACCCCTTGAAAATGTGATTGCTGGTATTTCACTATTGCATGCTGATAGATGTATTTCCTCCAAGGAGGAGGCTGGCATCTCGCTGGCGCTGGAGGGAGACAAAAGCTGAGCTCCTCCTGTAAGCTGCTTACTCCCATGGGAGCCATTTTTTTTAAGAGAAAGCAATGTGTGTAAGTCACTGGATGAGGGGGTACTGTACTTCGAGGAACACTATCTAGGGGGGCATGGTAAGAAAAGGGGATCTTTTGGGGATCTAAATATTAAGGGATACGTTTTAGGGAAATGTCTGTGCAATATATTTGTAGCACGACCCCTGCAGGGGCCACTGGTAATAGGTTCACCTACTCCTGCACAGCCGGGCAACATGCATTCTCCTCATTCAAAGACAAAAAGTGTGGCTTTGTTTCTTATGTTTTAGCAGGGGTAACAACTTGGATGGGGTAAAGTGATATATGGGATTCCCAATTTGAATCAAAGAACATAAACCAGGGACAATTTCCTTCCTATGTACAAAGTCTTGAACTGTCCTCCTTTCACAGTCTCTGAAGATAAAAATGTAAAAGCTCCTTAAGGACTAGGAACTCTCAGAAAGTAGCACAGAGTGTTGTGAGTTGCATACTGGAGTATCTCCAACTCTACTGTAGACACCAATCCCAGGTCTACTGAGTACAGGAACTACCAGCCCACCTGGCTGCTTCTTCACCAGCCCACCCGGTTGCTCTGAAGATCTCCCAGGGTAAGGGAAGGAAAGATTTAAGCAAAATGCTGTTTTCCATAAAGGCTTACTACATGTGGCAGTCCCTCCTGTTGTAAGTCCCTGAATATGCTAATGTACTCACACTGTTCTCCTTGCTCCCACTGTTTCTTAGGTAAGATTCTTTTTAAACCACACTGCTGTCAGGATCCTCCCAAGCCAGCCTGAGGCAGAACCCCACCCGGCCAGGGGTTCCAATCTAGGGCCACTGACACTCTCCTCAGCACTCCATCTTCCACCCGACTCCCCTGCTGGCATGAATCATTCAAATTTAAGGGCTGGCTCAGTCACCCTGCCAGGCCTACTGCCTGAGGATTGGCCATGTCCCACTAAATATTCAGTTCAACCCTCCTGGCTTCCGCCCACTAACTTCTAGAAGTTTCTCCAAACTTCCAGAATCAGGGGGAGGCACCAGAGACCTGTCTGTATGAGTTATCCAACCTGACCTGCAATAAACTCTTGATCCAAATTGAAGACCATGAGCCAATACATTTGCCTGCACTATTCTAGTAGCCCACTAGAGGGTGCTCATATTTTAAAGGTATTTTAAAAAGGGGCAACATTTTTGGGGGGGCACTTATTATTAAAAGGCAACCTAAGGAAGCACCTTCAAGGAACACATTATGCTGATGTGTGGGAGTATAAAAGCATCTTGATATGCAGGAGCCAATGTGTCTGGGGGCTGTAATGTGGTGGCAATTTAACCTGTTTTCCGTCACTCTTTAAATCTTCGTGGATTGCTCCTCCCTTCCCTTAGAATTGCTCTGACCACCAGCAACAGGCTTTTGTTTACATCAGAACTTTTTCTTTTAGTTGCTTGATGCAGCGAAGAAGGAGGTCAACAGCAGAGCCAAATGAGATCAACTGCAGATGAAATGCACCTGTCAATGATTTCAGAAGTGTTTCAAATGGATGCAAGTGGAATGCACCTGAAAGCAAGTTGCATTTTCCCATGAACAGGAAGCAGCAGCTCAGATTCCCTGGTGATACAGCAGAACCTTTTTAGGGAGCTTGGCTCACAGCATAAACTTTAGCCAGAAAAGGCAGAAAAAGACACAACCCTCCTATCATACATGTTATTTAGAAAGGGTCTACACTGTTAAATTAGTAACTGCTCTTTGTTGCTATGTTTGAAATGCAGTTGAGTAACAAATAGGTATGTTCCTAAACTGTGAGCATATTTTTTTACTGTTTGTGTTCTAGCAAATGTATTCTCTGCCCCTTTAAATATGTTTTCCCACTGATATCCTTGACAATATCAGCACAATGACTTAGTGTTAAATTGTTACTAAACCCACAACAGTAAAATCAGTCTATATAAGCAGTAAAGCATGCTTGTTATACTCACTGTGGAACCTAAGGGGTTAATCCTGTGCATTGTGTAAAAAGGCATTTTGATCCTGTCCTCTCTGATCCTCACCTTCCTTCTCCCATTGTCCCCAATTCATATCCAGATAGCACAGAGGGTAGGGGACAAGCTGCACATGCTCAGTTTGGTGTGTATTGCTAGAGAGTTTTTTTTCTTGGGAGAATGCATGTGATCAGCACAGGTCCAATCAGCACTGTCCAGACAGAGGGTCAGGGATCCTGCAGCCTCATAGGACAGCCAGATCAGTAGGAAAATTCCTCCTACAAGCTTTAACCAGGCACTGATAGAAGTCACAAGACTCTCTACTCTCTAACTGCTGATGAGAAAAGATACAGTATTTAGCAGTTTATATTTACTAAAACTATTGCATTCCATGTTCTGTGTACTGTGAGAGACCAGATATAATGAATGCAGGGTCCTGTGTTTAGTAACACTTTAAGCACATCTGGCTTGCAGCAGTAGAGTCATCGGTAGGAATGTCAAGCACTGCATTACCCATTCTCCCTGTGCTTGCATATGTTTCCTTCGATGCTCCAAAGACATGCTCCTGTCCAGTGGCAGCTGGTGCTAAATATTTTGTGGGGGGCTGCAAACTAACAACCCCCCCCCGCGCAAGAAATCATCCCCACTCCACCCGGTTCAATCGGGGTTTCCTAATTGGCCAGAAGGAGAATCAGGAAGACAATAGCGAATATTAATTACGAGTCGACACTGCTCCTGTCTATATTGGCCCTAGTATAAGTATGTATGCATGGGAGGTAGGGACCATTTGATTGTAAGCTACTTCAGGGCGGGGACTGATGTGAATGTACAATATGTGCCAACAATATTATTATGAAGTGGTAATGCGCTGCCAAACACTACACAATGATCTGGGATTTGTTATCAGAGGTGCTGCTGCCACCTTTAGTGTTTACACCATCTAAAAACATAAATAAGCATAAAATGAGAGTGTGGAAGCGCTGCCAACAAAATAGATAATGCATAATAAAATAAAGTATGGGAGATAGTAAATTCCAATAATAACATAGGTTTTGAACTGTATATAGTAAGCAAAACTTCAGGTGAATAGGAGAGCACATAAGTGCTTAACAAAACGTGCATATGAAACGATTTTAACCGCTTGCCGACCGCCAACCGCAGGTTGACGGTGACAAAGTGGTTCGATATCGCAAACCGCCGCCATAAGACGGCGGCTGCGAGACCACGCATTGTGAGCGCGCGCGCCGCCGGAGGCGCGCCCGCACGCTCACTGTGCTCGGGGAGGGCCAGGGAGCGGGTGCCGCGGACTCGATCTCCGCCGGCTACTCGCGATGGCCCCCCCGCACTCAAAGAACAGAGGTCCGTGTAAGTAAACACGGACCTCCGTTCTGTGAGAGTGGGAAGGGTTGTGATCACAGCCTTCCTCTACATGGAAGCTGTGATCACTTCCCTTCCCCTGTTAGGGCAGACCCCATGCAGTAAGAACACGCCCAGGGAACACAGTTAACCCTTAGAGCGCCCCCTGCAGGTTAACCCCTTCACTGCCAATGGCATTTACACAGTAATCAGTGCATTTTTATAGCACTGATCGCTGTATAAATGCCAATGGTCCCAAAAAAGTGTCAAAATGGTCCGACATGTCTGCCCCAATATCGCAGTACCGCTAAAAATCGCAGATCGCCGCCATTACTTGTAAAAAATAAAATAAAAATAAAAACCCCAAAAATGAATTCTCATCATCCGTAAACGCGACCACTTTTGCGCAAAGCAATCAATAAACGCTGATTGCGATTTTTTTTATCGCAAATATGAGGAAGAATATAAATCGGCCAAAACCGATGAAAAAAAATGTTTTTTTATATTTTTTTTGGATTTGTATTTTAGCAAAAAGTAAGAAATTTTTATTTTTTTTTTTGCAAAATTGTCGCTCTTCTTTTGTTTATAGCGGCGATCACAAAAGACACAGCAATGATCAAATACCGGGAAAAAAAGGACGCAAATTGTGTTTGGGTACAACGTCGCACGACCGTGCAATTGTCAGTTAAAGCGACGCAGTGTTGAATCGCAAAAAGGGCTCTGGTCCTAAAGTGTGAAATCCTTCCGGGGCTGAAGTGGTTAAAGGAATACTAAAAAATGTGCAAATAGAACTCAGGTGCTTATCATAAAGTGCATACAAATCCAATTCTTAATAATACAAATAGATGTCCAAACAATGCAAATAAATAAAGTGGTAATGGCATCAAGCAATAAAGTGATTAAGGCAGGCTGAGAGCTTGAAAATACAAGCAAAGTCTATAGGCAAACAGATGTGAGGGAATCCCTTCTTGTGACAGGTATAGCAGTCTGCAGGTGAATGATCAGGCTGGAATGCTAACGCGCTCCCTTCACCGGGTAGAGTGGACCCTCACCTCTAGAGAAGACCCCACCGGGTCTAATCTCTCATAGGTGCTGTAAATAATTCATGCAATCCCGTGGCAACACGGCTGACTGACAATGCCCCACTTAAAATGCACTCACATTTATTAATAATAAAACCAGCATATAATCCAATAAAATCCACGATAAAATGCACTCGAATCTCACGTGTCAAATGCAAGTACCACCGCCAGGCTGGACCTCTACATGTTTCACCACCCCACGTGGCTTCATCTGGAGGGAAAAAACTGATGAAGCCACGTGGGGTGGTGAAACGTTGTCAGTCATTACCTTTCATCTATGGTAAATACGTATTGCACTATTGGAGGTGTCTTTTTTGTTTGCATGGTGGCTTACTACTGGAGAAAATAGTGGGGATCCTGACCACAAGCTCTAATGGGATACTACCCAGATACTTACCTGTGTCAGCCATGTGCTACTAGGCCCATTGAGGTGAGCCTCCAATCTATCTGGGGGAGGACACAGGGTTGCCATGGGATGGCATGAATTGTTTACAGCACCTATGAGAGATTAGACCCGGTGGGGTCTTCTCTAGAGGTGAGGGTCCACTCTACCCAGTGAAGGGAGCACGTCAGCATTCCAGCCTGATCATTCATCTGCGGACTGCTATACCTGTCATAAGAAGGGATTCCCTCACATCTGTTTGCCTATAGACTTTGCTAAAATTTTCAAACTCTCAGCCTGTTTTGATCATTTTATTGCTTGATGCCATCAGCACTTTATTTATTTGTATTGTTTGCACATCTCCATTTTTTAGTATTCCTTTTATATCGTTTCATATGCACTTTTTGTTAAGCACTTAGGTGCTCTCCTATTCACCTGAAGTTTTGCTTACTATTTACAGTTCAAAACCTATGTTATTATTGGAATTTACTATCCCCCATACTTTATTTTAGTATCCATTATCTATTTTGTTGGCAGCGCTTCCACACTCTCATTTTATGTTGATTAATGTACAATATGTAGTGCTGTGTAAACTGTTGGCACTATATAATAAAAATATCAGTTTGTTCTAAAGTCTCTAGCAATGTGCACCCTTGATATTTACCCAGGCATATGTTTGCTTTCACTTGCACACCGCCAAAGTGGCATTTCGGGGCCTTGCAGTATCCCTTTCTAAAAGCAGATTGATGACTTCATTTTATTGCTTTGTATGGATATTTAAGATTAAGTTGAGGTCAATTTAAGCACACACACTTAAAAATGACAGAAACAAAATAAAAGCACTGATGTGTACTAACTGGTTACACACACCACTATCTGCAGCCTTTTTCAGCAGTTTTCAAGCAGCTTTCAAACAACTAAACAGAATAAAAAAACACTTTAGAACATTTCACAGTGTCAGCATTCATCCAATTGATCCTATTATGACCCAATGCTGGTTTAAAGTAAAATATCTACAAATAGGGGGCGTGGCCTGGCACTAGAGCATGATGGCGGCATAATCAGAGAGCTCCGCCATCCAGAGCTTCAATATAGCTTCTTGTAAGCGGAAAAGCCTTGACTCTTGTACAGAACAGTGACCGGAGGAAGCACATCTGACACTGGATCACAGATGGAACCTAAGCTAAGCTGGACTATACCGGCAATGTTCTGCACACAGCAAGCAGATGGACTCCCAGGCCTCATCACAAGCCTCGGACCACAGTGCAGCCAGACACATGGCCAGTGTGGCCTCTCATTCTTCTCCTCTACTGTGCCTAGCAGACCTACAGCAGGTAGCCACAGACATTAAATCACTTTGTCTGGGGCTGTTCCAGACTAAAAAGTGATATTAGAGCAGGTGCATTTCGCCTAGATATTGTGGAGTCGGTGGCAATGACACAGGGCGCAGCCATGTAGCAAGTGCAGAGGGTCTCCAGTGTCCATGCACAACACATTATTGAGATGCATGGGTACATGGAGGATCTGGATAACAGAGGTCGCAGGTGCAATTTGCGAATTAGGGGAATGCCAGAAACAGTGGAAGGACTGCAGCTACAGCCAGTGGTTTGGGCAATTTTTAACACTCTGCTGGGTAGGCCACCTGTTAGGGAAAATCCTGCATTTTGGACTGTTGGGTGCTATTTGCACGTGCCAAACGGCTCTACTTCAGCTGTGCACACTCTGCAACAAGAGCTGTCTGATCTACAGCGTGTGACCTGTTTTCCTGAGTGACCTGTAACCTGTTATCTGTTCCTGTGACCCAGCTTGTCCCGACCTTGTCTGAACTCTGCCTGTACCAACCCCCTGCTTGCCTACGACCACCCGATTGCTTGATCCTTCTGTACTTCTGCTGCCAGCCTGTTGCCGAACCTGCTCATCCCTGACTCTGCTGCTGTGCCTGTGACCATCCGGTCCCGTCAAGTATCCAGCTCTGAACACCAGCACTCTTCCAGCACATCTCCTGACCACTGCTGACGGATACTCTTGGACTTCTACAGGCACTCTTACCCCACCGTGCTCCTGTGGCTGCTGTCCCAAATCCAGCGGTCCCTCGAACCGGAGTCATAGGAGAGGCCACCCCCGACCGTCAGGCTCACTACCTGGTACGTGACAGTATCAGACAGCCATGGCTGAGCCTGCAGGGGGGCCTCTGGTCTACATGAGGTCAACCAACACTTCACGGACCTTACACAAGCCATCAGGGCGCTTCAGGAGAAGCACGCCCTTCTCAAGGAGCAAGTTGTAGCCACCACTTCCAGCTCTGCAACTACAACCAGCCTTGATCCGCTTACTGTGATGCCTGTCTCAGAGCCCCGAAAGCCTACTCCTGAAAGGTTCTCCGGAGACCGGTCCAAGTTCAGAGCCTTTTTAAATTCCTGTCAGCTCTACTTCACCCTGCAGCCACAGATTTTCCAGTCAGAACAAACCAAGGTGGGGTTTGTCATATCTCTGCTGCAAGGCGGACCCCAAGCCTGGGCTCACCACCTACTGGAAACCCGAGACACCCGGCTGAATACCCTGTCCTCCCTGTTCCAAGCGATGTCACAGCTATTTGATGACCCTCAACCGTCCCGCCACCGCTGAATCCATGCTCCATGCACTCCAGCAGGGCGATAGAATCGCTGAGGACTATGTAACTGACTTCCGGTGGTGGAGTGCGGATACCTGCTGGAATGACGCAGCATTGCGACATCAATTTCGTCTGGGTCTGTCAGAAGACCTCAAAGATGAGCTGGCCCGTGTGGGAGTCCCAAGTTCCCTGGACGATCTGTTCATGCTCTCCATTTACATCGCCCGTCGCCTGCGTGAACGCAGACAGGAGGCCTCCGCACCGTCACCACAGCCGGCATGGACACTACCCTAATCTGGCCCTTCCCTACATCTTGGAGGTAGATGCCTCAGAAAATGCTGTAGGGGCAGTCCTCTCCCAACGCTCTGGTCTCAAGAGCTTAGTGCATCCAGTGACCTTTTTCTCGAGGAAACTTGCTCCGGCTGAAAGGAACTACGACGTGGGCGACCGGGAACTCCTGGCTATCAAAGCCGCTTTAGAGGAGTGGAGATACCTGCTGGGCAGCACACCCAATATTGATTTATACAGACCACAAGAAACTTGAGTATCTCAAGTCTGCCAAACATCTGAGACCCCGCCAGGCCCGATGGGCATTGTTCTTCTCAAGGTTCTCCTTTCATATTACCTGTAGACCAGGGTCCAAGAATGTTAAACCCGATGCCCTCTCACGAATGTACGAGGATGCTAAAGACTCCACAGTTCCGGACACCATCCTGCCAGCAGGGAACTTCCTGCTGTTACAGAGGAACCTCCTGTCACAGCTCAAACAAGCAACTGTAAGGACCCCTTGTTCCATAAGGGACAATCTACAGGCACGGGAGGGTCACTTGTGGAAAGTGAGACTGATCTTTGTCCCGGAAGAGGTTCGAGTCACCGTCCTGGGACGATCATCCCTTAGCAGGGCACTTCGGTGCACGTAAGACCCTGGAGTTGGTGCAGCGCACCTTCTGGTGGCCCCATCTGGCAAAAAATTGCAAGGATTACGTAAATGCCTGCACCACCTGCATACGGAACAAGAACCCCCGAAACAGAGCCTGGGGCCTGCTAAAACCTCTGCCTGTTCCCAACCGACCATGGGCCATGCTTTCTATGGACTTCATAGTGGAGCTGCCTCCTTCTGAAGGCTGTACAGCTATCTTCATCGTGGTGGACCAGCTGACGAAGACGACCCACTTCCTGCCTCTAAAGGGCACCCCCTCAGCCATGGAGACTGCCCGGGTGTTCATTAAGGAAATTGTCAGGCTCCACGGTGTGCCCTTGGACATCTGACCGGGGGGTGCAATTTACTTCCCGATTCTGGAAGGCACTTTTTTGCAAATCATGGCTTCCATCCTACGTTCTTACCAGACCTCATCCCAGAGTCTCCAATCCCGGCTGTTCAAAGCACTCTAGACTTCTTCTGCCGCAACAACAAGCTGTTACAGGAAGCTATGGGCAAGGCACAGGAAGACAGCAAGAGGGCTTTTGATAAGAAGAGAAGAGGGGACTTAGCCTTACAAATAGGAGACCCTGTGTGGCTGGCCATGACCAACCTAAAGCTGGCAGGCCCATCTAGGAAGCTGGGCACTAGATTCATAGGTCCATTCCCAGTGAAAAGGAGGATCAACAAGGTCTCCTATGAGCTGACTTTACCAGACAATCTCAGGGTTCATCCAGTCTTTCATGTATCACTATTGAAGCCAGCGGTTCCGGACTCCTTCCCGAACCAGGAAACAGGTCCACAAGAGCCCGTGATTGTCAACGGTGATGAAAAGTTCGAAGTGGAGGCTATACTGGATTGCAGGAGAAGAGGGCAAATACAATACCTGATTAAGTGGCGGGGCTACGGACATGAGGAAAATTCCTGGGAGCCCGAACAAAATGTGAATGCCACAGACCTGGTAAATGCCTTTCTCCGCAGTCACCCGCAAAGAAGAGCCCAGCTGAGCATCCGGAGGCTGCCCGTAACTGGGGGGCAATGTTAGGGAAAATCCTGCATTTTGGACTGTTGGGCTCTATTTGCACGTTCGCGCGCGTTCACGCGCGCCCGCGCTCCGGAAACGGCGCCAAACGGTTCTACTTCAGCTGTGCACACTCTGAAACAAGTGCTGTCTGATCTACAGCGTATGACCTGTTTTCCTGAGCAACCAGTCATCTGTTCCTGTGACCCGGCTTATCCCGACCTTGTCTGAACTCTACCTGTACGACCCCCAGCTTGCCTAAGACCACCCGATTGCTTGATCTTTCTGTACTTCTGCTGCCAGCCCATTGCCGAACCTGCTCGTCCCTGACTCTGCTGCTGTGCCTGTGACCATCTGGTCCCGTCAAGTATTCAGCTCTGAACACCAGCACCCTTCCAGCACATCTCCTGACCACTGCTGACGGATACTCTTGGACTTCTACAGGCACTCTTACCCCACCGTGCTCCTGTGGCCGCTGTCCCAACTCCAGCGGTCCCTCGGACTGGAGACGTAGGAGAGGTCAACCCGACCATCAGGCTGGTACGTGACACCACCAGATGAAATGGAACTTTGCCACAGGGCACTCAGGCCGTATGCTGTTTGGGGATTTTCACCTAGAAAGAAGCTATATTACGCCAAGCAAGGACCTATGGCTATTTGGAACATGAGGGGGGCGCGTATACAAATTTTCCAGGACCTCTCTGACATCACCCTTCAGCATAGGAGAAATCTATGGCCTTTCTTGAATGTTTTAAGAGAGAGGCACATTGCTTACCTGTGGAAATTTCCCTTTTGCCTGCAAGCAACAAATGGAAATCGCACGGCCTCCTTAAAAGTCCCTGGAGACTTACAAATGTTTTGTTCCACACTCAGTATACCAGAGATAAACCAGAGATAACCATCCCAGATTGGTGGAGTGCATTCCTGCAGCCAGAGCCCTGGATTCAAACCCAACCAGATACCCCACGCTCGCAAAAAAAGCAGACAAAGACGCCGGGGGGGGGGGCCTCATCCAATTCTCCTCAGAGGATTCGTGGAGACATGGACACAGATGAAAACCCATGAGTTTCACCTTTATCCCTTAGGCGCAAAACAGGCCATTGGCATGGGAACCAACTAAATGGTGAATGAAGTTACAAACATTTGGTATAGCTCTGATACTTGGAACAATAAGCAAACTGTCTTGAGATAGCTCAATGTGATCGTAAGCCGACTTTTTGCTTACCCTTACCCTACCCCAAATTATCTTCTTACAAGAGACCCACTTTAAAAAGATTCAATCCCACATTTATCCAATAATCGCTTTCCTACTGCATATCATGTGGCATGTGCTGATTCCAAGACCAAGGGAGTTTCAATAGTGTTCTCGAAATCATGTCAGGTCCACCTTACTGATCAACTATTAGACCCAGAGGGCATGTTTCTCAAGGGTACCTGGAAAGATAAAGCTGTGTCCCTGGCAAATGTATACTGTCCAAACTCTAAACAGGTAGCTTTTCTAAAAGATGTGCTCCTGCAGCTTATGACAGCCACGTCAAGTGCTACTTCTTCACTCCCCTTTGCTGCCTTACGCCAAGTAAAACTGCAATTAGCCTCTCTGACGCTTCATGATACCTGGCGCACTCTCAAAACCTCAAGAGAAAGATTTTACCTTTTTCTCATCTCCGCATAACCCCTACTCTAGGTTGGACTACCTTTTCATACATCAATCTGATTTACAGTACCTGCATGATGCTACCATAGAGAGCATGAGATTATCAGACTATCACCCGATCACACTGACCCTACACTTCCCTCAGAGGGAACTATCCAAAAAATTTTGGAGAATGGATGCTTCCCTTCTCACTGACCCAGGAGATTTATCCTCTATTAGAAAAGCGTTCTATGAGTATTTTCACCACAATGATACCTCAGATGTCTCTCTCATGACTCAATGGGAAGCCCATAAATGTGTGGTCAGGGACCACTTGTTGGCACTGGCAGCCTGGAAAAATAGGGAACACCAAAAGCTAGTGAAGCATCTTTCTGCTAAAATAACAGTACTGGAGGCACAACATAAGAGCTCACTTGCAGCTGAGGTAGCAAAGAACTTAGCCGACACTCGGGCATTGTTGCTAGCAGAATTATCTGCGAAAGCACGATGGCGACAGACATTATCGCAGAAGCTGTTCTGTGAACAGGCCAATAAGCCAGGCAGGCTCTTGGCCAGACTCACTCAACGGTGCACCCTGGCGTCCACGATACATCATGTGAAAGATGCTTTAGAGGTAAAACACTCTAAAAATAAAGACATAGCAAAGCAATTTCAAAACTTCTATAGTAAATTATACACCGCAGAGCGGGTGTATTAGACCCTTCTGAGGATAGCATACGTAAAGAATTAATCCAAGAATTCTTAAGCCAATGTAGGCCCAGGGCTCTATCTACAGAAGACTGGAAGGAGCTAGAGGCACCCTTATCAGTAGAGAAGTGGGAGGCGGCGATGAAAGTCACGAAGCCAGGCAAAAGCCCGGGACCAGATGGCTTGCCAGCACAATATTACAAAAGCTTTTCAGATCTTCTTGCCTCAGGTTTTCTTAGGGCCTACCTTGTCTACTACCACTGCCCATCAGAAACTTTGTTAGTAGCCTATATCTCCGTAACTCCCAAAGAAATAAAGACCCTGATAATGTTGTTAACTATAGGCCAACATCCCTACTAAATGTGGACGTAAAATTATTCTCCAAAACTCTGGCAACTAGACTTTGCTATTATGTGCCGATTTTGATTGGTCTAGACCAAGTTGGGTTTGTTCTAGGCAGAGAAGCCAGAGAAGCCAGAGATAATACAACCAAAGCTCTGAATCTGCATCACTGGCTCACTTCCAATCAACTGGAAGGCTGTTTTCTGGCAATGGACGTGGAGAAAGCATTCGATCGAGTGGCCTATGGATTATATGGAAGCTGTTTTAGGAGCCTTGGGATTGGGAACCCAGATGCGGGCTTTCATTGGATCCCTATATACCAAACCAAGAGCCAAAGTAAAGGTCAACGGCTGCCTATCAAACGCCTTCTCCATACACAATCACACTAGGCAAGGATGTCCTCTGTCTCCCCTCCTATATATCCTTATATTGGAGCCCTTTCTCTGCTGTATTCGGGCTAACTCGGACATAAAGGGAATTGAGATATATAACAAAGAATTTAAGATCATTGCCTTTGCGGATGACATCTTACTCTTTCTTTCTTCGCCATTAATGTCCCTGCCCAATCTTATGTCAATACTGGAAAAGTTCAAGCTGATCTCGAATCTGAAAATTAACTATTCAAAATCTTTTGCATTAAATGTCTCCCTGTCACCAAAAATAGTCAGACAATGCCAAACCAATTTCCCCTTCATCACATATTTAGGCATACAACTGCCAGGTGAACTATCAGATTTATATGAGAAAAACTTTCTATTGGAACTGAGTATCATACAACAAGATCTTAAATGATGGGATGCACCTGCCATCTCCCGGTTTGGACAGGCCTCTATTATAAATATCTGCTGATTCGCTTAGCACCTTCTTTTTTTGCGACCTACGAAAGCATTTGTAGGGCTTTCATATGGATGAATAGGTCAGCCCGAATTGGATGGGCAAAACTACTACCAAAGTCAGGGGGTGGAATAGGTCTCCCAGACTTACAACGTCACTATTGGGCAGTCCATCTAACTCGAGTGGTTGATTGGAAGATACATGCTCGCTATAAAGGATGGCTACTTCTCAAACACTTGATCTCAGATATGAAACTAGGATTGATACCCTGGTTCCCTACAGAACATATTTCACCTGACCTTGATTCACATTCCCTAATTGGAGCCACCCTACAGGCCTTTAATAGGACATGCAAAACACATGCGTCTTCCAGTAAGGTATGTCCGATTAACCCTGTCAAAGGCAATCCAGCCTTTCTACCAGGTATGAGCAAGGCGTTTTTGACTGCAGAGTGGCCATACATGGAGATGCAGGCTAGACACTTTTTTGGAAGAGACAGGTTCAATCGTCAGAGAGAGCTGGCGGACTTGTCCAACACAGACACATTCCTTTTTTGGCCTTATGTAGAATTGAAGTATTACTTGGATAATCCAGCCATCAGAGAAAACCTCGCCAGGGCCCCCACGGGTTTTGAATCTCTATGTTCTGGTGCAGCTCCCCAGAATCATGTGATCTCAGCGCTCTATGCTTCAATGTTCTGGAAACCGTACACTTCTTAGACCTCCGAGCACGCGTTCTGGGAACAGGCCCTAAATACAGACATTGACAAGGCTAGCTGGGACCGTATTCATCTATACATACATAAGGGATCACTAAACATAAGTACCCAAGAAAACGGATATAAACTATAAACAAGATATTATAGAATGCCTGATTTGCTCCACAAATTTATGCTGTCAGTTTCAAACTGCTGCTGGAGATGTGAGAAAGAGAAGGGTACTTTCCTTCATATATGGTGGTCCTGCCCATTGATCCAGCCATATTGGCGCAAGGTTCATGACATGATAACAAAGATCACTACACTCCCGATAGAATTCTCACCAGCACAATTTTTACTTCATTTCTCCAAAATACCTAAAAAAAGATACTTTAAGTCGGTAGCCATGCATATGATAAATCCCGCCAGGCTCTGCGTACTAGTACACTGGAGGTCAGTAACCCCATCTTCAATGAAGGAAAGGGCTTATTGTATAAATCACATAGAAGCTATGGAGGAGCTTATTTACACCATGCAGTATAAGATAGCTAGCTTCTCAGGTACTTGGGAACCCTGGACCAGTTTTCGTAAATCTCAGTCTTACCAAATCTTATTACAGGAAGGATCTTGAGTGACCTACTGGCTTAAGGACCCTATTCCCTGACACATTATGAGGGTACCCTGGGTTCATCTTGCAACATAGGGCTGTTGGGTTTGGATGGAGAGGGTTGTTGGTGGTGTCCCCACATCCTCTCTGTTCTTCTTCGTTTCTAAACATCTTTCCTTTCCCCCCCCTTTTTTTTTACTACTATTTTATTTTTATTTCTTATGACCCCTACTACTTAACTACGTCAAGCATAACTTTCTCAATGAGTTATCCTGCCTCATCAAAATAAAAATTAGCTTCTAGATTGAGACTCTAGGAATATCTATAGAAATGTAGAATGTTGTTAGTGGCTTAGTGTACTTCATACGACATCGTTAAGAGACCGATAGATCTGTTACATTGTTAATATCTAATAGACACATCGCCTTGTCATCTTGTGATGTTTTGTACCCTTCAAGAAAAAGTTTTGAAAGGCGATGTATTGAGCAAAGCTGTCATTACTTATGTGTATGTGTATCTCTGATGAAAATAACTTTGATAAAATGTTTATGGAAAAAAAAATATATCTACAAATAAAACTAAAATAAGATTACTGTCATTTTTCCTTAAATGAATACCCAAAGATTAGTTGGTTCTTACCATGTGTATTACAGGCTGTTATATCTAGACACTGGAACACTATGGAGCATATTTAACCACTTCAGCCCCGGAAGAATTTTGCACTTTAGGACCAGAGCACTTTTTGCGATTCGGCGCTGCGTCGCTTTAACTGACAATTGCGCGGTCGTGCGACGTTGTACCCAAACAAAATTTGCGTCCTTTTTTTCCCACAAATAGAGCTTTCTTTTGGTGGTATTTGATCGCCTCTGCGTCATTTCTTATCGCCGCTATAAACAAAAGAAGAGCGACCATTTTGCAAAAAAACCCAAATTTCTTACTTTTTGCTAAAATTCAAATCCAAAAAAAAATATAAAAAAACATTTTTTTTCACCGTTTTTGGCCGATTTATATAATTCCTCATATTTGCGATAAAAAAAATCGCAATTGGTGTTTATTGATTGGTTTGCGCAAAAGTGGCCGCGTTTACGGATGATGAGAATTCATTTCTGTGTTTTTTTTTTTTACTAGTAATGGCGGCGATCTGCGATTTTTAGCGGTAATGCAATATTGGGGGGGACATGTCGGAACATTTTGACACTTTTATGGGACCAATGACATTTATTCAGCGATCAGAAATTTAAATGTCCACTGATTACTGTATAAATGTCATTGGCAGTGAAGGGGTTAACCTGCAGGGGGAGAGCTAGGGGTTAACTGTGTTCCCTGGGTGTGTTCTTACTGTGGAGGGGTTGGGCTTACATGGGCATGAGAGATCTAACTGATCCCAGTGACAGGGATCAGTAGATCTCTCATGCCCCACTGACAGAGCGGGGAACCGCCATGTTTACATCGGCGGTTCCCCGTTCTTTTCCCTGTAGCCGCTCATTGCGGCTCGCCAGCGGACATCGGGTCCGCCCGAGCCGCGGGCACACTCCCCAGGAGTGCGGCGGGTGCACGCGCCCCCTGGTGGCCAAATGCGAATCGCCGCTTATTTACGGCGATTCGCGCAGGGCTCCCCGACTGCCGCCGTGAAAAGACGGCGCGCGGTCGGGAACCAGTTAACATACAGTAAAAGTGACGGTTACTGAACATTCACTGAAGGTGAATCAATTACTGTCATTAAAAACACTTTTCAGGAAGTTACATCTGCAGGGAATGTTTGGTGTGCAGTGCCTTGAAAAAGTATTCATACCCCTTGTAATTTTCCACAATGTGTCATGTTACAATGAAATCATTGTCCATATTCCCATTGCACACATTCCTGGAACTCGCTCAAAAGTGAATAGGGTGCTGCAGTGACAACCAGCTGGTCACTGGTATCAGTATAGCATGTCAATATTCACCAGCACACCAAGCATCCTTGATTTCATCCAAACAGTTTTCATTAAAGGGTGATCACCTTATAGCGCAGTGCAACGTTTCGGAGCCGCGTAGGACCCCTTCGTGGCTCCAAAACGTTGCACCATGCTATCATGTGATCACCCTTTAATAATAACTGTTTGGATGAAATCAAGGATCCTTGGTGTGCTGGCAAATATTGACATGTTACAACGAAAAACGTAAATGTATTTTATTGGGATTTTATGTGATAGACCAAAACAAAGTGGCACATAATTGTGAAGTGGAAAGAAAATGACAAATGGTTCTCAATTTTTTTTTTAAATAAATATGTAAAAAGTGTGGCGTCAGCCCCTCTGACTCAATATTTTGTAGAACCAGCTTTGGATGCAATTACAGCTGCAAGTCTTTTTGGGGATGTCTCTACAAGCTTTGCACAACTAGAGAGTGAACGTTTTGCCCATTCTTCTTTGCAAAATAGCTCAAGCTCTGTCAGATTGGATGGTGAGCATCTGTAAACAGCAATGTTCAAGCCTTGCCACAGATTTTCAATTGGATTTAGGTCTGGACTTTGACCGGGCCATTCTAACACATGAATATGCTTTCATATAAACCATTCCATTGTACCTCTGGCTGTGTGTTTTGGGTTATTGTCCTGCTGGATGGTGAGCCTCTGCCCCAGTTTCAAGTCTTTTGCAGACTCTAACAGGTTTTCTTCTAAGATTACGCTGTATTTGGCTCCTTCCATCTTCCCGTTAACTTTGACCAGCTTCCCTGTCCCTGCTGAAGAAAAGCATCCCCATAACATGTTGCTGCCACCACCATGTTTCACGGTAAGAATTGTGTTTTCAGGTGATGTGCAGTGTTAGTTTTCCACCACACATAGCTTTTTTCTTTTAGGCCAAAAAGTTACATTTTAGTCTCATCTGACCAGACTACCTTCTTCCATATGTTTACTGAGTCCCCCACATGGCTTCTTGCAAACTGTGAACGGGACTTCTTATGGCTTTTTTTCAATGATGGCTTTCTTCTTGCCATTCTTCCATAAAGGCCAGATTTGTGGAGTGCATGACTAAGGCCTCATACACACGAGAGTTGTGAAAAACGAGCTGTAAAGCTAGTACCGACGCTAGGAAAAAAGATGCGTCAAAAACACGATTTTATCAGCGTTTTGTATTGGCATCAATGAGCGTTTATTCACTCTAGCTTTTAGCTGTGTTTCTCTGTCTCTCTTCAAAATCAATGGTCCCCTATGGGAGCCCATTGATTTGAATAGAAGTTGCACCAGAAGTCGTATCATGATAATCCGACTTGTGGTGCGACTTGTGTGCTGAGGATCTTGAAGGGGAACCCCCCGAGAATATGAAAAAAAAATTGCGTGGAGTTCCCCCCCAAGAAATACCAGACTCTTTGGTCTGGTATGGGTTTTAAGGGGAACCCTCATGCCAAAAGAATGGCGTGGCCCCCCCTAAAATCCATACCAGACTCTTATGCTAGCATGCAGCGAGTGTCCCCCCCATCCTGGACCATGTCAGGCCAGATGCCCTCAACATGGAGGGGTGGGTGCTTTGGGACAGGGGGGGCCCTGCACCCCCCACCCCAAAGCACCTTGTCCCCATGTTGATAAGGACAAAGGCCTCTTCCCGACAACCCTGGCTGGTGGTTGTCGGGGTCTGCGGGCCGGGGCTTATCGGAATCTGGAAGCCCCCTTTAACAAGGGGGCCCCCAGATCCTGGCCCCCACCCTATGTGAATGAGTATGGGGTACATTGTATCCCTACACATTCACCCAAAAAAATGTCAAAATTAAACACACTACACAGGTTTTTAAAGTATTTTTATTAAGGCAGCTCCGGCGTCTTCTCCCTCTCCGGCTCTTCTACCTCCTTTGGTGGCATGTTCTCCCTTTCTGGTTCTTCTCCTCTCTACGATGTCTTCTTTTCTCCCTCTTCTGTCTCTCTCCACTGTCTTCTTGCTCTATTGCCTTGTCTTCTTGCTCTTTTGCCAGGTCTTCTCTGCTGTCTTCTCCCTCTATTCGTCTTCCGATATTGACGCGACACGATCTCCCGGTGTAATGCTGGCTCCGCTTTGTGCAATGACTTATATTGGCATGGGGCGGGGCCATCCACTGACATCATCCAGTGGCCCCGTCCCCCTGTGATGACACCTCCCCTTCATGCCCCGGGTGGTGACATCACATGGGGGCTGGGGCTCTGGATGACATCAGCGGGTGGCCCTGCCCCATGCGTGGGGAACCCCACAATTTTTTTTCATTTTTGGGGGGTGTTCCCCTTCAAGATTCTCAGAACACAAGTCGCACCGCAAGTTGGATCATCATGATCTGACTTCTGGTGCGACTTCTATTCAAATCAATGGGCTCCCATAGGGAACCATTGATTTTGAATAGAGGCAGAGAAACGCCTGACACGGCTTAATGCTATGTATACAACGTTAAGCAGATATTAGTTGGTTTTACAGCTGTAGCTCTGGAACCTCAAAACACACTGGTCGTGGTTTTTTTTTTGAGCTTAAAAACGCCTATGCCACTCACTTGACTTAACATAGAGAGGCGTCTTTAAGCAATAAAAAAAAGCTCAAAAAAGTGGCTGTAAAAACGTCCATGCGTGTGAGGCCTAATAGTTTTGCAGTTCCTACATGGTTACCATGGGCCTCTTAGCTGCTTCTCTGATTAATGCTCTCCTTGCCTGGCCTGTCAGTGTAGGTGGACGGCCTTGTCTCATTAGGTTTGCAATTGTGCCATACTCTTTCCATTTTCGAATGATGGATTGAACAGTGCACCATGAGATGTTCAAAGTTTGGAATTTGTTATATAACCTAACCCTGCTTTAAACTTCTCCACAACTGTATCCCTGACCTGTCTGGTGTGTTCCTTGGCCTTCATTGTGCTGTTTGTTCACTAAGGTCCTCTAAAAAACCTCTGAGGACTTTATAGAACAGCTGTATTTATTACTGAGATTAAATTACACACATGTGGACTCTATTTACTCTATTAGGTGACATCTGAAGGCAACTGGTTCCACTAGATTTTAGTTAGGGTTGTCAAAGTAAAGGGGACTAAATACAAATGCACGCCACACTTTTCCCATATTTATTTGTTTAAAATGTATCTTTATTTCATTTTCTAGTTTTATCCAGATACAACAAAGAAATAACCATCGTACATCACAAGGGCATATCCTCAAACATACATATGAGGGATTTAACCATTTTAAATTCATACATAGCATTGTATCCCATATGTTACTTTCTTAGCTATAGGGTCTATCTGGTGTAATTTTCTCTTTTAAGTTAGTGCCCTTTCTCATGTTGCCCTATTTTGATTTAAATAGTTCCCCCTTTATGGGTAGATCTAAAATGTAGATTCCCCTTGTTTCCATACCATGTCCCTATCAACACATACATACAGTCAGGTCCATAAATATTGGGACATCAACACAATTCTAATCTTTTTTGGCTCTATACACCACCACAATGGCTTTGACATTAAACAAACAAAATGTGCTTTAACTGCAGACTTTCAGCTTTAATTTGAGGGTATTTACATCCAAATCAGGTGAACGGTGTAGGAATTATAACCGTTTTGTATATGTGTCTCCCACTTTTTAAGGGACCAAAAGTAATGGGACAGATTAACAATCATAAATCAAACTTTCACTTTCTAATACTTGGTTGCAAATCCTTTGCAGCCAATTACAGCCTGAAGTCTGGAACGCATAGACATCACAAGACGCTGGGTTTCATCCTTGGTGATGCTCTGCCAGGCCTCTACTGCAACTGTCTTCAGTTCCTGCTTGTTCTTGGGGCATTTTCCCTTCAGTTTTGTCTTCAGCAAGTGAAATGCATGCTCAATCGGATTCAGGTCTGGTAATTGACTTGGCCATTGCATAACATTCCACTTCTTTCCCTTAAAAAACCCTCTGGTTGCTTTCGCAGTATGCTTCGGGTCATTGTCCATCTGCACTGTGAAGCGCCGTCCAATGAGTTCTGAAGCATTTGGCTGAATATGAGCAGATAATATTGTCCGAAACACTTCAGAATTCATCCTGCTGCTTTTGTCAGCAGTCACATCATCAATAAATACAAGAGAACCAGTTCCATTGGCAGCCATACATGCCCACGCCATGACACTACCACCACCATGCTTCACTGATGAGGTGGTATGCTTTGCTAGCCAACTGTTGTGAAGGGTGTTTTCTTCACCAGGAAAAGAATTCTTCGGTCATCCACCACAGTTGTTTTCTGTGGTCTTCCGGGTCTTTGGGTGTTGCTAATTGATTTGGCCACACCTAATGTTTTTGCTTTCTCTCTGATGGGTTTGTTTTGTTTTTTCAGCCTAATGATGGCTTGCTTCACTGATAGTGACAGCTCTTTGGATCTCATATTGAGAGTTGACAGCAACAGATTCCAAATGCAAATAGCACACTTGAAATGAACTCTGGACCTTTTATCTGCTCCTTATAAATGGGATAATGAAGGAATAACACACACCTGGCCATGGAACAGCTGAGCAGCCAATTGTCCCATTACTTTTGTTCCCTTAAAAAGTGGGAGGCACATATACAAACTGTTGTAATTCCTACACCATACACCTGATTTGGATGTAAAATGTTTCCTCCATAAGACGCATCCCCGACATCTCGCACACCCAGTCCCCTATGCACGGTTCTGTTTTTTTTCCCACCAGTTCCGAGCTATTATTGTACGGGCTGCCACCAGCATATGTCGCAGCACATCTCTTTTAATATTCTTTGTTGATTCAGGGATAATTGACAGTACCGCTCTTTCAATGTTAGCTTGTATACTTGTATTTTTCACTTTCCCATAAATCTCAAACACCTTTTCCCAGAATGGTTGTATTCCTGGGCAGTGGAACCATATGTGTGACTGTGTGACATAGTGCCAATATCGGCCTCACATCTCCAGCATAATGTCTGGCTCCCCTCATTAATCTTATCTAGATCTACCGGACATCTATACCATCTAGTCAAGATTTTATAATTCCTCTCTTGATGCTTTGCGGACATTGCCATACTATGCATTAACCTGATCTCTTTTTTCCATTCTGACATAGAGAGCTGTCTCCCTAATTTCTCCTCCCATTTACTAATATATGATGGTTTATCATCCTCCTTGCTTTCTGTTAATATTTTATATATGCTGGACAATACATGGAGAGGTCTATCTTCTTGTACTAGTAGTTGCTCGAACTTTGTCAATGTTCTATCTAGATTTCTATATTGTACTTCCCAGATCTCTAGTGGAGGTAGTTTTCCATTTACCAGGGTCTGATAAACCCTTGTATCTTCTTCCCTTCTCCATTTAAGAAATACCCAAGTTTCCATCGCTGGTGGAAACTCCTGGTTTGAAAACAGGGGGTCCTATTCTAGTTGATAACACTTTCTTTTTAAGTATAGTATACCATACTTTAAGTGTTGCTACTACTAAAAACGGAATGTGGTTTTTTCCGGGCCTCAGATTTTTTGGAACCCATGGGAGAGACCTCAGCCTTTGTGTACTAATATCTTCCTCCAGCCCAACCCATTGTTTATTCTTGGCATTGTGGAACCAATCTATTATTCTTGTTATAAAGACAGATTGTATATATGTTTTAATGTCTGGGAGTGCCATACCCCCTTCTTTTTATTTCTAATTATAGTGCTTCTCTTGATTTGTGCGTTCTTTCGTGCCCATACAAATTCCCTTATTGCTTTATTCAATTGGTTTATTATAGCCATTGGAATAATTATCTGGGTTGTTTGAAAAACATATAACAATTTTGGAAATATATCCATTTTTATTATATTGATCCTACCACTCCATAAGAACCATTTTTTATCGTATTCATTCAGTAATTTCAATATTTTATAAATCAGCGGAGAATAGTTTAAATCCCATATTTTATTCAATTCTCGGGGAATATAAATACCCAGACATTTAATTGCTGACCTTTGCCATTTAAAAGAAAAATTATTTTGTATATGCTGCCATTTATCATTTGATATTGAAATATTCAAAGCCTCAGTTTTATCATAATTAACTTTAAAATTACTGACCGCCCCAAAGCGATTTAATTCTTTTATAAGGTTAGGTAATGTAGTTATTGGGTTGGAGACATACAGCATTAAATCATCCGCATATACAGACATTTTATTGATAATTGAATAAAAGGTAGGATGGGACTTTGAATGAGGCATGCCTAGAAGGGACCCCATGCCTCCATCCCTGTCAGTATTGCACATGGGGGGGGGCAGGAAGTGGGACTTTAAATGAGGTGCACAATGGCAGGTAGAATACTTGAGTATAAAAATCTTGTTTATTAATCAAACACGACATATATATATTAATGTGAGACCATGCTCTACAGAAATATACCAATTTGAAAAATACAAAACACCGCATGGATTTCCATTGCAATAGTTTACATAGTTCAAGAATATCCCCACATGTTCACATAGTAACCATGGTTCATACCAGAGTCATTACCCAACAATGCAGATGGGATTTTGAGCATACCAGAAAAAATGTACATGTTAAGCTACAATACACAGTCATATATTGTTAACACTATGAAATTGAGGCCGATGGTGGCTCTACGCGTTTCGTGATTAGTTAATTATCACTTGTCAGGAGCAGGCCAATCTAGAAAAAAAGACATTTTATATAGAAACAAAATACCAAATATAGTTAAAGCTCAACAAGTGGCAGGTAAACCCACCAGATAGAACTTACATAATATAGTGGTCAGGAAGTGGGGCACAAATGCCAGAGACCGCCAACCAACCCTGGACGTCAGCCTCGGGAGCTCTGGGGGGCGTGAAAACCAGCGGCAACCCACAGCGGGACAGACCACACACCGGACAGACATGGTGCAGCTCACCCATGTGGTGGTGATGATGGAAATGTCATGTGAGGTATCTAGGAAGTGATAAATGAGAAGTAATGGAATTTGTGGAAAAAAAATATATATATATATAAATAAATAAAGAATAATGTATGTCTACTGAAAATATGTGTTGGGTTGGAGCCCATTGTGTGGATGGAAATATAACAAAGAAATAGGTGGTACAAAAATTAGGTGCAACGTGTGAAAATGATAGTGTTAGAACCAACATACCTAATGTGAGAATGTGGATCAAATCCCATAACGGTCTGTGTGAAGAGTGTGCTCCCACATGTCCACCCGCCATGCCCCTTATATGGGCGCCACCCCTGGACGTCCCCCAACATCACAGAGGCGTGCAGGTGGAGAGGGAGGGGCCACCACCTGGGCGGCCAATGCCACCCAGCCAATGCCGCCAATCTATACCTCTCCTAGAACACGTTGAGATGGATGACAGCACCAACCAAAAAATGGCGCCATCAGACGCCGCACATCCGGCGCGCAACCTGTGACGCCGGTGATCGGTGTGAGAGCCCCCACCCAGCCCAAAGGGGAAGCGCGGGAACCCACAGCGCGCGTCACAGCTCCCGAGGCCGATGAGGTACGGGAGGACAGGACGCATCCCAGCACAAGGCACCCATAGCCCCCAGAAACCAATAAATGCCCAAAAATCAATAAACATGAGAAATAGTATAAACAGGATATGACTGGATTTTGTATATATATAAAATTGGATACATCAAACTTTGGTAAAAGTTATTAGTATGGGGTTATATCCCACTGTGCGCCTCCATCCCTATTTGGTTGATAATTGAATAAAAGGTAGGATGGGACTTTGAATGAGGCATGGCTACAAGGGACCCTATGCCTCCATCCCTGTCAGTATTGCACATGGGGGGGACAGGAAGTGGGACTTTAAATGAGGCGCACATTGGTAGGTAGAATACTTGAGTATAAAAATATTGTTTATTAATCAAACACAACATATATATATTAATGTGAGACCATGCTCTACAGAAATATACCAATTTGAAAATACAAAACACTGCATGGATTTCCATTGCAATAGTATACATAGTTCAAGAATATCCCCACATGTTCACATAGTAACCATGGTTCATACCAGAGTCATTACCCAACAATGCAGATGGGATTTTGAGCATACCAGAAAAAATGTACATGTTAAGGTACAATACATAATCATATATTGTTAACACTATGAAATTGAGGCCGATGGTGGCTCTACGCATTTCGTGATTAGTTAATTATCACTTGTCAGGAGCAGGCCAATCTAGAAAAAAATAAATTTTATATAGGAACAAAATACCAAATATAGTTAAAGCTCAACAAGTGGCAGGTAAACCCACCAGATAGAACTTACATAATATAGTGGTCAGGAAGTGGGGCACAAATGCCAGAGACTGCCAACCAACCCTGGACGTCAGCCTCGGGAGCTCTGGGGGGGCGTGAACATCAGCGGCAGCCCACAGCGGGACAGACCACACATCGGACAGACATGGTGCAGCTCACCCATGTGGTGGTGATGATGGAAATGTCATGTGAGGTATCTAGGAAGTGATAAATGAGAAGTAATGGGATTTGTGGAAAAAAAAAAAAAAAGTTTTCCATAGTCAATATATATAGCAGGGGGACAAATGACAACCCTGTCTAGTCCATTTTTGTATCCTAATTGGGTCTGATAACATCCCATCTGTACGTACCCTCGCTGTAGAGTTGTTATATAGGGTCATAATCTTCTGCAAAATTTGCAAGAAGGAGGGCCCATAGGGATTTGCCGCAACACAGAATTCCCCCAAATAAACAAAGTATACAAAAAAGTGTCAAAAAAGAATTGGTAATTTATTAGATCAGGGTTAAAACCGTCACATGACGAGTAATGTGGTTGCCATATACAAACATAATAGTATACATATAAAAAAAATGAACCAAATGAAAACACAGGTAACAGTGTGGAAGCAAGCAAACCCTCAATTGGAGCAAATGGTCCTGGTGGTGAAGGTGCAACTTCCTCTCCTACATGTTTCGAAGTTATTTTAAGTTATGTAACAAACTTCTTCCTCAGGGAGAAAAGTCACTGTATAGCTTTGGTTCTAAAAACATAATACGAAAAATTGTAAATAGACCACAGTATAATACAAGGATTTCATTTGCTGTAACACATAATGGTTATTTGGCACAAGCAGATATGAACATTGATGACCATAATTAATGCGATCGGTGGGAATCATCGGTTGCTACTTACCTCTTAAATTTAAAGAGAGCATACATCAGCTAAAGTTGAGCTGGGAGCCAAGGGTGTCCCCAAATTTTTGGCTAGAAAAATATCAATGTTTTGTATGACCAACAACCCCCAATGAGTGATGGGGGAGGGGAGTGTGAAAACAAAGGTAAAGAGTGGCCGACCCTGTTATATCCCTCCAGCGCTTCCACAGGTGTCCCCCACAAGAATCACTGTGGGGAGCAAATCCGAACCCAAATGGGAAGATGGACGGACCACCTATAATAAAAAAGTTTGAGTGTGAGATAATAAAAAAAAAATAAAAAAAATTGATTTGAAATAGGGCATATAGGAGGCAGCTGGTAAATCAATCCCACCTGAATCTACTTACTGTGTAGTAAGATAGTAGGCTAGTGCCAGGCAGTTTTGAAATAGATATAGCTGGAGAGATCTGTAGATTTAAACGTGTACTCTAATGAATATACTTGAACAAAATAAGCTGATATAATATCGCTAGTTAAAGTTTTTATAGTGCAAATTTCGAAGGTTTTTGAAAAAAGTATGGACATTTGATCGTGTCTTACCTTAGCATTGAGAGATGAACAACACCTCAGCAGCCAACAGTTCAGATGTAGTAACAGTGTAGTAATCTTCTGCAATAGCCCCCATTGTTTTAACGTTTCTTCCAGAAACTCCCATCCGACCCTATCAAATGCCTTTTCGGCATCCACCGGTATAAGGCATGATGGGATATTATGTTTCTGTGCGTATTCTACTAATGTAAGCGTCTTCAGCGTGTTATCTCTAGCCTCTCGACCCCCCACAAATACCACCTGATCTTTATGAATGAAATTTGGTAGTATAGGAGTAAGCCTATTAGCAATAAGTTTCGGATACAGCCGAAGGTCAATATTTGTTAGTGAAATCGGCCTATAATTCGTGCATAGAGTATGATCTTTATCTGGTTTTGGTATAAGTGATATGTGTGCTTCCATACCTTGAGTTGTAAAGGGTCGAGAGGCCAAGACTGAGTTAAAAGTCTTAATCATTATAGGGATCAGATTGTCCTTAAATGTTTTATAAAACCGCGGTGGGAACCCATCAGAACCCAGGCTTTTGCCCGGGACCAAGGATCCCACCGCAATCTGCATTTCTGTTGACAAAAAGTCCTTTTCCAATTCCTCAACTATTTCCGCCGACAAAGTGGGAATTGCTGACTCTTTAATATACTGACGTATTTTCTGATTATAGACTTCTGGGTCATTCTTCCTTAACCACTTCAATACCAGGCACTTAGAACACTTCCCGCCCAGACCAATTTTCAGCTTTCAGTGCTCTCACAATTTGAGTGACATGCTACACTGTATCCAAACAAAATTTTTATCATTTTTTTCTCACACATAGAGCTTTCTCTTGGTGGTATTTAATCCCTGCTGGGTTTTTTATTTTTTGCGATATAAGCAAAAAAAGAGCAAAAATTTTGAAAAAAAAACACTTTTTTTATTTTGTACTGTAAAATTTTGCAAAAAAAGTAATTTGCCTTCATAAATTTGGGCCAAAATGTATACTGCTACATATCTTTGGTAAAAATAACCCAAATTGGTGGATATTATTTAGTCTGTGTGAAAGTTATAGAGTCTACAAACTATGGTGCAAATCACTGAAAATTGATCACACCTGATGTACTGAAGGCCTCTCTCATTTCTTGAGACACTAACAAGCCAGGAAAGTACAAATACCCCCCAAATGACCCCTTTTTGGAAAGTGGACATTCCAAGGTATTTAGTAAGAGGCATAGTGAGTTTTTTCATGGTTTCATTTTTTCCCACAATTCTTTGCAAAATTATGTTTTTTTTTATTTTTATTTTTTTTTCACATAATTGTCATTGTAACAGGTTATTTCTCTTACATGGCATATGCATACCACAAAGTACACCCCAAAACACATTCTACTACTCCTCCTGAGTATGGCGATACCACATTTGTGGGACATTTTCACAGCCTGGCCACATAGAGAGGCACAACATGCAGGGAGCACTATCAAGTGTTCTAGGAGCATAAATTACACATCTCATTTCTCAACCACCTATTACACTTTTAAAGGCCCTGGAACACCGGGGCAATGGCATTACCCACAAAATGACCCCATTTTGGAAAGCTAACACCCCAAGGTATAATCTATGAGGCATAATGAGTCTTTTGAATGGTTCATTTTTTTCCAAAAGTTTTTGGAAAATGTGAAAAAAAATGAAAACGCATTTTTTTTACACAAAGTTGTCCATTTATAAGATATTTCGAACACATAGCATGCACATAGCTAAAATGATACCCCAAAATCCATTCTTCTACTCCTCCTGAGTATGGCGATACCACATGCGTGAGACTTTTACACAGCCTGGCCACATACAGAGGCCCAACATTGACCTAGCACCTTCAGGCATTTTAGAAGCATAAATTACACATCTCATTTCTCAACCACCTATTACACTTTTGAAGGCCCTGGAGCACCAGGACAATGGAATTACCCACAAAATGACCCCGTTTTGGAAAGCTAACACCCCAAGGTATAATCTATGAGGCATAATGAGTCTTTTGAACGGTTCATTTTTTTTCAGAAGTTTTTGGAAAATGTGGAAAAAAATTAAAACGCATTTTTTTTTACACAAAGTTGTCCATTTATAAGATAATTCTAACACATAGCATGCACATAGCTAAAATGACACCCCAAAATCCATTCTGCTACTCCTTCTGAGTATGGCAATACCACATGTGTGAGACCTTTACACAGCTTGGCCACATACAGAGACCCAACATTGAACTAGTACCTTCAGGCATTTTAGAAGCATAAATTACACATCTCATTTCTAAACCACCTATTACACTTTTGAAGGCCCTGGAGCACCAGGACAATGGAATTACCCACAAAATGACCCCATTTTGGAAAGTTAACACCCCAACATATAATCATATAGAGGCCCAACATTCAAGTAGCACTTCCAGGCGTTCTAGGAGCATAAATTACACATACCATTTTCTGACTACCAATCACATTTATGAAGGCTCTTCATATTTGTAACACATAGCATGTACATACCAAATAACAAAAGATTACCTGTGGTTTTTGTAGTGCAGTGGTCCACAGAGGAGGGCATCAGTCCAGGCAGCAGGCAGGGATGTGTTCAGCGACAACAAAAGCAATCGTCCAAGCAGCAGGCAGGAATGTTGTCCATAGTACAGTCTGAAATACTGTCAGCACAGCCAAAGCATTGGTCCAGGTAGCAGGCAGAGATGTCAAGGCAGAAATACTATCCATAGTCAGTAGAGGCAGCAGGCAGAGATATGGTCAACACAACCAAGACATTGGTCCAGGCAGCAGGAAAAAACATGGTCCATAAAGTCCTGGGTCATAACAGGCAGCAATATGGTCAGCACAGCCAAAGTATTGGTCCAGGCAGCAGGAAGAAACATGGTCCAGATAGTCCTGGGTTACCATCAAGGGCCATCAAGCTTAGGATCAGGGGGACAGGGGTAGTGGCTTCTCCCACCCAAACGCTTTGAAGCCTCTGGGAAACCAGACCCTGTTCTAGAACACAGAAAACCAAACACTGATTTTCTATACCCTGAACACTTTCTGGAGCTCCTCACATATGTGAGACCCCGTGTACTAATGTATAAGGGCAAAAGATCAGTCCAAGTGGCAGGCAAAAACATGGTCAATCAACAGGCTGAGGTCATACACGTGGAAGTCAGAAACGTGGTTTGAAACGGCAGGCAAAGACATTGTCGGTAAACAGGCCAGGGTCAGTTAACGTGGTAGCAAGAAAATGATCCACACAGGTATTTGAAAAGGGAAATGGCAGTCTAAAGTTTATATTGGGAACTAATATGTGATTTGTGTATGGTAATTTTTGAAACAATGTCCGATGCACAGGCCAGGTTGGGAGGGACAGTCGGGGCAATAATACGTGGTATGTCTTCTGATTCCTCTGCTGGAGCATACACGGCATCTCTTCTGTCGTCTTCTTCCGGATTCTGTGGGGAGGATGGGGAAGGGATAATGTTGCTCGTGGAGTCGACTCACACTGTCAGAGGGAATACTTTCTGGGACGGGTCCTTGCTGATAAATGAGGACAGTAATAATTTTTTCGATGTATTTGAAGTAGGTGAGGGATTGGTTTTCGGAGGATTTTTGGCAACACACAAATTAATTATACATGGCCATATGAAAAAGGTGAAATGCGGTTTCCAAAAACGGGACTTACGGGTAGATAAATAGGGCTGTAACCATCTGGTCGTTTAAATCCACCCCCCCATGAATAGATTGTAATCGTGGACGCAACTTGGGCTTTACAACGGGGCCATGTCTTCTTTGGATCTCCACCGAGTTGTTATCGTGGATAGTGGAGAGGATGTAGACATCTTTCTTGTCCCTCCACTTCATGGCCAATACCTCTTCATTCCTCACGAAGGCAGATTCCCCGTTTTGTAGCTTTCGGTAATGAGATTTTTTGGGAAGCCCTTTCTGTTTTTCTTGAAGGTGCCGCAGGCCAGGGTTTTCTTTTGATAAAGATGGCGAAATAGGGGGAGGCTGGTATAATAATTATCCAAGTATAGGTGGTGTCCTTTTCCAAAGAGGGGGTATGCCAGCTCCCAGACAATCTTCCCACTGGTCCCAATATATGTGGGGCAATCACGGGGCTGGAGTTGGGAGTCTTTACCTTCGTAAATTCTGAAGGAGTACACATAGCCAGTGGATCGATCGCACAACTTGTTAAGTTTTACTCCATACCTGGATCTCTTACTGGGTATGTACTGCTTCAAATTCAGGCGGCCAGTGAAATGGATGAGGGACTCATCCACACAGATATTTTTATCTGGGATGAAAACTTGGGCGAATGTCTGGGAAAATGTATTAATTATGGGGCGTAACTTATTTAATTTATCATGGTTGGGGTGATTTCGGGGAGGGCACTGCGAATTATCAGCAAAATAGAGGAAACGCATTATCATGTCGTATCTTGTCCTGGACATGACAGCTGAGTATATGGGCATGTGGTGGATTGGGTGGGTGGACCAATACCCATGGAGTTCATTTTTTTTGTGTAATGCCCATATTCAGTGTCAGGCCCAAAAATATTTTTAATTCATCCAGTGTCAGACGTCGCCAATGGAACATGCGGGCATAAGATGAAGTGGGATTGGCAGCAATGAATTGTTCTGCCTACAGATTGGTTTGGTCCACCATACTCTGTAGCAATTCAGGGGTGAAAAACAAATAAAAATAGTCCAATGGGGCAAAATTTGTGGTGTCAACCTACACACCTGGTTGTCTGGTGAAATTGGGGACTATTGCAGACCCTGAGTTGGCGGGAAACCACACAGGGTTTACCAGGGCATCGGATTAGGGTTCTTGGGGCTGGCCTGTGTGGAGGTACCAGTGGCGGTACTGTGTAGCGGTACCGATGGCGGTACTTGTGGTGACAGATGGGCTGTGTTGACAGATGGGGTGTGTGACAGATGGGCTGTTGACAGTACTGGTGACAGGTCCTCTTTATTGGGGGGGGGTGTTGTGTTGTGCACAGTATACTGACTGACAGACACTGAAATAACTCACTGATCCCTGCTCTGCTCTCTCCTCACACGATCGGTATGTGAGGAGAAAAAGCAGGGATCAGACAGTTACTCTCTTGTGTTTACATTTGTGACCGGCTGTGAGTGGACACAGCCGGTCAAATGGTAAACGGCCAATTTCATTGGCTGTTTACAGATCGGGAAAGTGCTGTGTCCAAGGGACACCCACTCCCCCCGATCACATGGGCGCGCGCACAGCATGCACTTGCGGCGCACTGCGGCTTACCGGCATGCTGTGATCGGCTGTGTCTTATACACAGCCGATCATACGGTAAACAGCCAATTTAACTGGCTGTTTACCTTGATCAGTGACGGTCCATGTCCGGCGGACATGAGCCGTGCACGATAGCCGCGGTGCGCGCTCCCGTGGGCGCACGCTAGCGGCTTATCCTGAGGACGTCAATAGACGTCCAGCCAGGATAATGAACCCCCCGCCCGGACGTCATTTCTCTATGCGCCAGGCGGGAAGTGGTTAAGGGGGTCTGAATATTGTATCATTTAGAATAATATGTAAAGAACGTATCCGAAATGTCCCTTGGATCATATGTCATCTCTCCGGGGGATTTCATAATTTTTCCAATGGATGTCACCGGATTTCGTTTATGTAATGCCCTTGTTAACAATTTACCTGGTTTATTCCCTTGTTGATAAAATAGGGCGCAATTTCTATCTTTTTTTTTTTATTATTTCTATCTCTTAATTTTAAGGTTTGTTCATTTAATAAAGCTTGAATCTCCAGTCGTTTGTCTGTTAAAGTGATTATATTTACCAAATTGGGTGTCTGCTTATGAGTTTTTTCTAATGGTGTCACTTCTTTCAGTAATAAAGATAATTTACATGCTTTTTCTGCCTTCAGCCTTGCTCCATGTTTTACAAACTGACCGCGTAGTACGCATTTCAACGCCTCCCATTGTATGGGGAGCGAAGTGCTGTCCCTCTCATGGTCAAGCATAACGTTTTTTATTGCCTGCGTGATATCTGCAATGCAAGCCTCATCTTTCAACAGGTTATCATTTAGTCTCCATGACCACTGTGCTCTCCGAGCTTCCGGCAACTTCATCTCTAGGAACACAGGGGCATGGTCTGACCATAATATGTTACCCATCTTGGAGGATGTCACCATCATCAACCCACTTTGATTTATAAAAAAGTAATCTAATCTCTGGTACGAATTGTGTATTTTTGAGAAATACGAGTAATCCCTATTTTGCGGGTGGCGTGCCCGTCATACATCTACCAATCTATTTTTGTTTGTTTTTAAATTTAGCTGTTTGAGTTATATTTTGAAATGTATGGGGGGCAGTGGTGTCCATTTCCTGATCCAGTACGAAGCAAAATCTCCTCCAACCAATGTTGTCCCCTCTATTTTTTCCATAAGCTCCGTCAATAGCTGATTTGGTCCTGGTTAGGCAGATATAGGTTCATTAAAGTACATTTTTTCCATAAATAGAAATGTTTACCATTAATGATCTACCGTCTCTACCCCTCCATAATTCAAGGATCTGGTGGGATACTGATTTGTGTATTGCTATAGATACCCCTCGTGACTTAGAGTATTTAAATGAATCATGGTACCAAGTTGGGTAGTATCTATTTTGTATATTAGGTATGTGATCCGTTCAGAAATGCGTCTCCTGGAAAAAAAAACATATCCACTTTTTGTTTATGGATGAGTAGAGAATCTGAGACCCTTTAGATGGGGAATTTAGTCCTCTCACATTGAATGTGCATACTTTAAAATAGCCCATGTGTGAAAAAGGAGAGAAAAAAAGGAAAAAGGCACACAGTCACACTCCCACTCGTAACCTTACTCACGCTCAGCTATTTGACTCTACTAGTCTGATCCTTACCTAAGCAGGAACTCAAATAGGGGGTATCTAGATGCCCTTTGAGACCGATGACTGGGATCCTTTACTTTGCACTGAGCCTATTCAATATTTTTACATTTTTTCCTTATTTTCCTTAATCTCCTAATTTTACTTTCCACTTTTCACCATACATACATAATATGTTCTCCCCATTATTTTTATAATATCTCCAAAAAAAAAAGGAGAGGGGAAAGAGAGAGAAAAAAAAAGTTTAATAGTGATATAAAAATCTTTCTTTCAACACATCTTTCCTTTTACCTGAATGATCATTACCCTTCATCATTAGTGAATAGAGTTGAGCGAACCCGGACTGTAAAGTTCAGGTCCGTACCGAACTTTGGGGTGTCCGGGACCCGGACCCGGACTTTTCAAAAAAAGTCCGGGTTCGGGTCCGGGGTTCTGGTAATTTTAATGAAAAATCTTAAAAATGCTGTAAAAAAGTCCAGGAAGGTCCTAGAGGTCTGCAAAAGGAAGGAAAATTGAGGTAAGGGTGGGGCAAGTGCCCTACAAAGAAATGGGGACAGGGAAATAACTTTAAATATTTAAAAAAAAATAAAAACATAAAAAAGCAAAAATGGAGGTGAATGGGGATCATCTTAAAACTGGGTCTGAAAAGTATTAATTAACATTAGAGGCCATAGAACTGTTCTAAAATCATCTTCAAACTGTGTCAAAAAAGTATAAATAAGCCGGGAGTACCCATATCACTGTTCTGCAAAATGGGTGTGTCACTTTAAATGAAACCGGGAATAAGTGAACATCTGTTATGCAAACTTATTTAAAGTCTGTGTGTCACTTTAAATGAAACCGTGAATCAGTGCACATCTGTTCTGCACAATTCTTTAAAGTCTGTGTGTCACTTTAAATGAAACCGGGAATCAGTGCACATCTGTTCTGCACAATTCTTTAACGTCTGTGTGTCACTTTAAATGAAACCGTGAATCAGTGCACATCTGTTCTGCAAAATTCTTTAAAGTCTGTGTGTCACTTTAAATGAAACCGTGAATCAGTGCACATCTGTTCTGCAAAATACTTTAAAGTGTGTGTGTCACTTTAAATGAAACCGTGAATCAGTGCACATCTGTTCTGAAAAATTCTTTAAAGTCTGAGGTATGAATACTTTTTCAAGGCATTGTATGTCACATTCACTGCTTTATAAATATACCCTGTGTCCCGGCATGCCAGAATGGTCAATAGATCATGAGATTGATAGAAGATAGATATACAACTCCTTTCTGAAAATTTGGAGCCTCTTGATACTATATATTAATACAGAATAGCATAATTTAGAGCATTAAATTAAGCCATATGAAAAAAAAAAATAAAAGCACACACGTTTTCTTCTTAGTTATAACTGCACATGCACTACCAGGCCCAGTGGTGTCTTTCCATCATTCCGTTTTTTTTTTTGTAAGGCCTCATGCACACTGGGCTTACTAAATACCATTTTCACAAGTATACAGGCATATTAAAAGAGGAGCATTTACAGGCTGAGCTTCTAAACAAAGAAATGCTTAATGCCCTGAAATGCATCTAAATTCTCCTAAATATTAGACATGCTTAGGCATATTTGAGCATTAATGCATTCCAGTAGCCAGACTACATTAGTATCAGTAGCCAATGAAATGAATTAATGCTTGAAGTGCCTAAATATATCTAAATGTGCTTAAACACATGTGCAATAGGTATAGACACTTTTTTTAAGTAGCTTTTCTCCTGCCAGGAGTTCTGGTGTTCAGAGGAGAAAAGCAAATGCCCAGTGTGCATGAGGCTTGAACATCTCCCCACCATCTTTTTATCATTCTCATTCACTGGCAGCTGTTTTTTTTTTTTGGGGGGGGGGGCAAACAAACACCCCCCATGTGGTCGGTCAGCGGTGGCACCTCCCTTGGGGACTTACCCCATTGGTTGTGGGTGGCAGCAGAGGGCTCCTATGAGCAGCAACGGTAGGCTCCTATGGGCAGCAGCAGCAGGCTCCTACAGGCGGCGGGCAGCTGCTCTTGTGTCCCTATGTCCTTTCCATGGTGTGTCTTCCCTCCCTCTGCCGTGCGGCTCCCCCCTCCTATACCTAGGCATCCAATAGGATCGCCTGTCCTTTCAGCCAATTGGGTGACTGGTCTCAGACCCGCTTCCTGATTGGCCAGAAGGAGGATCAATGTGGCAATAGTGAATATTCATTCGCTATTGTCACACAACTGGGTGAGATCGGGCTGCAGAAGCGTATTAGAGCCTCTGGTTCTAATCACGTGCTTCAAAAAAAACTCACCCCATAATTGGAATCCATGGGTCCGATGTAGATCAGGGGGCTGGATGGATGCATGGATGGGAGTCGGTGCCCGTGCACCCCTATTGGACGGGCCACCACAGTTCTCATTCCTTTCTATCTCTACTTTCCTAATTCCCACCTCCCCAATTCATGAGCATTCATTTTTTTCCCCAGGCTTTCTATCCTTCTTTATTTTCAACTGGTAATCCTGTGAATAAGACACTTATGAATATATTAATAAAGCAGTGAATTTGACACTCACCAAAAGGTTATTGCAGGCGAATAACCCAGGTACATGTGTTCTAAATCAGTGGTAACCAACCAACCTTTCGGACCTCACGGACCATTAAACTCACAATTTTGAATCCCGCATACCACTAACATTAATTTTACATGCTTTATACACACAATGCTCTGGCTATCTGCCCCCCTGCTCCTGGATTACACTGCTGCTTCAAATACACAATGCTCCATCTCTCTCTTACACAGACTCATCATTGGATCTTACCTCCTTATCCAGCCATGTGTTTGAGCTCCACACTCCCTCCTACAGTCTGTGATCAGTGCTGCCAATGGAAGTCCCCTTCTTCTTCACCTCCCACTCTCTGCACTACCCCCAGCGCCTCCCTCTGAGTTCACAGGAGTCGGAAGAGGAGGCATCAGGTATCAATGCACGCTGACAGTGTTGACTGTCAGCACACATTGAGAACAACACTGGAAACAACATTGAGCAGTATACATGGACCACCAAAATTTTATTGTGGACCATCAGTGTTCCATGGACCACTGGCTGGCGACCGCTATTCTAAATGACAGTGATTGATTCACAACCAGTGATTGTTAGGTGAAAGTCACATTTGCTGCTTTATAAATATGCTCCTAACTGTCCCCTGGTGGTTACTCTATCTATGGAGGCAACCATGGTTGTCACATTGGGACAGGACTACAAATATGTCTTCCTCTCTTCATCTCCATTGCACAGGGAATAGGGAATTTGTAGTTTGCAGAAGAGAGCTTTGACATAATACCATTGTTTGATTCTGACCAGATCAACAGGTGTTTTCTGATTTCCTCTTAATTTTTTTAACCTGTCCTGCCAGTAAAACAATTGCTGCGCTAGGGTGATAACACTTCACTGTACTATCTCTATGGAGGATTAGCATAGTCATCTTAGGCTGCTGCTTAGATCTGCTGATCTGGACTACAAATACTTCTCCCTCTCCTCATCTTCATTTCATATAGGAGAAGTGTTTTATAGTTCATATAAGATAAGCTGGTAAAGCTAGGATTATTGTTAGAGTTTTTAGTTCTGAGCACATGACACTGGATGTTTAACAGGATCAACAGGATTTTTTATGTTGCAGAAAATGTACTTTGTCTGAAAGAAAAATGAATTCAGCAATGACATCTAAAGGCTGGTAAGCTATAACATATTACATTTCTGTTCTTGAGTACAGATCTTCTGACTGTGCCTGGGTTTGATTCGCATGATGTTCACCAAGCTGATCAAAAAGTCATGAAGTCAATGGGAGCCGAATCCTGAAATTCAGCTCTCTCCATTTTCAAGACTTAAAGGCAAGGGATTGCCGAACAAAGGGCATAGAGAGCTCAGGCACTGCCATTGGGTCCAAATACCAATGTAAAAAAATGTTTAAAGAATACCATTCAGTGTGGAACAGCTACTTTATAATGTAGTGAAGCAATTTCTTTAACCACTTCAGCCCCGCAAGGATTTCCCACTTTAGGACCAGAGCACTTTTTGCGATTCGGCACTGCTTCGCTTTAACTGACAATTGCGCGGTCGTGCAATGTTGTACCCAAATGAAATTTGCGTCCTTTTTTCCCACAAATAGAGCTTTCTTTTGGTGGTATTTGATCACCTCTGTGTCATTTCTGCTCGCTGCTATAAACAAAAGAAGAGTGAGAATTTTGCAAAAAAAAAATAATTTCTTACTTTTTTCTAAAATACAAATCCAAAAAAATATATAAAAAAAACATTTTTTTCCATCAGTTTTGGCCGATTTATATTCTTCTTCATATTTTTGGTAAAAAAAATCCCAATCGTGGCCTGGCTGGGGGAAGGGCTGTGATCATGGCTTCCATATACAGGAAGCCTGTGATCACAGCCCTTCCCCCTCTAACAGAACGGAGATCCGTGTTTACTTACACGAACCTCCGTTCTTTCACTGTGGGGGGTGGGCATCGCGGGTAGCTGGCGGCGATCGAGTCCGCCCTACCCGCTCCCTGGCCCCCCCGAACACAGTGAGAGATATCTCAGCCACCGTCATATGATGGTGGTTTGCGATATTGAACCACTCTGTCCCGTCAGACTGCGGTTGGTGGTCGGCAAGTGGTTAAATAATATTCTTGGGGGATGCCTTAAGTGAAGTGGCACACATGTATGATATTTAGTACAAAAGCAAAAGTGACATTTACAAAATAAAAAAAGAATATCATTTAAATTGCCAGCCATTAAATTACATTTCTTGGCTGGCTTCCCTCTGTTTGTATACAAAGTGGATTCTTTTTGTCCATACCAGATGTTATGGATATGTCCCCATGAATAAAAACAAGGAATAAAAAAGCAATAAAAGAGACATCCTGCACCCTATTAACTGAGTACGGTGTGAAGGCCAGCCTCCCGCTTCTCAGCAACTATCAAAATCATTGGTTGTGAGGATGCAGGCAGACGCTCAGGCATTAATTGTTAGGATGCATAACAACCAATGACAAATTAGAAAAAATAAATAAAAACAAAAGCAATACCAGCCCCTTGCCCTTGATGAGAGTCCTTTATGGATTTTAAGGTGGACTCACTAAAAAAAACAGTGTGGCGTCCCCCCAAATTCTATAACACACCCTTCAGGTATTGTATGGATTTTAGGGAAGAAGCTAATTAGAAAAAAAAAACATAGGGACCCCCAAAAAGCCATAGCAGATTCTTATCTGAGCATTCAGCTAAACTGGACAGGAAAGGGTGGGCAGCTTGTGTGCACCCTTCATTCTGAAGCATACTAGGCCACATACTCAATGTGGGAAGGGTACTTGGATAAGTGGTTGCTTGGGTCTGCAGGAGGAATCAGAATGAAGAAACCCCTTTTATAAAAACAGGGGTCTCTAGATTCCGCTATCCCTATATGAACATGTAAGGGGTAAAAGTCAAAAAGTAAGTAAACACAGCGACACCAGGAGAGAGACTTTTATTGTAAAACACACACAAAATTTCTAGTTCTTTATAAAAAAAAAAAATGCAACACAATGTGAATCCATCATCCAGCACATTGCCCAGACATGTAGACCCACCCCACTCATCATGAACAATGCCAGCTGACTTGCTGAAAAAAACACATTGAGTGCATCAAGTTCACCTAAATGGTCACATCATAAAGAAAAGTTACCAATGCATTATGGAATGGGGAGGTGCATAGATTTTTATATTTATTTATTTATTTATTTATATATATCTAATATATATTTATTTATTTATTGATGCATCCAAATTTCTTGGGATTTTTCCGGTAAAATAATAAAATGGGTTGGCAACGAATTTTGTTACAAATTCGTTGTCAGACGAAATGTGGCATATTCGTTCAATTGGAAGCTTCTGAATGAACGAAAATGGAAAATTCCCATCCGATACTTACTGTAAACAGGTTGTCCAAGCGTCTGAACTTGGCTGTGGTCTGTATATAGAGTCTCAGAATTTCTCCCACATCCAGAGGAGCCCGGAGATCTGAACTTCGGAAGGGTGATTTCCTGATTTTCGTAGAAGACTGATGTGACTTTTGGCCTAGAGCCGAGCATTGGGATTAGTACTACCCTGTCTGGGAAAAAGGTTAAGAAAGGCTCCTTATAACCTAGGGCCCCGATCTCTGATATCCTCTTGGCAGAGGTTATTGCCACCAAGAAGGGCGTTTTCATGGACAGATCTTTCACAAAGGCTGTGTCCTCTTGCCCGGATGACTGCTCCGTCAGAAAGTCCAGAACTAAAGGTAGATCCCACTTTGGGAATCTGGCTCTCCTTTGAGGTCTCAATCTAGCTGCTCCTCTAAGGAATTGACGAACCAACGGCTCAGAAGCCCACGAGGTACCCGAGAAAGCCGACAAGGCCGAGACCTGCACTCTCAATGAGCTGATCGAGAGGGGTAGTTCGAGTCCAGATTGCAGAAATTCTAGGACTTCCTGCGCTCCCGAATCTCTGGTAGACATCCCCTTAGAGGATGAAAAATCCGAGAAACTTGGCCCAGATCCTAGTGTATACCCTGTTGGTGCTGGGTCTCCTGGAGCTCATCAGGGTGGAGATCACTCGGGGAGCGCAGCCCAAGGCCTCGAGCCTCTCCATCTCAAAAACCAGACCATCAGATGCAACCGCTCTGGACGCGGGTGTAGGGCCGCGCCCTGAGACAAAATGTCTGGTCTGAGAGGAAGCGGCACCGGGGCCCTGTAACTGAGCTGGGTCAGCAAGGTGAATCAGGGCCTGTTGGGCCAGAAGGGCGCCACCACCATGACTTTGGCCTCCTCGTCCCAAAGCCTCTGCAGGAAGTGGAAAATGACGGTGGTCGGTGGGAAGGCATAGGCCCTGTTGAACCTCCAGATGTCCGTCAGGGCATCCACTCCACAGGCTTGATGGCACTGACCTCTCATGTAGAACTTGTCCAGCTTGTGGTTCAGAGGGGAGGCAAAAAGATCGACCTCAGGGCTCACTCCCAGAGACTGGATCCAAGCAAACACCTCTGGGTGTAGAGACCATTCCCCGTTGTCCAACTGAACCCTAGAGAGGAAGTCTGCTTGAGTATTACGCACCCCTGGTATGTATACTGCCGAGATGTCCGTTAAGAATCTCTGGGCCCATGATAGGATTGGGCTCACCTCCTGTAGCAGGGACAGGCTCCGTGTTCCCCCCTGCCTCCTCACATAGGCGACTGCCGTCGTATTGTCCATCCTCAACAATACCGCCTTCCCCACTACTTGATGGTGAAAGGCTAGGAGGGCCTGGTGGGCTGCCCGTAATTCTAGGATGATGGAGCCCGGTATGCGAGAAAGTGGGCCCCATCTTCCCTGAGCTACTTCCGACCCACAAAGAGCACCCCATCCAGAATTGCTCAAGTCCGTCGTGATCACCACCCATGGGGGTGGGGAGATGGGGTGACACCTGAGGAGATTCCTGCTCCGCAGCCACCATGGCAGGCTGTCCCTCATGGCTGTTGTTATACGGACCGGATGGTCTCCCTTGTCTGGCCGCTATTGCTGCAGAAACCCCAGTTGGAATGGGCGCATCCTCCACCTGGCCCACTTGACCATTGGTGTCGTAGAGACCATGGTCCCAATTACCCGGAGGCATTGGGAGACCCTGAGATGTGATGCTGACAGGGCTGGCCGTAGCCGCTTCCGGACTAGTGTGATCTTGTCCATGGGCAGGGAGATTGTATTCTCCGCCGTATTGAAGTGTGCTTCTAAGTATATTAGGGCTTGTGATGGTTCCAGATGGCTCTTCACCAGATTCAGCAGCCAACCAAATTCTTGTAGCCTGGCCATTACTAAGTCCCTGTGGGACAGCAGCTGTTCTCTGCTCTGGGCCAGGATGTGCAGGTTGTCGAGGTAGTGGTGCAACCTCACCCCCTCCGTCTGGATCACGGCCACCACAGCCAGGAGGACCTTTGAGAACACCCGCGGGGATGTTGACAGCCCAAAGGGAAGGCACGTAAACTGGAGGTGTCTTTGTCCTATCAGGAAACGGAGGTACTTGCGGTAATCTTCCGCTACCGGGACGTGAAAGTAGGCGTCCTTTAAGTCTATCGAGACCATCCAGTCGCCTGGCTGTACTGCCTGTTGAATTGTCGATAAGGTCTCCATCTTGAACTTTACGACTTGTATAAATCTGTTTAGGTGTGTGAGATCTATCACTGGCCTCCAGGCCCCGTTTCTCTTCCACACCAAAAAGAGAGGGGAGTACATACCCCAGAACTTTTCTTCTTCCGGAACGGGCACCGCCGCTCCCTGGAGCTCACCAAGGACTCTGCGTACTCCAGGAGAATAGCTTTCTTCTCCTCTGAACGTGGCAGTAGGGTGGGCATGACCTTGAGAGCTGGAGAGGTTGAAAAGGTCCAGGAGTGTCCGACAGATACCATTGAAATGACCCAGGCATCCGAAATCGAGGCCGCCCAGACGTGTCGGAAGTGGAGCAGGCGCGCACCCACCCGGCTCAACTGGGCGAAGCCACCCTCAAAAGGACTTAGCGGAGTCACGGGTTGAGCCCTTGGCCGCCCGCTGGGTACTGGGTTGACTTCTCCTCCAGTTGCGTTTAAAGTCTTTTCCGGCCTTATAGCTGTGAGCCTCCCTTGAACGGTCTGAAGTCTGTCTCCTTGGCTGGGGTTTCTTCTGACCGAACAGCTGCCTGTCTTGAGGGAGGAACCCTGACTTCCCCCCAGTGGCTTTGGCAATTGCCATGTCCAACTTATTCCCAAACAGGGAGGTCCCTTCAAAGAGAATTCTGCACCAGGTCTGTTTAGAGGATGAGTCTGCGAGCCAAGGATGCAGCCACAAGGTCCGCTTGGCTATTAGGGAAGACTGCATTACCCGAGCTGCCAGGCGGATTAGATCAAGGGACACCTCTCCCAAAAAGGCTGAAGCCCACCTCAACTCCCGGAAGGGAGAGCTCCTGGTAAAACCTTCTGAGACTGACCTTAATGTTATATCGATCTCCTCAGTACAGACCTCCATAGCTTTGGACACAGCTGTCAGGGCGAGCGCAGGTTTGCAGGCCATGCCTGCAGTCACATACACTCTCTTAAGATCCAAGTTGATCTTTCTCTCCAGTGGGTCCTTGAATGACACTGCATCTTCCAAGGGAAGGGTGACGTGTTTCGCCAGCCTCATGACCGCTGCATCCACCAGTGGGGCGGACTCCAAGTCTTTGACTTCCTCCTCTTTAAAGGGATAAAGTCTGCTCGCCCTGATGGCTAAGGAAGACTTCTTGTCCACCTTTTCGCATTCTTGTTTTAAGATTTCCCTTAATTCTGGAAGCAGAGGGAAGTTAGAGCACTCCTTGTATAGATGCTTGAAAAACTTCCTTTGTTTCACCGGGGAAGACACCGGCTCCTCCCACCTCAAGGCCTCTTTTACCGCCTTGATAAATGGAGGAATCTGGGCTGCTTCAAAGCCCATAGCCTCTTCCCCTTCCGTTTCATCCTCAAAGAGGTCTCGGGGAGTAAAACTCGGCTGGGATGGGCCTGGCTCTTCAGAGGCAAATCCCTCCAGGGAGTCCGCCATGGAGGCCTGGCTGTGGGTGTGGGGTAGTCCAAGTTCCTTCAGCGTTTGTTGGACTACCCGCCTCACGAGAGCCTCCATCCCAGGACTGGGGCCGGTCTGAACGTCGGCCTCTCTTTCCTTCACCGCCTTGGAATAACATCCGTCACATAGTGACTTTCCCTCCGGCCTCCTTACGCCGCAGCCCCAGCATGCACTGTGACTGGAGTGGCTGATATGGCGGTGGGAGTGGTGTTTGGAAGAAGAGTGAGAACTCCTTCTTAGGTGCCGGTTCCGCGACTGGGACCTTTGTGGTCTGGATTTTGATGAAGAGTGTCGATGTTGCGACCTGGCAGGGTCCCTAGCCTCTCATGTGCTCTGGTGTGACCTGTGAGGGCTAGAAGACAAGACCAGGGAATAGGGAAGAGAAAGATAGGCACATGAAATAAAGAATGCAGCTCAGCACGCCCCCCCCGGCCAGCCCCAGACCTACCTGTTGGGCAAGGGCTGGCCACTAGGAGGCGGAAAATGGTCCATTCCCATAGGATCCATGCGCTGTAGACAAGAGGGAAGAGAGGGAACCCATATCACTCATTACGCCCCTCTTCCCCCTCCTCCCCCCTCCCTCCAGACTCCCCCACTGGGCTTACCTGGAGAGTAAGGGGGCAGAGCCTAGGGAAACCATCGCCACAGCCGCAGTCTATACCAAAGACTGCAGGGCTGACAGCTGTTTAAAAACCCCGCTCCGCCGCACGCCGCGACTGCGCATGCGCCCGGGTGGCCTGCTCGTCCGCACATGCGCCAACCAGGCCTTGGTCTCATTGGGCCTCGCGCCTGCGCAGTAGCCCTGCCGCAGAGGACGTGGCGGACCAGGAGGAGCACACTGCGTTCCACACGAAAACAACCACTGAGCAGACTACAGAGGATGGAGGGGCACGAGACAAGGTAGAGTTATTTCAAACAAAATACAATAGTAAATGCTGCCATGGAGTATTTGCCTGTCTTCAGGTCCCTGCCAGCTCCAGTGTCACCCTGGGCAATTATGGGCCGCCCCTCCTGGGGATCTTCTTGGCCACCTGCCTCTCACCGGCCATAGCTGGGCCCTGGGCACTGGGGAAACACCACTGCCCCATGGATCTGCCCCATTATCAACTGGGGACCTCCGCCCTGGATGTCTTGAACTTGCTTGCAACTGCTGGTCCAGGAGGAGGACAAAAAAGGAACACAGGTGCGGGCCTTGAGGCTAAATTTATGGTAATGGGGTCCTATAGGAGTAAAGGAGGGCGGGGTAAACCCACACGTAGGCTGCCATGGAGTCTGTCAGGAAAGACTCTTTTGATGAATGCATAAGAAAACAAATTGTCAGAAAGAAGGAAAATCCGAAAGAACAAAATCCGAAAATTCAAAAATCTGAAAGAACAAAAAATTATTCAACCTACGAGTTTAACAAATCAATTACATTCGGATAATTTTGTGTTTTGTATTTGCTATTATAATTAAATTATTAACTATTATTATAGTTTTTATTATTATTATTTATTTATTATTATAAACTATTAAATTATAGCTAAAATAGCTGAAGTCAGTAATTCTTCTATTCAGGTCTCTGCGCCATAGCAGCTAATTTGGGATAGATTAGAGTTACATTTTTTTGGAATTTCTTTTCAAATTTGGCTAAAGTAACTGTCAGTGAACGTAACTAATATGAATGCACCTGAAGTTACGAATTGTCCAAAGTAACAAATGCCTATAGAAACGAATGATCTGATAAAGGAAGAAAAAAACAAATGAAACTAAACTAAACAAATTTTTCGGTAGTTCACATGTCTATTTGCAACCTTGGCCTGGTAAGTTCTGTTCTGTACATAGTGGAGGGACACCAGCTTGTTCATTAGCAGACTGCAGAAACGGGTTTCAATGGTCATGCTACGACATGATGCCAGCATGCACTTTAGTTATGGTTAGAGAAAAGGGCAGAAGCTAACCATGTGATTCTAAAGCAACTTATAATAATGATCTTGAAACTATATATTCAGGATATATAACAGAATAATTAAATAAATACTTTTTACTCTCAAAAACAAGTGTAGCATGAGGAAATTGTAGGTGTATACACACATACATATTTAGCAAAAGCAGCTAACCCCCACAGAGCAAAATGATATAGCCCTAAACTCGAGCATCTGCTGCCAAATTGGCAATATCAACATTATTAAAACGTGTTAATGGTTCACAATTGGTATGACTCCCTAAGAGAATTTTTATAAGATTTCACAAATTATCAAGAATTATGCATTTTGCCAATACAGCAAAATCCAGAACAGAGAAGCAGTGCAGCGAGAAAAATGTGCGCTGCCATGTTTTACCTTTTATTGCATGGCTGACCTGGGGATCCACAGACTTCAAATAATAATAATAATCATCATCATCAATAGTGTTTTCTATGTGCCCTAGCGATATCCTGCATTTATTTAAAAATGCAGGTCAACTCAAATAGTGTGAACAATCCCTAATGGAGGCAGATTGTCTAGGAATGGGCTTGTTTAGTTAAATGTACCCACCAAGGCCCACCAATGTCCCAGCTCCCCTCCTTTTTTTATCACACTGACACAGACTCCATGTTAGTTCTCGTCTGACTGACACCACTAATGCAGAGGCAATTTTTCCCCACCAATACTGGGGCAAAATGTTTTTCTTGCAGTGATACCACCTGGGGAGGAGTCCAGTCAGTGACCTTACTGCGCACATATTTTTCACTAAGTGCAAAGGTTTATGCATAAGATTTGAGTGATAACCAACGTAGGGACATGTTTCCCTTCCAGTGACACCTTGATACAGGGACATACATTACAGCTTGGCACTGAACAAGCGGCTATTCGCACAGCCCACTACTTGAGGGGGCTGCAGTTTGGCTTCTTTGTCCTGGGCACCGCCTTATCCTGGTACTGGTCACAGATTCAGCTGGATAGGAGGAAAACTGTCAAATTAGAACCCAGTTTATTATGGATGCACTGTATATCTTAGTATCACCAGCAAAGTAATTAAGGCTACATAATCTTAAAGCGAAATGTTACCCATAACAACTTGATAAAAAATAATGTCCTTTAGCAAGGAACATACATTCCACATTAATAATTACGCAACTAAAATTAGTGTGTGCTGTAAATTGCCTCCAGCATTGCTCCCGTTACTTCTTGCTAGAGGCTGCCATTTTGCTGAAGCCCAGAGCCCCTGAGCAGCAGTAAATCATAAAACAGAAATAAACCAATCAATTTAACAATTTCAAAAAACAGTTACATTCCTGGAATGCTGGCATTGCTAAATGCTACATTTGCTTGTGTCAACCAAACTGTCAAATCATCAAATGGCTGGTGTCATAACTGATCACATATGCCGCACTATGGCAGTTGCAGATCAAGCAGAAGTAGCTTCCTTGGTTGTAAAGGATAGGAGGGTTTAATTCCTCTTTAAGGCCATCAGCAGATCGGGCTCTACAAATTCAGCAGTGCCTAACAATAGAGCAACTTAGCATGTGCTTAGCAAAGTGTATTACTGGATTTTAAACAGTATAGGCACTTATTTTTAATATTTTACATGGCTAAACCCACTATTGGATTTTGATTTTGTGCTGCCCTAGACATGACTAAAATATTGCACCCCTTATCTGAATTCCTGTCCATGGACAACCACAACCATCCAATCCGATCCTGTCTACTAAAAACAGATGGATGAAGGGTCTATTCCCCATCTGTCTGCTGGATCAGTTCAGATGGCAGTCGGATGGAAATGGACAGGCGGTCCGTTTCCATCTGACTGGCCCATAGAGGATAGCTGTGTCCGTTTTCGCAACAGACAGATCCCCCACTGAGCAGGCAGATCTGCTTTACAGGGCCTTTTTTTTTGTACTGGTACAGGTCCCTTTCCCTGCAGCTTGAGCTGCACAGTGGATGAATGTATAAAGACTCCTATTCATTCATAAATAAAATATAGTAGAGTTTACTATATTTCATTCACAAACTGTAAAGTAGTTTACTATGTGTCAGTGATTACTGAATACAGAAGTGATCAGTACTGTGATCACTATCTGCATTCTTTCAGGAAAGGAAGGGGGTTGGTAAACACTTGTTTACCAGCCCCCCCCCCCCGCACTCCATCCATCCAGCGATTTCCCACGCTAGCAGAGGCTGCAGCAGGAAGGAGGAGAAGGAGGGAGAGCCGACCAGCTGCTTCAAGTGAAGAGGGCAGTGAAGGGGGGGTTGGATCAGCAGGGGGGAGGTCTGTTTGCTATACCTGCAAAAAGGGGCCAGCATGAAGTGATCTAGCAGGACTTAAAGCATTTGTTACCCTAAAAAAATGGATCCTGTCCCTAAAGCATGTTATACAGCACAGTGCTTGCGTTGTGTAACTTGGCCCTTTCTATCACCTGAAATACCTGACTGATCCTGCCTGGTTCTGCCCTCCCCCAGTAAACTGACCACGGTTTATCATGGCTGCTGAGCCCTGACACCGTGGTCAATTTACGTACCTCCGTCATCCGCAGCTATCCTGTTCCCTCCTCGCCCTCCTCCCTCCTTGCCTATTGACAGTGGCTACCCCTCTTTCTGCTGAAATAACTTTTACATCTTCATATAATCCTCGGTGCCCCTGTGTATGTGCCTATACCTTATTTTTTTTTTTAATTGTTTATTTATAGTATTTTCAAGAATACAACAAATACAGATTTTTTTTTAGTATTCCCATAAATCAATGAAAAAGGTACAAACAATAATGCAGATAGGAAACATGTCTATGGGCTAAATTATTTCCATAACAAAATCAGAACTGAATACAATTGTTCAAGTATAGTATAACATTTGAACCAATAAAGAGAGCATGGCAGATCAAACTATATATTCAAAAACCAAGTTAACAGAGACAATATAGCTCATTTCGCTCCTGAGTGAGTTTTTTTAAAAAAGAAAGAGAAATAAAAGGGGTTCCAAGGTCTGTGAAGCACTAACGCCCTAGTATCATATGGTTTTAAGACACTGTTATTGTGCTCTTATTAAAGTGGGCAATTTGACTCCGAGGAGTATTGAGATGTATCCCACACCTCCCATATCTTAGAGAATCGTGCCATGGAATCGTCAACCATTGCTGTCAGATGCTCCATCCTGCATATCTCCGTCAGAGTGGAAAGAAACTGAGCAAAGGATGGGGGGGAAGTAGAGAGCCAGCATCGGGGTATAACCCCTTTTGCTGCTAGTAGAATAAAAGATGTAAGCTTCCTTGCGGTGCTTATTATAGTGCTCACAGGTGCTCCTTATAGTGCATACATATTTGCATACAAGATTTTAAATGGACTGTATAATTGAACGGTTTTAGACCAAAGGAAACTCATAGCACACATTGCACCGGCACTTTTCATATATAGAGATACAAGCCATAATATGTATGCACTATAGTGAGCACTATAATAAGCACTTTGAAAAAACAGCAACTGTAAAGCATGTTTTTAATGTCATAGTGGTTTGCAATTGAGCATTAAGTTTACATATGGGCTACAGCAGCAACAACAGAGATTAAGAAGCTGGCAAAAACTGTGATTTACAGTGATTTATTTTAACATTATTTGCTATTATTTTTATTTTAACATCATTGCTATTATTATTATCATTATTGTTATCATTACTTTATTTTATCATCAATACTCGAACACACTTG
>BLSH010193635.1:548526-560628 GCA_018402905.1 Glandirana rugosa | reverse complement strand
GGGCAGACTGCTTGGTTGGTGAGGAGTTGCTTGTATTTGACAGAGATATGTTTGTTTGATTCGAAGTCACCTGTTTGTCTCTGAGGCGATTCGGTGAACGTTTCCAACTGCGGGGGGGGGGGGGGAGGCAGCCCCAAGCCACGCCAACGCCTTAGCAACAAAGAGCTGATTGACTGGCACGGCACAGCAGGAACACGAGAGGGGTGTGCACCATTGACTGAGCAGTGCTGATTATCTGCAGCTTGGCCCAGGGACTCCGACTTAAGCAGCTGAGAAAACAGCATAAGGCTCAACCATGGGGGAGTTTGAGGGGGAAAAAGTCCCATATTTCCCCCCTTTTTTTGTTTACTTTACCATGGGGAGTTTGAAGAGCTGCAGGGCCTGCAGGAAGAGGAGGGGGGACACAGAGTGAGGGAGAAACTACAAGTCCTAGCAAGGCCTGTGCATGTCACCTGGCCACTGTTGCAGCAATAGGGGTGACAATGGTGCAGCAATAGGGATGACAATGGTGCACCGACATTCCACATCTTGACACTTTATTTACTCCTTATGATGTGCACACCAACTAATGCAATGCTGCATGAATCCTCTGCAACTCAAACTGTGCCCCCAGAACCCCTCCTCCCCAGTATGTCCCCACCAATCACAGTACACCACCAGAACCCCAGTGCAGTCACCTCCAATCAGAGGACACCTTCAGAACCCCAGTGTTGTCACCACCAATCATATTACACCACCAGAACCCTGGTACTGTCCCCACCAATCAGTGCAGACCACCAGATCCCCAGTACTGTCACCACCAATCAGTGACGCCAGGACACTGGTACTGTCATTACCAAAATAAATAAATAAATAATTCTAGCACTAGACCTCCTTTGTAACTCAAAACGGGTAACCTGTAAAACATTTTAAAGCGCCACCTTAGGAGATTTTTAAGTATCATAGTTTGACACCATTCCACAAGCTTGCACAATTTTAAAGCATGGTAGGTATCTATTTACTCGGCGTAACATCATCTTTTATATCTTACCAAAAATTGGATTGTATATTGTGTTTTTTTTTGCACTAAACTTCATGAAAGCGTTTTGTTTTCCAAAAAAAATTGCATTTGAAAAACCGCTGCCCAGATACCGTGTGACATAAAAAATTTCAACAACCACCATTTTATTCTCTGAATTTTGCATGTAAGCAAAAAGTGTCAGAATAGGCCTGGCTCGTTTTGTGATTATTACTGAAAATTGTTTCACCATATAGATCAGGGAGGTTAGAAATGATCCACCTTTGTTGTTATATATTCTAGATTAGGCATATTATTTATTACTGTATTTACTAATATATCTAAAAATCTAAACATGGCTGAAAACACTGGCTTTAAAGTGACCATGTCAAAAATGTAATAAAAGTAAAAGACGCCTCTGAACGCTAAGATTTTTAAAGAGTTTGAACTCCACTCACTACAGTTCTGTTGTCTGGACTTATACTGTATAATTACAGCACACAGTAAATACATAGGGGCCAAGGGGAGGAACAATTGGGCACAGTGGGGTATTGAGCATCCAACATATCCAAAAGTGTGTTGAAAGTAAAGTTTCCTTCAGAGGCTGTAGCAATTGAAGACAGCAGGGTTCTGACTCATTGACCACCAGGATGATTAGTATTCAGAAGCTTTTATAGAAGGGAGCTTTTATTACATGTTTTTAAGTATTTGAGCTTCTTCACACATTTCTGCAAACTTATCACAACATGGTAGCGGCAGGATCATTCATTGCAGTCAAGCAGATGATGCTGACCAGATGGCTTGTTCTTCTTCACAGTTGCAAATAGATGGATCATTTCTCTGTGTTTGCATGATAGCTGAAGCCATGGCCCAGAGGACATCTTGATGTAAAAAAATGGCCCAGAGGTGCAAGAATGTTCAGCGTATTAGATGGCCAAAAAACGCAAATAGTATATATTATTTTCATGAGTGTAGAAAGATTATCCTTTGGTAGAATAACTTAAACCTGAAAATTTTCAGCCATCTCAGCCTTACACAAATGAATAGATTCACCAATGGAACACAATTAATAGTCCACTGTGCCCACTACTGCCTGCTGTAGATGCCATAAAATATTTAGTATCACTTTCCAGTCATCAAACTAATTTCTACTGGTGCTACCCGTATGTTGCAGGACGCATTAAAAGCACTTAAAGTATATCTAAAACCAGTAGCGGCTGGTGTTCCATTGGTCGGGGGGGAGACAGACCTGACCACAGACACCCCCCTATCGCTCCAGCCTGCCACCCCATACTAACCCTCCCCCCACCACCGCACACCATACCCACATCCCCCGTCAGCCCTACACTTACCCCATGCAGGTCACGGCTGCGGCGGCTTCCCCTCTCCGTCTCCTCCATATCCCGGCCATCGCTTCTCCTCCCAATCAGGGCCAAGAACGCACTGTGAAGCGCACAGTGCATTGCAGGACATTTGGTGGGGTGAACACCCACCGAATACCCTGTAAATTCAGTGTTCCCCGAACGATTCGCTCAACACTACTCATAGGCTTAAAACAATAACATTGTCCCTGCACCATTACAATTCCTTTTTGATCTTTGTTCACTTTTATGTTTAATATACTAGCACGCATTGATATTTGATTTTGTAAGAGCCACCAGGATTCAATGTTAGGAAAACTTTTCTTCATTTTCCTGTCTGTAATGCTTGTCAGCATAAATTGTCACAAATCAGTAGTGTACAAGAGTGCATTTATTTCTGGGATATTTTGAACTTTTAACCTTGTATCGTTAACTGCTGTCTTCACCTATTTGTGTGTAAAAAAAAACAAGTTGCTATTAATATGTTTTCAGGACATTATGGAAATCTTGATAAAAGGATAAATAAGGCAACACAACATGATTATTCCACAGGAGCAAATTATTTTTATGTAGTACATCATACAGGTACAACTGCTGTGCATTATTGTCTCATTACTAGTTCAGACATGCTATACAAAAAACATTCTTAGTAGTCTTGTTTGGAAAAGCTTATTCACTTGTGCTAAAAAATGGTAACATGCTAAAAACTATAGCATCTGTGGTCAGGGCAAGAATTGAGCGAACACCTGAATGTTCGGGTTCGGCCGAACTTCGCGGAAAAGTTCGGGTTCGGTACCGAACTTGACCCGAACTTTACCCCGAAACCCGAACGCCATTGAAGTCAATGGGGACCCAAACTTTTCGGCACAAAAATTACTGTAAAAAAGTCCTGGAAAGTGCTAGAGGGCTGCAAAAGGAAGTAAAATGATTTTAAAACAATAATCTGTCCCTTACAGCAACAGCAGGAACCTGACCTTATAGGAGTAGGCGATGATTTTAGAACAATAATCTGTCCCTTACAGCAACAGCAGGAACCTGACCCTATAGAACTAGAAGATGATTTTAGAACAATAATCTGTCCCTCTAAGCAGTAGACTCTACCTAGTCCAGTCAGATCATTCTGTAATGCAGGATGAGATGTTATTAGATCTGCACTCTGTCCCTAAAATCAGTAGTAGTAGTAATCTCTACCTAGTCCACAATCAGATCGTTCTGTAATGCAGGATGAGATGTTATTATATCTGCAATCTGTCCCTCACAGCGCCGGCAGTATCCTCTCCCTACACTAGCCAGAGAGCATGTGACATGCAGCATTAAGTGACTCCAGCTTATAAAAAGGCTGGGTCACATGATGCACTGGCCAATCACAGCCATGCCATTAGTAGGCATGGCTGTGATGGCTTCTAAGGGCAAACCAGTTAAACGCTTGTTGATTGGCTGCCCTGCAGCTATTCAACATGCATGATCAAATACCCGAACCCAAACTTTTTTTCAAATGTCCGGGTTCGGGTCCGGGTCACGGACACCCCAAAGTTAGGTACGGACCCGAACTTTACAATTCAGGTTCGCTCAATTCTAGTCAGGGCCACTAATAAGGCAGTGCAGCTAGCCCTTCTGTACTGGGCCGGGCCCCATCAGTTCAAAAGGGGGGCCCAGGCACCTGCTGAGCTGGAGGGCTGGCTGTACTGACTTATTGCTGACACTTGTGGATCTAGTGCAGCTGAGGCTGCAGAGAAAGGGACTGATGAATCTATGTCCTCAGTCCCTTTCCAGATCTCAAATGTGAGACTTCAGGGGTCTGTTTAGACCTTGATATTTCACCAAAGCCCCCACCCCCAACAGGGCAGTTTAAAAAAAACGTAAAAAGTAAATAAAATATAATATTCTAAAAAAATGTAAAATTCTAAAAATTCATTTTACAAACATTACACCACCTGCTTTAACCCCACACTGGCACACCACAACTGCATGCTTTGCACATGATTGCGGGGCACTAGCAGAGCAGCACTAACTGAATTGGTATTTATCGATAAAGGTATCATTTCTGCCATGGCTCAAAAGCATAACATCGCAGCCATAGCATTTTAATAAAAATATAATTTGATATTTTCGGAGGGGGGCGGGCATGTCAGGCTGTACTGGGCCCAGTGACTTCTAACAGCAGCCCTGCCTGTGGTGGACTAAGGTCCTCTATGCTTAGCTAATGATTCCAAAGTGGTCATTTGAAGCCTAACTGCTGGCTTATGCTAGAAACTAGCTATAAAATCCCAGACCAGAAGAGACATAGTTAATTAGAATAACAGAAGCAGCACATAAACAATGTTTCAACAAACAGGTCTACCTACCAATATAATGGAAGGTGACCACTATATGTACAGTAGCACAGACCTAGCTATCTGGCACTGTGCATGTGAAATAATAACAAGGACAGGGGAGAGATACTCTGTCTGTCACAAGGATTTAGATATACACTCAGCAGCTTAAACTGTTAGATTGTAGGAATACTTGTAAAATAGTCCCTCTGGCTTGGGATTTAACAGCACGGACAAGACAAGAGAATGAGACTTTCTCTCTCTCTCTCTCTCTGCACTTCCTTCATTTAGGGTTTCAGAACCAACAACCTACGAACAGGATATGCATACATAATATATGTAGAGGCATTTACAATTTCAAACAGTAGAGAACAGAAGATCCCTACAAAGTTTTGGGGTACAAACTCCATACTGATGTGTCCCTGATTGTAATTAACACAATAGACAGTGCTGCAGGGCAACATTGTTAATCACAATTTATATAAGCTTACTATCATAAGTACCAAGGCAACAGTTTCAATTTAATTGACCTGTTCATACACCAGGAGTGAAGAAAGATTACCAACAATTGCGGCTTACACACAGCTGAGGACCCCACTGCCATTCAACAGTCCTGTGCCAAACACCAAGCATTGGTGCTGTCACATGGAAAATGTCACATGTTCCTCCATACTCAAAAATAAGAGACCATGGAGGAGCAAAAAATTAAAAGCATATAAAGTGAATTTGTATTGCCTGAAAGGAAGACATCAAGGCAAATAAGCTGCTTTGCCCTGCATGGAACAGGAGGAGGGGACCAGATTATTTAAGCTTTCTTTCTCTATCTTAGTCTTCGATGTTGCATGTACCCAAAGATAAGCAAAAATGTATAAAAAATGACAACTTATTTGAAAGGAAATGCCTTATGAAACTGCATGCCTTAATGTGTTACTAAACCCAGGATTCCCTATATCTGGTCTCCCACAGTACACAGAACATAGAAATGCAATTATTTGAGTAAATATAAAATGCTAAATACCTTTTCTCATCAGCAGTATATAGCAGTTTTATGATTTCTATCAGTCTCTGGCCGATCACTAGTTAAAGCTTGTAGGAGGAGTTTTCATTCTCCTCTGACTGTCCTATGAAGCTGCATGACTCCTGACCCTCTGTCTGGACAGTGCTGATTGACCCTGTGCCGATCACATGCACCCTCCCAAGAAAAAAAAAAACTCTAGCAATACACACCAAACTAAACATGTGCAGATTGCCCCCCAAGGATCTGTCAGCAGATGGATTGGGGACTGTGGAAGAAAGAGAGATTCAGAAAAGACAGGATCAAACAGCCTTTTTACACCATGAGCAGGATTAACCCCTTAGGTTTCACAGTGAGTATAATAAGCATGCTTTAATGCATATAAAGACCTATTGTGGGGTTAGTAACACTTTAAAGTTAAACAGCTTTGGCAGAAGATCTGTTTTTAAATTCAAAGGTTTCAAGCAAAGAATGACCAAGCACGTAACTTAATATGAGAAGATTTCTCAATTATGAACACTATTCGCTTTGATTCACTTTTTCTATGCAGACTGCAATATGCACAATCCCATTTCTTTTTCTCTGTTTTAGTTGCTCATCATTACAAGCAGGACAGAAGCCAAGTGTGTGAAAGGTATGGAAAGCTCTATAAGCCAACCACACAACACACATCATGATATCACTTTGGTAAAGTACTGGGTACATTTTCCTATTATGACTAAGAGCCCTTTCAGACTGGTGAGCTTTTGCCTCGTTAAAACTCACCTTTGCAGTGCAACAAATGTGCATGAAAATTATTTCCCTTTAAATCCTATGTAACTGTTGACATCAGTGTGTTGCATTTGCACTGTGTTTTGAAAAGTCCTGCATCGAACATCTTTGGTGCACTTTTCCAAAGCATCTTCCATTGTATTCTAATGGGAATGCACCAAATACTTATCAATAATGCACCTGCAGTGCGCTGTTGGTGTGTTTAAGTGCACCAAAGTGCACCAAAAACACATTGAAAGTGCGTTAAAAATGCGCTATGTGTTTTTACAAAATGCATATAGCATTTTTAAGTGCACCGGTGTGAAAGCAGTCCAAATCACTGATATTTCTTCTTAGCCGCTTGCCGAGCAATTTGCGTACATTTACTGCTGCAATGTGTCAGCGTCCTGCGAATCGCCGTCTATAAATGGAGGCTCGCTTGTGCGCGGCTAGCGGGCGGGAGAGCGTGCCGGAGTGTGACCCCGGCAGAGAGGAAGAACGGGGAACAGCCGATGTAAAAACGGCGGTTCCCCGCTCTATCAGTGGGCATGTCAGAGATCTACTGATCTCTGTCACTGGGATCAGTTAGATCTCTTATGCCCCTGGCAGCCCAGCCCTCTCACAGTTAGAACATGCTCAGGAAACACAGTTAACCCCTAGATCTCCCCCTGCAGGTTAACCCCTTCACTGTAAATGACATTTATACAGTAATCAGTGGATATTTACATTTCTGATCACTGTATAAATGTTATTGGTCCCAAAAAAGGGTAAAAAATGTCCGACATGTCTGCCCCAATATCGCAGTCCCAATAAAAATTGCAGATTGCCGCCATTACTAGTAAAAAAAAAATTGTAAAAACGCTAGAAATTAATTCTCATGGTTTGTAAATGCGCCAACTTTTGCGCAAACCAATCAATAAGTGCCGATTGCAATTTTTTTTTTTACCAAATATATGAGGAAGAATATAAATCAGCCAAAACCGATGTATAAATACGTTTTTTTTTTTTTTGTGGATATGTATTTTAGCAAAAAGTAAGAGATATTGTTTTTTTTGCAAAATTGTCACTCTTTTCTTGAGTGATCAGAAATTACACAGAGGTGATCAAATACCACCAAAAGAAAGCTCTATTTGTGGGAGAAAAGGGGCGCAAATTTTGTTTGGGTACAACGTCGCACGACCGCGCAATTGCCAGTTAAAGCGACGCAGTGCCGAATCTCAAACAGTACTCTGGTCCTAACGTGTGAAATCGCGTGAAATCCTTCTGCGGCTGAAGTGGTTAATCTGGCTATTATGTAGTGGTTATGAAGAAACAGTAGTGGGACCTATGATTTATGAAAAATTGAAAAGGTAAAAACCTGACTAGGGCTCAACCACTCTCGAAATAATAATTATTACCTCAATATCCATAGGTTGAGAGACTTGAAGGACAAGTAGGCACAATGTCCATGCATATGTAATTGTGTTACATCAAAAAACACAGACAGTATGCAATTAATTTGCGTTATCTTTGCACAAGTACTAATTAGATAATATTAGACTAAGACCTGGAGGACACATTTTATTATTGATTGTTGGACCTATGATATATCCAATTCAACATATATGTTATCTATGGGAAAGAGTCAAAATCTATTGCCAGTAAAGTTAATCTGAGGCTGAAAAGTGGAAAAAGTGGTGTATTTAATAAAAAACTAAAAACTGTGTGTTCATATACAACAGATCACAGGGAGTAGAGTTGCTTTGGGCTTGTTGCCTTCTCCTATAGTCATCGAATGGAGACAGGAATTGCCATATAGTGACCCCTTCCATCACCTTAAAGGTGTTGCCACCTGCTAAGCCTCAGATGTTGTCACCAGGAAGACTGGTCTGGAGGCACCACAGGATTCAATCATCAGACTATTCTCTGTAGGGAACCGTCTTAATGGGGAAGCTCTGCTTTCAGTTTATATCTCTGTAGGGTATTCTCTCCAGCTGGGAATCATTGCTTAATGCTATCATTCTATGTATCTTATCATTGCTTTCCAAACTATGTAAGATTTCATATGACCTTCATGATAACAAGATAAGACTAGTTCATGTAACCTAATGGTGATATAATGTATTGTGATGTTAAGTTGTTAGCTCTATATATTTAATGCATTTGAACAGTAAGCACAAATAGGATTTTCTCTAAAGCTTCTCAATACAGAAATACATTATCAAATTAATATGGTTAACACACAATAGGTAGTACTGTATGTGTTGGTACAAAAGAAAAAAAAAAAAAGCTGTACATCTTTGCGATGCAAATGCATTCCATCATGCTTTTTCTCTTTAATGCTGTAAGTACTGAAAAATACCTATTGATCCTGACAGAAATCCAATGAACTCCCAACTACCTGTTGTTGGCTTACAATTCCGCCATTGTTGCACTGAAATCCCAAACAGTGTTGTAAGCCCTAAGTGCACTCTCCCTTGTTTTTATTTTTTACAGAATTCCCTCTAGTCTCATTTTCATAAACTGTTCATGTTTACATTTTAAGTACCACCTACTGTCCCACACAAGCCAAAATAATCCTGCTGCCTTGACTGCCCAAAAACGGAGTATTGGAAGCACTCTTGGCAGAAGTAGTTTGGATGGAGCACCTGTATCAGAAACTGATTTACAACCTCTCTGATAATAGTTGCCCCTGCAAAAATTCTACAGGTCTGGTGATCACCTTACAGGGGGTAACCTTCCAATGGTCAGGCGGATTTCTGCTCCCTTTGGATGTTGTGCTTCTCCACTTTGCAGGTGCTCCATATTGATCTATTTCCAACTTGCTACCAAATGTCTTTGTGAGTAGTGCCAGATTCTTTACTTTCATGTCCGGTTGGCAGCCTTAAAGTGGTTGTGAACACTCACATATACCCAGTGAAGTGAACAGCCTCAGATGAAACAAATCCTCCTACATATGTTTTACACGTACTGTATATATGCTGTCTTCTCTTTACTACACTGCTTCAAAAGGGCAGAAAAGTGTTAACATCCCTCTTCATCTGTCAAAAACACAGAGCAGGGGGCGGAGAGGCTGCAGTAACAGTGTGTGAGAGCTGATTGTAGGAAAGGCACACAACTCCCTCCACACAGCAGAAGAACTGTGTTCTGCATAGACAAGCTATCTGCTGAGCCCCCCCCCAACATAAATCTCATGTGTCAGGAAAACTTCTCAGAAGTAACTCATGATGATAATAGAAGAATGAAGCACCAGAGAGAAATGGGGGGTAGAGCCTTGGAGAAAGATAAGTAAACACTACAGATGTATGTGCTTTTCTCATATTTAATGACTGAGGTTTACAGCCACTTTAAAGGTACTTGCACACGGTACTAAAGTATGAACATTAGATTCCTGGCAAAAAATTCCTGTATAAAAACATGAAAATGGGCAATATAGTAAATGCATGTATTCACTAGAGTTGAGCAAACACCTGGACGTTCGTGTTCGGAGAGTCCGAACGAACTTTGGAAAAAAGTTCGGGTTCGGCACCGAACGTTGCCCGAACGCTTTCCTGGACCCCGAACCCCATTGAACTCAATGGGGACCCGAACTTTTAGGCACAAAAATGGCTGTAACAAAGTCCTGGCAAGTGCTAGAGGGCTGCAAAAGGAAGTAAAATGGGGGTAAGAGTAGGGCAAGTGCCCTACAAAAAAATGGGGATAGGGAAAATAAATAAAAATCAAATAAAAAAATAGGAAGGGGGGGTGGATGTGGAGTAGGAGCCTAGAGGTTGACTAGGCCGTGACCATGGCAGTGTAGGTGGAAGTGGCGGTGGTCGAGGAGGAGGAGGAGGTAGCCAACACTATTTATTTTTTTTTTGTTTATAATTGGGGTAGCCCCCAAAATATTGAGGCCTATTCAAAAAAACAAGTATACGGATGGCTGTGTGAGTCCAGTCTAAATGTTTATTCTGCACAAGGTACAGACAAGTCTTCTGGGATCCATGCCTGGATCATTTTAATAAAGGTTAGCTTGTCTGATAATGCCTCCTGCCGTGCTAAACACACATTCAGACAATACACTGGCTGCAGGGCAGGCCAGCACCTCCAAGGCATAAACAGCAAGCTCAGGCCATGTGGCCAATTTGGAGACCCAGAAGTTGAATGGGGCAGACCCATCAGTCAGTACGTGTAGGCGTGTGCACACATACTCTTGCACCTTGTTGCTGAAATGCTGCCTCCTGCGAAGACGTTGTCTATCGGCTGGTGGTGCTGTTTGTTGTGGCGGGCTGCTGACAAAGCTTTGCCACATTTCGGCGATGCTAAGCCTGCCTTCTGAGGTGCTGGCGGTGGCACAGCTGCGTTGGTGGCCTCTTCCTTCTCCTCCTCCTCCTCTGCCTTCGCCTTGTGCTTCCGCCGAGTCCCCGGTGTCATTTGGGAATGCCCTCAGCAGCGCCTCTACCAGTGTGCGCTTGTAGTCGCACATCTTCCTCTCACGCTCCAGTGAGGGAATTAAGGATGGCACGTTGTCCTTGTAACGGGGACCCAGCAGGGCGTCCACCCAGTAATCAGAAGAAGTTACAATGTGGGCAAATCGGCTGTGGTTGCGCAGGCACTGCAGCATGTAGTCGGCCATCTGTGCCAGGCTGCCCAGAGGCAAAGACAAGCTGTCCTCTGTGGCAGGTATATCATCGGTGTCCTCTGTATCCCCCCAGCCACGCTCCAGTGATGCCCACGAGCTGCGTTGGGTGCCACCCTGGTGCAATTCCTCCTACTCCTCCTCCTCTTCCTTGTCCTCCTCGTTCTCCAGAACTGTGTCCTGGCTTGAATATTTTTGACCTGGCCTATGCTGGTGCAGGAACCCACCCTCCGAGCCACTTGCGATTGACTGGCCTGATAACCGTGGAAATGACCCCTCTTCCTCCTCCTCCTCCTCATCCTCCTCTGCCACATCCTCTTCCATCATGGCCCGAAGTGTTTTTTCAAGGAGACATAGAAGTGGTATAGTAACGCTGAGAACAGCATCATCGGCACTGGCCATGTTGGTGGAGTACTCAAAACACTACAATACGGTACGCAGGTCTCGCATGGAGGCCCACTCGTTGGTGATGAAGTGTTGCTGTTCCGCAGAGTGACTGACCCGTACATGCTGCAGCTGAAACTCCACTATTGCCTGCTGCTGCTCGCACAGTCTCTCCAGCATGTGCAAGGTGGAGTTCCACCTTGTGGGCACGTCGCATATGAGGCGGTGAGCGGGAAGGCCGAAGTTCCACTGCAGCGCAGACAGGCGAGCAGCAGCAGGGTGAGAACGCCGAAAGTGTGCACAGATGGCCCGCACTTTATGCAGCAGCTCTAACATATCCGGGTAGTTTTTTAGAAAATTCTGTACCACCAAATTCAGAACATGCGCCAGGCAAGGGATGTGCGTCAAACCGGCTCGGCCCAGAGATTTCGGCCATTGTCGCACACCACCAGGCCGTGCTTGAGGCTCAGTGGCAACAACCACTCATTGGTCTGTTGTTCAATGCCCGTCCACAGCTCATGCGCAGTGTGGGGTTTATCCCCCAAACATATCAGTTTTAAAACAGCCTTCTGTCATTTCCCCTGGATGTGCTGATGTTGGTGGTGAAGGTGTTACGCTGACCGGATGAGGAGATGGTAGAGGAGGAGGAAGCGGAGTAGGAGGAGGAGGCAACAGGAGGCTCGCAT
>BLSH010193635.1:522359-533660 GCA_018402905.1 Glandirana rugosa | reverse complement strand
TCAAGCCCAAGACGACCAGGCAGGTTTGAAGCCCTGTTTCAGGCCCAGACCCAGGCCTGCCTTGGGCTTGCTAGCGTGCTTGTTGCTTGGGGTAACTTTAGTTACCCCTGGGCTTGAAAATCCGTGTTTTTACCGACATTGTTTCAGGACCTTTCGGGATCTCCCGACGTTTTCCTTCATTTTACCCCCATTCCCACCCCTTTCACGGGATGTTTTTTTACCCCTGTCCCTTTATTGAAATTTATAAATTTTTTTTTATTTTTGAATTTTTTTCGTTTTTACCTCCACTTAAACCTAGTAGAAGTTTGACACAGACTTTTCATAATTAATTGCCATCTTCGGTATATTGACAAGATTTTAGTAGAAGTTTGATCCCGTTCACGGGATGTTTATTTACCCCTATCCCTTTTATTTAATTTTAGTTCATTTTTTTGCCCTTCCCCCCACCTACACCCCCTAGTTTGAAGATGATTTTAGAACAGTTATATGGCTTCTACCGTTAATTAATACTTTTCAGACACAGTTTGAAGATGATCCAAATTCACCTCCATTTTTGCTTTTTTTAAGTTTTTATTTTTTTTTAAATATTTAAAGTTATTTCCCTGTCCCCATTTTTTTGTAGGGCACTTTCCCCACCCTTACCCCCATTTTACTTCCTTTTGCAGCCCTCTAGGGCTTTCCAGGACTTTGTTACAGCCATTTTTGTGCCTAAAAGTTCGGGTCCCCATTGATTTCAATGGGGTTCGTTGTTCGTGCGATCGTTCGGGTTCCGTCCGGACCCAGACCCGGACTTTGTCCCGAAGTTTGGACGGACCAGCAGAACCCGAACTTCCAGAGGTTCGCTCAACTCTAGTGGTGACCAAAGTGATGGATTAATAGTCCCTATTCTTTCTTATGTTTTTAGAGGGTCCAGTAGTTTTACCCCTATTGTGAATTAGACTATTCCTATCCTTCTTTGAGGCAATAGCAATGGCCTATTTATTTGCCACTCCTGATAGCCTCTATTGAAAGTCACCGTGGGTGGAGCAGTTGCGTTTGGCTCTAATAAACTCACCCACTGGGATGGAACAAATAGTATAAGGGAGGTGGCAACTGGAGGCAAGAAGTAAAGAGTTTACCACAGTAGGCTTGCAAAATGTTTTAGTGTCTATAAGATTAGTATGACAATTCCCCCTGAGTGTTATATCTAATAAGTCAATTATTACTCACGTATGAGAATTCAAGGTTGAGGCAAATGTTGTTCAGATACGACACGAAAGAAGATTGGGCAGAATCAGTGTGGTCTCAAATAAGAATCAAATCATCTATGTATCGCCCATACCACTGGACATGGGGTGCATAGATATTGTGATGTGAAAAAAGGAAACATTCCTCCCACCATCCCATGTACAAATTAGCTAGTGACGGGGAGAATTTAGCTCTCATAGAAGCCCCACAACACTGTATATAGAAGGAATCATTAAAAAATAAATAATTGTGCTGTAATAAAAAGGTGACAGCCATGGTGATAAACTCCTTAAGTTGGGAATCATAGATACTGTACTTGGACAAATGGAACCTCAATGCATCCAAAGCCAAATGGTGTGGTATGCAAGAATAAAGAGATTTCACATCTAGTGTGACCCACACAAAACGTTCTGCCCATTGTACTTCATTAACATGTTTTAGGATGGAAGCCCTATACTTTATGTAACCTGAGAGCCTTGTTATCAATGGTTGCAGGTATTGATCCACTGACTCACCTGATCTTTCTGAAAGTGAACCTATACCTGCCACTATTGGATGTCCTTTGACGGATCTTACTGGTTTATGTATTTTGTGAAGGTGGTGGAACACAGGGACAACTGGAAGGTCCACCAGTAAATGTTCAACCACCTTTTTAGTTAAGCTCCCATTTCCACTCCTGTGTCCAAAAGATGTTTGATTTTAATTTTGAAAATGTAGGGTCAGATCTAAGGATGCAATACATTGAAGAATCATTAAATTGCTGTAAGGCTTCAATTTTGTAATCTTTACCATTGAGAACCACTATAGCGTCAACCTTGTCCGCCTCTCGAATTACAATATCTTTGCAGTTTTTAAGGTTCACAAGGGCCTGCCTTTCTGACACACTAATCTTGTTAAAGGATCCAGGATGTAATACTTTCTACCTTTTCCTTCAAGGACAGGATTTCCCTTTCCACAACCTGCTGGAAAGTATCAACTGCATTTCCTCTTGAATGAACAGGATAAAAAAATGTATTGCAATTGTAGTCATGTGCTCCCTTGAGAGTGGCTTGTAGTAGTGGTTCACCTGATAGCTGACCTCAATCATACCATATATCACACATCTGGAGACACTGACCAGACCAGCTCTTGTTTTTGTTGTTTTATTTGGGGAAATAACTTGGATGGGGATAACGGGTAACTGTGGGATGCCCAAAGAATTATGGTACAAAGTTCCCATATACAAGCCTGTATATGCACACTTCATTGCAGACTCTCCCTCTGCAGACTATTGCTCCTCTCAACACTCCAGGACTTCCCTTGCTAACCAATACTCTTACAGTTTTCTCACTACACAGAACTCACAGCTTTCCACTCCTTCGCTTCTCTCCAGCTCAGAACTTAGTTTCCAGCCTGAAAGGAAATTTATCAGGCTTCTCCATACCTTTCTCTTCACCATGGTTAGCACATGGTGAGGCCTACCCTGTTGCAGCAGGACCTCAGGGACACCCATTACAGGCCAGTGATCATGGGCCCCTGAATGTGCAATAAAGTACTTTAGTGCTAATCGGGCCTTTGATGGACTACAACTCCCAGCCCATCCTCTTCCAGGTCCCATCGACCTGCTCTCTGGTAGTGACTCTACTTTCCCTTGACTGGCTCCCAAGGCTCCCACAGACTGTTCACTATTCCTCTTCCAGCCTGCTCCAGCACTTTCTCTTCCAGTCCCAAGGACCGTCACTCACCACACCGGTGGATACTTTAAAGTCTCTCACTCCTCCTGTAGCACCTGCGCTGTTCTCCTGTTCCTCCTGTGCCACTCCAGGAATTGTTCTCCTTCCTGGCTGCACTCGAACACACAGGCCCCAAGGTCACCCTCCCCAGACTGGGGGCGACCCCCCGGGTAGGGGCCTGCACCACAGACCCTCTGCTACATCTCCAGATTTCCAGCCGACACTACTCCTCCCAGATTGGGCTGACTCTGAGTATTTAAGGAGATCTGCCTCCTGCCAACTCTGCTTGGGGATTGGTCAGGTCTCCATAGAACACTCCAGATGGCTCCATCCATCTCCCAGCTCTCTGACCAAAAAACCTTCTCCAGGTTTCTAAAAAGAAGTGGGAGGTTCTGGTGACCTCATCTGTTAAGTCCACCCAATCCTCCCTGAGCTTCTCCTCCCAGCCCAGATCAAAACATTCAGGCCTGCACATTATAGTCAGGCCTGACTAAATTTACCTCTGCTAGCCAAAAACCCTGATAGAAAATGCACCTATATTATGGGGGGGGGGGCGCTACACAAGTATAGGTGGTGTCACTTGATATACCGTACACTGTTTGATATTGCCCTTCAATGATGCCAATCAGTGCCCATCAGTAATGACTGACAGTACCTCCTCATCAGTGTTGCCTATCAGTGCCATATATTAATGCCCATCAGAGCCCAACAATGGTGCCTGCCAGTGCCCATCAGTGCCGCCTGATAGTGCCCATCAGTGCTGCCTATCAGTGCCTGTCAGTGCCAGCTATCAGTGCCTGCCTTTGCCACCTATCAGTGACAACAGTGCTGCCAATCAGTGCCCATCAGTGCTGCATATTAGTGCCGCCTATCGGTGCCCTTCAGTGCTGCATATCAGTGCCGCCTATCAGTGCCCATCAATTCTACATATTAGTGCCTTCTCCTCAGTGCACATCACTGCCACCTTATCAGTGCCAACTCAACAGTGTCCATCAGTGAAGGCGCATCAGTGTTAGTCAGTGAAGGAGTAAACTAAATTGTATAACAAAAACAAAGAAAAACTTTTTTTTTTCAAATATTTTGGTATTTTTTAGTTTGTTTAGCAAAAAAATAAAAACCCCAGTGGTGATCAAATACCACCAAAAGGAAGTTCTATTTGTGGGAAGAAAATGGTAAAAATTTAGTTTGAGTACAGTGTTGCATGACCACGCAATTGTCATTTAAAGTGTGACAGCGCTGAAAGCTTAAAATTGTCCTGGGCAGGAAGGGGGGGAAGTGTCCAGTATTGAAGTGGTTAAGTTACTGGATCCAATAACTCAAACAGAAGCACTAGAACAGTTCCTAATGGCTCGAAGCTACACCATTAATTCACTCAGTAAGGCACAGTATTGCAACAGTCTATTTTAAAGCAATGTCACAGTATTGTAGCAATGCAGCAGAACTAGTCCGCTATACCGGTGGACAGCTTTGGCTGGAGGGATGTCGGTTAATGATATGAGGCAGTGACACTCTATGTGGCTGTCGAGATGCCCTAGATTCTGCTCAGGATACCAGAATGTCTGCAAAGGAACCTGATGTGTCCCTGCTGGAACAGGAACCTCCTCCCGCAGTGATACTTTCCATAACAGAACAGGGTCTCTTTCCTTTACCTATCCCACCCAGGTGCACCCAAGTGGTGTGGACACCCTAACTTTAAGTCCCACACCAAAATAGCTGCCAAAGGTCACCAGAAGTTGCAGACAGCTGCAACCCCTGTGCCAACTACAGGACCTCTCAAGGAACAATTTTCCTCCAAAGATCCAACTCCATTGGTATAGCAGCACAGCGCCACCTACTGAATGGAGGCTATTTTGCACCTTCCTACATGTGTGAGCACTGACAGCTCATCACCCATGGAGGTAAGTGCAGCAGGGACCAGGGGTTTGGGAAAGGTATATGGTGCTAGTTCACCTTTTCATTTTTTCTGTAAAGGTCAACTAACACTTTAAGGGTTATTTTGTTATATTGAGTATGAGTAAATATATTTTACTTTGCTAATTGCAAACCCTACCTAAGTTTTACCTTGCTTTAAAAGACCACCTACCAGTTTCTAGGAAGTGTGCTGTATGTGTACTGTAGAAACTGAAGTCATTACAAGTAATGGTGAGAATTACATGTGTTACACTTAGATGATGAATCACCCCCATGGACTCCTTGGAATGACAATGTGATCCTATAAATATCTGCTAAGGACACATTAAAAATATTCAATCACTTGCCAGCACCCACGCTCATGACAATCATTATTTTTGCCAAAAAGAGGATTTGAAGCATATTGCTCCGACAAAAGTACCAGATTTTTATATATAATACCTTTACTATAAAGGGAGATAAATAGTCATTTAGAATAAGGTCAAGTTTTTGATGTTTACATTGATAAACTGTGAAGCCTGAATGAAGACTAATTTACAGATAAAACCACAGCCTCTTATAGTGTATGTGCAGTAAGAATCAGCTGGCCTGCTGCTATGAAATGATTGTCTGCACAGCCAATTGCTGTGTATTGTATATAAACCAGCAAGATCATTTCCTTTTATAGCAATGTAAACAATAACTGTAGCTCAAGCTTGACCTTTATTCATTCCGAATGAAAAGGGACACATCCCAGCAATTGTCATGGTATGTATAACTATGATCGTTCTCTCCACAATCCAAACTACACTGCGTACAGCACTTGAATGGATGCACTGTTTTTGTAGCTGAACATTTTGGACTTCATTCTGAAAAAGAACCTTGAAAATGACCTATCTGTCAGGGGTATAACTACACCTGAATAGGCTCGCTGGCAAAATTATTATAGAGCCCTTTGGTTCTCCATCCTAGTTTTGAAGGGAATTCCTACTATAAAGGCCTGTTATATTCTAAAACCGTCACTAACATTGATGCATACTATTTTATTATATAGTCATTTCACAAAGATGTCTGAGCTGCTAGTTATGTGCATTGTGTTCAGTTGATCCAAATATACATGCAATCTAAATACAAGAAGATAACTATAACATATTGCAGTGTACCAGCTCATAGATCCAGCACACTAACATTTACTCAGCGCTACACTTATTGCCAGAAAACAGCAATAACAATTGAACTGTGTATGATATCAATCTGGTCAAGATTGTCTGGTGTACAGGAAGACCAGATGCTGCAAATGGAAGTATAAAAAGTAAAAAGCCGAGTCAGGAGTCCCAGAGGAGAGCCAGATATATTGATCGATAAATACAAACCTTTTTGGCTGACACTGTATGATGGAGGTGAGGCTGCCTCTGGAGATAGCTAGGAAACCGGCAACTGAAACAACAAGAGGGGATGGGGAGGAAGAGGCGCCATGTCACCAATAGTGTAGCTCAATTTATTAGCTGATAAACATTAAAACATCAGTATTGCGCTCACAATACATCTGGAATGACAGGCATGTGATCTCTAAGATAAGACCACTGGAGGGGCTCTGGCGTAAGTAGTGACTGCCATGGGGCCAGAAGTGCCCTGGGAGGAGATGCAGGGAGGCGGGAAGACGCCAGAGAGCCACCGCGTTTACACAGAACTGTCAGAGAGCTGTCACACCTGGGAGTGGAATGGCCAATCAGAACGCATTTCGGAGGCAGGGCCACGTCTCCTTCATAAGCCTTAGCATTCTCCATTCTAGTTTTGAAGGGAATTCCTACTACAGAGGCCTGTAATATTCTAAAACAGTTACTAGCATTGCTGTATACTATTTTAATATATATCCATTTCATAAAGATGTCTGAGCTGCATTATGTACATTATGTTTAGTTGATCCAAATGTACATGCAATCTAAATTCAAGAAGAAAACTATAATATATGACAGTGTACCAACTCACAGATTGGCTAGTTTCCATTTTGGGGCTTTTTTCTTTTTTAACATGATGATCCTGTCAGTAACACACTTCATGTCCTAAAGTGACATCTATGGAGGAGCAGAATTGTCACCCTATGGCAGAAGTACAGAACACTCCCCCTCTGCTCTGCTCCTTAATCTCAGATGAGCCCGGATCATCTGTGACTGTCTGTGTACCTATCCTGCTGGTCGGTGGTAGTCCTGCTACTGCTATAGCAAATGGTTTTCAAGCCTGACTCTAGATCATGACAAGCTCTCTCAGTCCATTGCTCCAGACTCATTTAGCCATCTGAACTCCCTCAGCCCTTTGGACAAGGAACCTCCTGTCTCCACTTTGCAGTACTGTTTTCCGAGCAGAGGACATGTATCTCTTGACAGGAGCCCTAATCTAGGCCCAAGTCTTTCATTATAAATGCTGTGTACACCTGCACACATTGCTTAATGGTCTCCAATTCTGGACAGGGTTTGAAATATTACTTTACTTACTTTCTCTGCTCAAAATGAATATTCTGGAGCCCTGCATTCTGCATTCTTGTGAACCCTCTGTCATTTCTACTTGCCTTTTTACAGTGGCAGGGCTACTTTTGCAAGTTAATAATTAGGGTTGAAAAGGAATTTGGGGTATACAAAGACCATTTATTCCCATTTTGGCTATTGAGCAATATTTTTCAATGAAACTTTTTGTGTCCAGAGTTCAGCTTTAAGACTTTGTTTGAAGTAAACCGTGTAAAATACCTAGCAGAGTGAAGGATTTGATGAAGATTCTCCTGCTCTTTGTTTCATGATGGTATAAAACGATAAGATTATATGGGTAACAAGAGAAGTTACAGTTACCTTTTTGTGACTGTTATCTAATTTAAATTTTGGTTGCTTCCTTCACCCACCTTGTTTGTGTGGATGGAGGAATCTGATTTTTTTTTTCAATCTACTGGCTGAATGAAAAACAAACGAATCATTTATGGCCATCTTTAGTGTTGTCAGCCTGCAAATGAAGGTGTTGTTACTAGCAGGATCTCCGGGCAAAAAACTTTACAACAGATTCACAAAAGACACTTTGCTTAACTGAGGGATGTTGCCACACAAACAGAAAAAAAAATGCTTTTACATACACTTTGGGAATGGTTTACTAAAGACAAATAGGCTGTTTGCTTTGCAAGAGAAGTTGTGCTTTACAAGGGAATTTTCCCCAGAGTAGTGAACTCTTTCAAATTTCACTTTACAAGGAATGTCCAATAACTTCATCACATTCACTAAGCTTTCAGGAAAATTGCCTTACAAATATTTCCTTTAGTAAGACAACCTCTTTAGGTTGTTTCTTTTTCTAGAAAGAGAACAAAAATCTCTTCAGTAGGGAACCAACCAACATTGAAACCATGTTACATGGTTAAACACTTTATCAATTATGTTTAGCGACCTTTTAATTAACATGCTATTTTAATTACAATGATATGAAACATGTGATGGACCTAGCCCCAGATAAGTATTTTCATGTGCATGTGTGGAAAGTTACATGTAACAATTATAGCTATTTATTGCCTCTCACAGTGATCATAGTTCTCCTCTTGACAATACCTTCATCTGCTTTTCTCTTCAGCAGGACACCACCATCTTTATACAGGCATTATCCACGATCAGTATCTGCTTCCGAGATTGAAATTCTGGTTCCGAGATGACACATTCATGTGATATAGATCAGTTCCCTCATCTTGACTTGACTTGATACAAAGTTAAAGTGTTGAGGAATGATCACTGGAAGATAAGAGTCTAGGAAAATGCTTTCTCCTGCAGTAGACTGATGACATTATCTCATCCTGAGCAAAGTCATCTGACTAGAGCTAAAGGATTTTTTTAAATTACAAATTTTATGGCAGGAATTTATTCATGCAAATTTGTAAAGTTACTGAGAGATCCACTCTAACCCCTTTAAAACAGTGGGAGTAGACCCTTTAACTTGGCTGTGATGCCCTAGTGTCACCTACCTGGTGCAAATTGAGCTGGAGAATGGTCTTCTCTTGCACCTCTTATCCATCACCACTGGCAGTGGTGACAGGAGGTGTGAGGACACAGATTGGTACAAGGGCTGATGTAACAGGCCAGCTGTTGGTTGCAGGATACAGATGACTGTGGATCACTGGACAGGGACCAGAGGCTGGAACACTGTGACACTTTTTCAGCAGACAGAAGTGAAGCCAAGACACAAGCTAAAAGGTCATCAGCAGCCAGGCAGCAAGGTACAGGAACATCAGGCAGAGGCAGAGTCAGGATACAAGCCGGGGTCAGTTCACAGTTGCGCAGTGAGGTACATGAATGTAAGGCAGAAGCGGAGTCAGGGTACAAGCTGAGGTCATAACAAGTAGACAGGAAAAAAAACAGGTCAGAGACAAGCAGGTCGTGCACGGGAAGGCTTTTCAGCAATCTGTTCACGTCACAATCCAGCTTAACCACTTGCCTACTGGGCACTTTCACCCCTTCCTGACCAGGCCAATTTTCAGATTTCAGCGCTGTCACACTTTGAATGACAATTGCACAATCATGCTACAATATACCCATGTGAACTTTGCATGTTTTTTTTCACACAATTAGAGCTCTCTTTTGGTGGTATTTAATCCCCGCTATTTTTATTATTTTTGCTAAATAGACAAAAAAAGACAGGACAATTTGAAAAAAAAAATATTTTTCACTGATGTGCACTGATGAGGCTGCACTGATGGGCACTGATGAGGTGGCACTGATGAGGAGACACTGATGAGGCCGCACTGATAGGAGGCACTGATGGGCATTGATATATGGTACTGATGGGCACTGATAGGTGGCACTGAAGGGCACTGATAGGCAGCACTAATAGGAGGTACTGATGGACACGGATAACCTTCACTGATAGGCAGTACTGATATGTGACACTGATGAGGAGGCACTGATTGGCAGCACTGATGAGTACTGATTGGCAGCATTGGTGGGCACTGATTGGCAGCACTGGTGGGCACTGATTGGCAGCACTGTTGGGCAATGTTGGGACTGTACTGATAATCAGGACACTGATAAGCAGTGCCCTGATTATCAGTGCAGATGTCCCTTTCACACAATTCGGTTATCGGCTCTCCTCTCCTCGCACTGTCAGCACGAGGAAAAGAATGCAAATAACCCGGCTTGTGTTTACATCGTGATCAGCTGTGATCACATGGTAAAGGGACGCTATGATTGGCCCTTTACCCTGATCTGTGATCAGCTGTGTCCTAAAGACACAGCGATTACAGAGCGCGCCGTCCACGCACCGCAGTGGGTGATCATAGGAGGACATCGTATGATGATGCCCTCCCAAAACTGGATGGCCCCACTGTAGCTGTCATTCAGCTATAGTGTGGTCAGGATGTGGTTAAATAGGCCATTTGGCACCAATGCCAGTGCCCAGCTTGCATGTGTGCCTATGCACATGTTGCTTAGCATGCATGCTAATACATTTGCATGTGCATGCTAATTCAAATCTCGCAGTGAGCCTTTGTTCAGAATTATGAGCATGCAAAAGTTTTCTTGTTCTGACATGTACTGTCCTTTTTTTACTTTGAAACTGGTAGGAGGGGCTCCTGAAAATGCAGCACTCTGATGTGTGGCTGTACAGTGGTGATGTTACTGGCTCTTGATCATTGGTAGTTGATCATGAGCTATTGGAGAAAGCCCAGTCACAGTTCTGTGGATGCTGATTGAGTGCACCCAGGGAATGTACCAGTGACTCATATATGAGGAACGTGGGTGTTAAGGCCCTCCTGTCAAGCTTCCTCATATTTGTGTTAAACTGTGGTAAAGGAGTTAAAGGGTAAGTTCAACTAAAAAATATGAAAAGGTAAATTAACACCCTACACCCTTCCCAGTCCCCACTTTACTTACCTCCATGGGTGATGAGCAGTCAGTGCCCATGCAGCAGGTGTAGTGGTCCAGGGGTTGAAATGCCGGCTTTTCATTTTTTTTTCTGAAAAAGTGAACTAAGCTTTTAAGGATCTAGCTGGACAGCAGTGCTCTTTAGCTTCAAAGATTTTTGTTTTGTTCACGTTCAGCACCATTTTAAGTGTTAACACAATAGTGCTGTCTTGACAAATCTAAATGTACGTTTCCCAGGGTATATTTTCCCTGCACGCTGCCCTGTTCATCAAGACTTTGGGAGGTTGTGTTATGCTTCAGAAAGTGAACTGATGGATTGCTTGAGAACAAACACATAATTTTATGAAGTATGATGAAAACATAAGGGCTTTGTTATGATGGTTCGAACAATGAAGAACCTGTTCCCATATTGCGGTCCTGTGAAAAGAAATTCCTGTATAATTATTAAATAAAAACACTTACTTATTCAATACTCTGCTTCAAAATCGTGTATAAGAAAAGCTCGCAGTAAGAGAGGTACTTATGTTGTTTCCTTGGATACTAGATGATGCCAATCAGGTCTGTGTTTTTATCTGAAAGTGGTACCCCTAATT
>BLSH010193635.1:487117-516801 GCA_018402905.1 Glandirana rugosa | reverse complement strand
ATTTTTTTTTGTCATCAGGCGCGCGCGCGCTCACAATGGCTCTGTATCGCACCCGCCGTCGTATGACGGCGATTTGCGTTACAGAGCCATTCTGTCGCCGTCAATTGCCGACCAGCGGTCGGCAAGCGGTTAAAAAAAAGCATGACTTTACAAACACTTTAACGAATAACTGTCACATAGTTAAACCATGAAAGGCAGTCTACTGTCTGGCAGCTGTCCTTTCCAGCTGTTGTAGGGGGTGGTGTGATATGCCATTCAGCGCATCACACAGCTTCCTTTTCTTTTTCTCTTTTATTGAACCAACTTTATTTGAAGTGCACAAAAGGGACATTCATGTCACTGTACACCAGTCCAATGCACTGTGCTTCCGTACGGTGACATGCAATCCTGTCCAGTGCATGCACTTTATTGCAGATCACTGCAGTGCAGCTCTGGGCAAAACAATTGTTTACTGTGTGTCCTAGTGGTGAATGGCATTTTACAGTGCGGTGAAATGCTGGTCACCGCACTACTGTTTTTTTTTACATGGTGTATCTCTCAGTTTCCTTACTTATCTTCTAGTCTTCAGTTAGAAAAAGGATGATTGCAAACACTGTAGCAAAGTGTATTGAGGCCAGTTTTACCTGATTACCTGTACCAATCTTCATTTGAAGCTCCCGATATTTTTTGGATAAAAGTTGCACATTCTGAAGAATAAAATTCATGCTTCAATATCCCCACTACAGCTGGTCTTTTTTCCATTTATGTTTTTCCTGTCATGTGATTATATGGGAAGGGCTGCCAGATTACTCCTTTTTTTCCTCCATTTTTTATTACTTTAAACCTCTAATTGGTCATTGTGGTATATGTCACCCAATAGAAATAAATTATTTTTTATTAAAAAAGTAGAATTCAAAGCTGAACTAATATATTAACAGTTCAGTCTACTCAAAACGGATACTTTAATGTCGATCAGATGGTAATCGTGGCCTTTGGCTACTTGATATTGGGGTCCAGCAGAACGATCTTCTAGCACGAGTTCTCAGCTTTCTCTCTCTGGTTAAAGAGTTTCTTTCTTCCTGAACTCAGAAGAACCTGAAGTCCATGGACTATGAGATCACTTTATAATGCAGTATCCAAGAAATTCTATGCACAGATGAAATCACGACAGCTCTCTGGATATTGATTTTACCTGGTGGCATCCATACAAACCTAAAATACCACTTTTTGATGGGCCAGCCCTCTAAAATTCATGATGATAATGAAATAAATATCAGTCATCAGTATTGATTCACTATCTGATTAGTAACTGTTAACTTTGCAAAGTAAGTGTTCATTCAACTTAGTAAATAGGGTGAAGGTATGCTCTCTTCTCCAACCATCTTCAGAAAAATAAATAATTTTCTAACTTTTCTTGCAGGTAGTATGTATTCAGGGTAGACAAAAATTAATTAGATTTACTAAGCTCAGTGAAGATACACTTTCCCAAAAGAATAGTCACTTTGTTAAGTGAATATCCTTTACCCTATAGTAAAATATCTATCTATCTTTCTGAAGCCCATTAGTGTTTAAAAATTAAAATAGAAAGAAAAAAATGGAGGCGCATGCACGACTCGCACAATGGTGGACGTGTAGGAAATGAGCTCCGGTCTCCGTCTTCTCCTCCGAGGCTTCCGCTCCTCTACAGCCACATCTAAAGAACTGGGAGATCTACCACTTTTCCACTCGTTTCCGGAAGCACCCTGGCAGCCCATGGGTACGATTGGGGATCAAAAGCACGTATACCAGAAGGACATACCTCAGCCCGCGTCCAGGCCTTCCCAGGTCATGGAGCACTTTCAGCGTAGGCCGCAATCCCTGGCCTCAAGAACTCCAGAGGATCCGGCGGAGCCCACCGAACTGCTCGCACCCACTGACCCTTCCTCCTATAATGAAAGGTCCCAAACAAAGCACACCTGGCCCCGCAACCAGCAATGGTGACTGTAGAGGTCCTGGATTTAAAGCTGCCCACCCTGTTTCAGGATGTAACCCAGAGCATTGCTAAAGAAGTTGGGAAAATAGCACATGAGCTCTGGGGGGAGATAGATCATTTGGGGAGCACACGGTCATCTTGGAAACAAAATTTGATGAACTAGTGCAGTATGTACATGTTTTAGAAGATAATGCTGCTTTTAAACATACTGTCTCCCAAAGTCAGATGCAGCAAGAAGATTTGGAGAATAGAAAATGTCACTAAAATCTGTGGATCCGATTATCACCGATAAAGAAATATGTCCCCTACCTTCTAGATCTATTTGTCACCCTGGCACCTCACATTCCGGATATTGACTGGCTCCTTGATAGGGCCCATAGATCTCTGGCCCCTAATCCACCTCAAGGTGCCAATCCCAGGGACATCATAGTCCGCTTTCATTATTATGAAAGCAAAGAAGCTCTCACTATAGCTACCTGCAATAAAACATGGGTTGAATTTTAGGGCACCAAGATTCAAACCTTCAGTGACCTGTCACCCATCACTCTAGTGAAAAGGCGCAACTTACACCCTGTTACGGCACAATAGCAAAGCCATCAAGTATCCTACCGATGGGGTTTTCCTTTTTGACTTTCTGCATCCAGAGATGGGGCACAATACTCAATGCGAGACCAACAAGAAAGTGAGATGTTCACCTGGAATCTGGGTCTCCCACCAATCCCTGTAGAACAGTGGTTCTCAGCTCCGGTCCTCGGGACCCACTAACAGGTCAGGTTTGCAGGATAACTGAAATGCATCACAGGTGATATCATTTGCTGCTCAGTGATTGCAGTATTCTAGTCTGCATCTCCCCAAGGTAATACTTAAAATCTGGCCTGTTGGTGGGTCCCGAGGACCGGAGTTGAGAACCACTGCTGTAGAAGATATTCAGAATACTTTTCCTATTCCACGACAGCTCCCCACTCCTGGAAAAATCTATACCCCCATTCGAAAAGGATCATGGAAAAACATCTCCACTCCCCAACAAGCTGCATCCTCCTGATATCCCACCTGAAGGTTATATTTTGAACTTCCTACTGCTCTATATCTGCACAGATGTTACTGCTCTCATCTGTGTTTTAAGACTTTGGATTGAGAGTCTCCATCCCTTACCCTTGGGACTGTTTCCCTTACTGTTACCTGTTATATTCTTCTTTGCCTGGATGTCTCCTATTCGTTTTTTCCATATGCTACTCGGAAGAAGACGAAACCTGCAAGTCGGGTCTTGGGGCTCGTCATGCATCTCTATACGGTCCTAGGCAGTGACCTCAGACTCCTGAGGTGTATATTCTCCTCAGGCCTATAACCAACATGGTTAATGTTTTTTCAATTTTTCTTTTTTTTTTAAGATCCTTTTTGATCTTTTTTGCGATCACAACTGTGATCCAAGAGTCGTGTTTATCCTTATTTTAACAGTTTTTACTACACTGGTTCTGTTATCTCATTTGTCATGGTCTATGCTCCTTATTATTGAAATTAGAACGTTTGCTTTAGCCATTTGTTCACTGTTATGGCTTTAAATATAATTTCATGTAATGTAAATGGATTGAACTCCATTCGTAAACGTTGGCTGGCATTGTCCTCCAAGGCAGATGCGGTCATGGTACAGGAAAAATATTTCCATGCAGAGGGATCTTTCAAATTTACATCTAAGTTATTTCCTACTTCATTTTTATCCTCTGATCCTTCTGGCAAGGCCAGAGGAACAATTCTTATCAAACGTTCCTGTCCTATACAAATTCAATCCGTCTTTCTTGATCCTCATGGCTGCTATGTTCTCCTGAGCTGTGACCACATGAACACATTCTTCACCTTAGCAAATGTATATGCACCTAACTCGGGGCAGACTGGGATTCCTTGTGGAGATTTTTGAGAAAATCCAGTCGTTCTCACAGCCCTTCATGATCTTAGGTGGAGATTTTAATTTCATGCATGTCCCCGACCAGGGATAGATTCGCTCTTTTTCAAAACACCCCATCACTCCAGGTACAAAAGTTATCATCTTCTTTTAGAAAATGTATCCATTCCCATAACCTTTTTTATGCCTGTTCTTATGGAACACCCGATCCATAAACAATTCACATTCTACTCCCCTCCCAGTCCCCACTAGAGTTGAGCGAACACCTGCGGGTCTGAACGAACTTTGGGAAAAAGTCTGGGTTCGGCACCGAACGTTATCCCGGACCCCGAACCCCATTGAAGTCAATGGGGACCCAAACTTTTAGGCACAAAAATGACTGTAACAAAGTCCTGGCAAGTGCTAGAGGGCTGCAAAAGGAAGTAAAATGGGGGTAAGAGTGGGGCAAGTGTCCTACAAAAAAATGGGGATAGGGAAAATAAATTAAAATCAAATAAACTAGGAGATGATTTTTGAACAATAATGTGTCACTTACAGCTGCAGCTAGAACCTCTCCCTTTAGAACTAGGAGATGATTTTTGAACAATAATCTGTCCGTCTAAGCAGAAGACTCTACCTAGTGCAGTCAGATCGCTCATAGCAGCAGTATGTGAAATCTCAAATTACTCCCACAATCTGATCGTTGTGTACGATCCCACAATCTGATCGTTGTATACGATCGTAGCGATCATTGTGTTATGCAGAGTTTGATCTGCAATCTGTCACTCAAAGCAGCAGTATGTGAAATCTCAAATTTCTGCAATCTGTCCCTCAGAGCAACAGTAGTAGTAATCTCAGGATGCAGGATCAGATGTTAAAATGTCTGCAATCTGTCCCTCACAAAAACGCCAGCAGCATCCTCTCCCTACACTAACCCAAGAGCATATGACATGCAGGACTGTGACTCCAGCCTCATATAGAGGCTGGGTCACATGATGCACTGGCCAATCACACCCATGCCATTAGTAGGCATGGCTGTGATGGCTTCTAAGGGCAAACCAGTGAAACGCTTGTTGATTGGCTGCCCTGCAGCTATTCAACATGCGTGATCAACTACTAGAACCAAGAACCCGAACGTTTTTTGAAAGGTCTGTGTTCGGGTCCGGGTTCCGGACACCCCAAAGTTCGGTACGGACCCGAACGTTACAGTCCGGGTTCGCTCAACACTAGTCCCCACCAATTATATACTCGACTTGATCTTTTTTTTTGTTACAGAACCTCTATTGATGCATGTAATTAATTCGGAAATAAATCCTATAATTTGGTCAGATCATGCACCTATAACTCTCGATCTTCTCCTCTCTGCTCCGACTCCTAGAACATGTCATTGGTGCTTTAATGAATCCTTTCTCAGTATTCCAGATATCAAGATTTGACTACAACAGAAATTGACAGAATTTTTTCAGCTCAATGATGGCACAGTATCCGAGACCTCCACTCTGTGGGAGGCCCATAAGGCCTTTTTCAGGGGTGAATGTGTCTCTGCTGGATTTCACCTCAAACGTGAGTCTAATCTCCAAAGATTCTCTCTCCTTACCCAAATATCTGCAGCAGAGACGTGTTTACTTCTTTCCTCCACTGTGGATCGTCTTCGTGCTGTCTCTCTCCGTAACCATATTAAGTCACTGGATATGAGAAGGATCTCTAAATCTATGCTGTGGACTAGACAAAAGTTTTATGAATATGCTAACTAGTCCCATATAATGCTATTTCGCAAATTGAAACCATGCCCCTTCCTTTCTATACCTGATTTTTTGATGCAATCAAATGGTGCCCCTACCTACTGTCCTCGATCCATGTCTAAGGTGTTTGGTTAATTCTACCAAAAGCTCTATAACTGTTTGAGTACAGACCCACATTCCCAATTTACGCAAGAGAAATTTGACTCCTTTTTCGCTTCCTTACAGCTGCCCCAGATAACTCCTGATAGTCATCTAAATTAGACCCACCTATCACTGCTGAGGAAATAGCTGAGGTTATTCAACACTTACCGTAAATCTCCTGGCCCTTACACTTACTATAAGGCTTTTCTTCCAACTCTGACCCCCACACTGATGAAGGGTACTGTACCACGTTCTCAATGCCTACACGCTTTCATTATGGTCATCCAAAAACCAGATGGGGAGCCAACTATCCCTGACAACTATCGTCCTATTGCTCTATTGAATTCGGACTACAAGATATTTTCTTGCAAATAGATTATCACCACTACTCCTATCTCTAATACACAAAGATCAATAGGCTTTGTCCCCACTAGACATGCTGGGGACAACACAAGATTTATTATCGACCTCATTGACCTCCTAACCAAAGCCAAACGCCCAGACTTAGTGTTAATGCTCAAAAAGCCTTTGACTACTTGAATTGATCGTTTATGTTTGCTTACTCAATATGGGTTTTTGGGTCCTTTTATACAGGCCCTTCGGGCATTATATTCCAAACCTACCTCCCAAGTACAACTCACTTCCCATCTGTCGCAGTCATTTCCTCTGAGTAATGGCACAAGGCAGGGTTGCCCCCTCTCGCCCTTGTTATTTATACTTAGTTTAGAACCTCTGGCTGCTGTCATCCGTTCCCACCCGATAAACTTTCCTTATTTGCGGATGACATTTTATTGACACTAACACATGCCCACATTTCCCTTCCCTCCCTCCACGATACCTTACGCTCATTTGGCACTCTATCAGGGTTTAAAGTTAATCCAACTAAAACAGAAGCCCTTATTAATATTCCACTGAGTCTCCTCACCACCCTTCAGCAAAATTTTACCTACCACTGGTGCTCCCACTCACTTAAACCTGGGTGTCCAGCTGACTCCCTCATATTCTACTCTATATCAAGCTAACTTTCCCCATCTATTTACAGAAATAAACCATTTATTAAAAACATGGACCAACCTATAGTCTCTTCTAGGGAGAAAAACCGTTTGCAAAATGTTGATGCTTCCCAACATGCCAACATGTACTCTGACATACTGAAGCAGAGTATGATCCCCCCTTCGGAGAGTGGGCCGCAGGGCAGTATTCCAACATGATAACAACCCCCAAACACACCTCCAAGATGACCACTGCTTTGCTAAAGAAGCTGAGGGTAAAGATGATGGACTGGCCAAGCATGTCTCCAGACCTAAACCATATTGAGCATCTGTGGGGCAACCTCAAATGGAAGGTGGAGGAGCGGAAGGTCTCTAAAATCCACCAGCTCTGTGATGTCATCACGGAGGAGTGGAAGAGGACTCCAATGGCAACCTATGGAGCTCTGGTGAACTCCATGCCCAAGAGGGTTAAGGCAGTGCTGGAAAATAATGGTGGCCACACAAAATACTGACACTTTGGGCCAGATTTGGACATTTTCACTTAGGGGTGTACTCACTTTTGTTGCCAGCAGTTTAGATATTAATGGCTGTGTATTGAGTTATTTTGAGGGGACAGCAAGTTTACACTGTTATACAAGCTATACACTCACTACTTTGCATTGTAGGAAAGTGTAATTTCTTTAGTGTTGTCACATGAAAAGATAGAATAAAATATTTACAAAAATGTGAGGGGTGTATTCACTTTTGTGAGATACTGTATGTCTCAATTAAGAAGTATATGTCTGGAGCCGATGCTATTCACTTTGCTGATTTGAAAACAATGTTCCGGCAAGCACTCCCTCTCTTCTCCATTCTCGCCACTTATGAATGTTTTATTTAATCCGGATATCCTGGACTTTTTATCCTATAAACATATGTTGCCCTGGACCCAAGCAGGGATTTTTCAACTATGCCATCTAGTACACCCATTGACAAGAAAACCTTTGTCTTTTACAGAATTGCAATCCAAAAATCAGATCCCAAACTCTTTTTTCTATTCTTACTTACAAATTAAACACTTTTTTGCTACTAAATCCTCATCCCTGACTCTAGACACCCAAACTGATTTTGAATTATTGTGCTCTAAGGGCCCTTATGGACTCCATCTGAACTCATCCTTATATAAAATCCTACATGAAGTAACCCCTCACACATACATAAAGAGATGATCCCATGCTCTTCAACAGCCCATCTCTTTGGGTGAATGCGGCAAATGTGGGACTCGACATCTAATGTTTCATACTACATGCCACAGATAGAGACTGCTTACAAATTACTTTTATTTTGGTATGGGACCCCAAATTTTCTACATGCGCGAAACCTGCCACCTCTGGGTGATGCTGGAGATGAAATGATGCTATAGGTACCCAACATCATATTTTTTGGGAATGCTCTGATATTAAACCCTTCTGGATACAAGTTCAAAACTTTTTACAAAAGGCCCTAGATACATCTATCCCTTTAAACCCCATCCATTTTCTCTTAGGGCTCCCTTTTTCGGGCATTACTAGGTCTGTTAGAAGATTGATGGCTTACATTTTCTTAGCAGCTAAACAAGCTATTCCTTAGTGCTGGCTGTCTACGTCCTCCCTACTTCCATGTAATTTATCCTGGCTATTGCTGATATATGTAGGATGGAACACTTGACCGCAATGATAGACAGCTCTTTGTCAAAGTTCAACAAAGTATGGGAGGCCTGGGACGCTTCTGAATACAGCACTGACATGCTCCCCCCAGTTACATAGACCAATACCTCTTGTGTATATAAAGTCTGGCCAGTATCAGATGTTCTTTATTCAGTCCCTTTATGTATCTATATCTCCAGCTAAGAAAACTAAATCATGATGTATTAACATATTCTTATGTCTTGTTCATCTTCCTGATTTTTACTTTCCATGTATAATGTCATATTTTGTTTTGTTTTTCATATTAAAACCTAATAAACCTACAATAAAAAAAAAGGAATTTAAAAAATGAGAAAATTAGCAAAACAAAACTCAATGCACTTCAAGACATTAAGATTGTCATATTTCACTTTTAACAGTAATATTCCAAAAAATAGATGTATCTGAATGGACAACATATTGGGCATATACAGAATATGTTTTTTTTTTGTTGCAGTTTTTCCTCCAAAAGTGTCCTTTAGTTCTGTTTAGTGAGTACATTATGAAAACTGTGTTTCAGATTTTTTTTTTTTTTAATGTTAACTGTAGCATATGTGTGAGTGGCTGTAATCTTGTGTTCTTTTGCCAACGCTGACAAAGGTCTGGTTGTCAGTGATACCTTTAACGGCTAAATTTATCCCAGACTGACAGAAGCAGGTGCTGGTGGGCCTGCCAGACACTTGTGCACGGGAATCTCGTTTCTTACAGGTCAACATCTAGAGGGGAAAAAGCTTCAGTTCTCATGTTAGAAAGAGAGTGAGGCAAACAGAACCCATACTGGGGGTTCTCTTCAAAGCCAGCTGGTCTGGCTTTATTATACAGGAATTTTTTTACCTGTTAGAGTTTGGTCAACGAATCCCTCAGCAGGTGCTGTAGGGGAAACTTCCTGGAGAAGCAGGGCGCTGGTAAGTCTTTTTATTTATTTTATTTTTGAATGATCAAATAAATACTAAACTGTTTGGTGCTTGGGATATTGAGGACAGCGTGTGCTGAATCCATATTAGAACCTAATGAAATGCTTTTCTTTATTTGTAGTTATAAAGTTGTTTCATTCTTTCTTTTTTAACACTATCATTGACTTTCTAAACTTTTTCTAAAGTGGAAACATGTGCTTATTTTTTTTTTCTGAATAAATACATTATTTTCCACGATTCAGATCCAGGGCCCGCATACAAGCGGCAATGCTTTTCATGGCAATGTCTTTTCAGTTATTTTTATGAGCAACATTCTTAACAATATATAACGTCACTTTTGAAACTGTAACAAAAATATTCAATATCTGCACAACAGCATAACCATTTTTGAGTGTTGGAATGCTTATACTTGAAGTTACTTTTTTGTGCTTTTATAGCAGTGCTCTAGAACAATGCTAGTTTTTTTTTTTATAAACATGAAAAGATGACATCCTGCTTTTTGTTTGGTGCAGTAATTAATACTTTTACATTTTTGGATTGATTTAAGAGTCTGGGTCTAATAAAACACATGGGTTCTCAATTAGTAAAATGGAACAAATATCATTTTGGCCTTCATCAGAAAAAAATAGTTCACAAACAATGACATTTCATTTATAATTGTTACAGTTTAGTAGAAATTTTAAATGAACAATAACTATTTAATATCAGGAAACCAATTTTCTATAAAATATGACAAGGATATATGTAAAAGGAGTGAGTAATCATTCAAAGATACTTTGCTCAGATTTATTCATATCAGTATATTGACTATGCATTATGTATCTTACATGCACATATATTCTTTAGCTGCTCTTTGTTATATAACTAAAATGTTTAAGTTAAAATGGAATGCATTTTAGACCCTTAGCCAAAATGATAGCACATACCAACCATGGATATGTGAATTCAATAAAACCACACCCATTAGTATAGCTTATAACCCATTAGGCAATAATCAGTAAAGGCACAATGCTGAGAATGAGTAAAAACACTCACTTTGCGTATTGATGCATTTTATCCTATATTATCAGTTTGTATCATAAAAGACTTGTTTTATTCTAAAATGTTGAATTATGACTTTTTAAAGTTGTAGATATGCCTTTAAAGCAATTAACTCTAATTCCTTAACCCATTTTAAAAATGACATACAATATTAGTAGTCATAACAAAATTTGGAATGAACAGATTCAATTTAACTACTTCTTCAGATTCATACTGTAGACTGATTACATTTTAATTAACATCCAACTATTGATCAGGGTTATGTAAAATTGTACAAATATATAACAGGTCTTAAATAGTGTGTTTAATTCTTTGACAGGTCAGACATTTTGAGCATGTACAGTACAGTGAATGTTTGCCTAATGTGTCTAAAATATAAGTATATACAGGATATAGAATTTTTTATGTACTTGTTGGAAATTATGCATAAATGAAACAAAGTGAATGTTTAAAGGCAATCAGATACTAAACACAGTAAATCAATTCCATTTTAGTATTGTTAGTTTTGCTATTGCTAGTGTTAAACGGGCCCACGGAGCTGTACCATCTTTCATGCCATATTTATGTAAATTAGGCTCCATGCACACTGGACGCTATCTGGGCTCTTTCAGCGTTGGGCAGGAGACGCTGCTTACAAAACGTTCTTTTGCAGTGTTTTGTAAGCAGCGTTTACCGGCGTTTATCAGCGTTTTTCAGCATCAGCGTTTTTTTTTTCTTCATTGGCTTGCATTGACTGCAAAAAATGCCAGACGCCGATAAACCGATGTTTACTGGCGTTTATCGGCGTCCGGCGTTTTTTGTGGTCAGGAGAACGACTTTTGAATGCCAATTCAGGGCGTTCAGATAACAGCCCAAAAACGCCACTGCTAATAAATGACAATTAATGTCCATGTGTGCATGGACACATAGGATAACATAAAGTGGTGTTTTTGGGCTGTTAAAAAAAACGCCCAAATGACCAAAAATGGCCGTTTATCAGATACAGTGTGCATGGAGCCTAAGAAAGCTATAGTTCTTTATGCAGTATTTCTTGAGCTGTACACATGGGCCGATCTAATACAGTGTAATGCATTTTTCATGTTTAATCCCAGACTGCCTTTATAACTTACCAGTCAAGGCATGCATTTCAATCTAAATATACAGTTTTGTTCTCTTTCCCTTGTTTTTATAATAAAGACAGCCATTTGAACATATCCTTATTGTCTGAATCATAAATTGATACAAATACTTTCTGATTTGATTACTGCGCAGAATTTGAGTAAATGATTATACAGCTATCAGTCTGGTGCTTAAAATGTCAAATGTTATGTATAAAAAGCATAATTAGACGTGACATTTTACCTGATTTTTTTTTTTTACTGTGTACCTGGTACTGTAATGACATAATTGGCTTACCAACAAAGATTTTCTAACACGTGATTCAGTGACAAGTATGACCCAATAAACAGCAACACAAAGATGCACCAGAAACCTCCATGCACTGTTCATGTAAACAAGTACACATGGGTGCTTGATTTAACACACATTCATCATCTATCCTGCATTTGGCAATTGCTCCAACACTCAATCCAATGGGGACAGGGTTAGGACTGAAGAAACAAGTGAAGAGAAAGGAAACAGCAGTGTTATGAATGCTGCAGTCCAAAACGCACAAAGAAAAAGCTTCACAGAGTGCTTCTTTGGACTATATACAAAACTTCTATCCCTAACACCAGGGCGCTATATGGACATGTTAGCAATGCATGAGCAGTGTTGGGGCTTGGGTGTATGAAGCCTGAAGCTGGTCTTCAGAAATATCAGCATGCTTGCCAATAAAGCATATAACCCTACAAACCGCTTTCAATGGCATCTCAAAGTGATCGTGGTCTTAACTATGTAGTCTAGTAGAATTCCTAGGAACAATCTGAAAGGTGCTGTATGTATATGCCACACTGGTCATGGGTTTCCCTTTTTTGGATTTTTGAATGAAATTTGTTTATTTTGGAAAGTCTCATTCAGCCAAATCCATTAAATAATATTATATTAACTGTTTCATGGTATTTTATTTACAAAAGGTTTTGAAGATATAATATGCACTTTAAAAGCCATGTTTGAAGCATGCCATCATAAAGGTGTAGTGCAGTGGTTATAAAAAAAAACTGTCCTCAAGTACCCCCAACAGGCCATGTTTTCAGGTTTTCTTTTATCTTGCACAGGTGCTTTAAATCAGAATTAATAGCTTGGTAGTTTGGACAGCTATTTTATCTAAGAGAAATTCCAAAAACATGGCCTGTTGTGGGTACTTGAGGACAGGGTTGAGAACCACTGGTGTAGTGTGTGCTCTTAAAAGAGTATTATAAAAAAATAGCCTAGAAATAATACTTCAGCTGCACAATGTTTTCAGAATTGTTAGCAATTGTTTTTAGCATGGATACCATTTTTTAATAATATTAAGAACAGAATTATTCCCCCGAAACCCTCTATAGTTCTACCTATGATAATGTGTTGTAAGTGACGAATGCAGACCATTGCTAAATATTGTAAGGCTCAAGGGACTGTCTACATGCCTAGCCCTTGGCATATGGTTAGGTCTAGTCTGGTCTCTTGTCTGCTCAACATCACACCAAATTGTATCCAATTCAAAGGGTTACATAGAGAGAGAGATAGATAGACAGATAAATAGATAGATAAATAAATATATAGATAGATACTAGATGTAAGCAAATGAGTTTTTGGAAATTATTGTACATACCTCTATGAAAAAAATTGTACATCTTTTAAATAAAATCTGCTATCTGCATGCTACCTACAGAAACAATAAAACATCTACAAATCCTACATTTTACTAGAAACCAGAGCTGAAATTCTAGTTTTAAACTGGTTGCCTCCTGCTGGTAATTTTTGCAATGCACATCGTATCTGGAATAAGGACATTCTATAAATTTAGGTTGAGATTTTTCCAGATAGTTGCTGACTCTAGGTATTGTATTTACAAGCAGTTTTTAAATGCATTTTTTATTTAGATTATTATTATGTTGATTGTTTTAGAGGCTGTGTTTTCTCAAATCCACTTTTACCTGTATTTACCTGTATTTATGCCTTATTTTTGTAAGCTGAATTAACTATTTATTGTGTATACAACATCTGTATACAGGGTATACAAAGTCACTTGTCCATATTATGAAGCAAAAATAGAATTGGGAAACTGTAGTCCAGTTGAGAAAGCTCTTTTTTGTGACTAAGATCATACTTTTAATGTGACCCAGTTTTTGCAGTAGAGCTACACCGGGACATCAAACTCACATTCATGGCATCTGTTTTCTTCTCTGAGACCTTTGATAGCCATTGCATCAGTGGAACATTCCGAATAACTGTTTTGGCATTTGAGTGGGGTGACAGATTCAGTAGATCATTGGCAGCTGCTTGGGTTAAGCTGTCCTGTGTGCAAGGGTGGAGCATGTGACACCTGTTGTGGTATTAAAGCAAAAAAAAAATGACAGCTCAGATTATTAGAAGAGTTTGAATACACAAAATAGAGAAATACTATGGTAGGAGTACATACGTAAACATGCTAAAAGCAAAAAAAAAAAAAAATAACAAAAGAAAAATGTTCTATGGCCGTATTTAACTGTATCAAAATGTTGAAGCTTATTTCCATGCAAATCAAAATGCCACCCAATCCTCCCTGCTGTTCTTTTTTTTTTGTTTTTTTTTTTTTTACTTACATGGCTACAGGTTTGTTTTCTTTTTCTGTCTTTTGATATCATCACAGGGCAGACATCTTTATATCTTGAGGTCTGAAGGAGTATAGGTTGGTTGGGCACCCTACATGACTTCTGTTGAGCTCAGGTGCATCCAGACAGGCTACCAATCCCATGAACCCTATGGCTGCTTGCATGGCATAAGCAGATTCCTGGGAGTTGTTATGTAAGTCACTGGCAGCTGGGTGGGCCTGATTTTCTGATGGCAGATGAGGTGGAGTTTGGCTGAGGTAGAGATATTATGTCAGCACTTCCTGTGAAAAGAGCTATGGGCGCAGTGGAGCAACCAGTCACACTGATTTCGGGGAGTATGAGACTCTATTGTGAAATTATTGTAAAATTAGGCAGTTTTTGGGGGATTTATTTGAACTGATATGAAAGTGAATGTTTTTTTCAAGCAGAAAGGGCAGTAAGGGGAACACTACGCTGCATTAGTACAATTTTTTTGTGCCTAGAGTAAAAATAACAACTGAAGACTTATAAGTGGAAAAAAATGTCATGCCATTATAATATTAAAATGAATAACAAGAAAACCATTTTTTTTATTTTCAGATATAGAGGAAAGCAGATAAAATCTCTTTTAGGATTTGTATGCTCCCTAATTTGGAAGATTTTCCCTCACTTTCTTAGAGCATGCTTTGAAGTTTCTCAATGAATGCAAAGCATTCTCTGAATGGTCATAGTGGATGTGATGTCAGTGCTCCGCCTTTCTCCCTTGTCCAATCAGAGCACTGAACTACTAGCATAGAGTATGTTATTTGTTACCTAAGATATACAATCTGCACTTTCCCCCCCTCCTTATTCTTATTTTAGCTCATTGAGATATTTGTCACTCAGTGGAGATTAGAAGAGAATGAGAAAGCAAAGGCATACAAAACAAGTACAGAGATTAATTGTCCTCAGGCTGCTCATCGTTCTCAGGAATCAAAAGTTTTTTTTATAGAAGATAATAAAAAATATGTGTTCAGTCGGGAAATAATACCTGTATGCGGTCCATAATCATGTACTTATAGCTCCTCTTGTCTCTGCATTCTTAAAGAGGTTGTATGCTCTCAAAAAAAAAAAAAAAAACTGTCAAGGCAAAGGCCTAATGAGCTAGTATGCACTTTAGCTCATTATGAAATACTTACCTCAGAGCGAAGATCGGATAGGGCCACTCTGTCCCCGCAGAGGGAACTGACATTTTCCCTCAGGAGTTTGCGGCCCCAGTGCTGTGAGTGGCTGGGCCCGCAAGACGTCACTTCCACGCATGCGTGCGGGAGCTCTTTTTTCCGGCAAGGTCCGGCGATATACGCCGGGCCTTCACTGGTACATCACTGCACATGCGCCACTGACGCCAACGTCTGCATGCAAGTGGAATATCTCCTAAACCGTAAAGGTTTAGGAGATGTTAATTTTACCTACAGGTAAGCTTTGTTATAGGCTTACCTGTAGGTAAAAATTAGTTTTGGGAGTGTATAACCGCTTTAAGAATGGAATGTGGATTTGTGAGGGACTGAAAGGTCTGAGATATACAAAAAAAAAGTCTTCTGGGACTTCTGAAAGCTTTGGGCCCATTCAAACTGGTCTATTTTATTGTGTAAAAAATGAATTCCAAAAAAAATTCAAATACAGAATGTATCCTGTTTTTTGTGCATTTCTAGTGCGTCTGCTCCATGGAAAATCATTGCTCTGACTGTTGCTACCATATTGGGATTATATGTTGCAAACAAATGTGTTAATGCTCAAAAACTCTTGGAGAGCACAAAGCAAAAAGTACACTTACACTTAATCAATTACGGTTCACTGATCAGATTGCAATAAACCAAACATTGGTTGATAAGGATTGTTAAGCCCCATACAAAAAATATTGGCTGACATTCTGCTTGTGTGTATATCGGTCGGATGGACAGAAGCTGGCCGTTTGGCTGGCTTCTGTAGGACATGCATACTGAGAAACCAGCAGACAACTCACTCCTGGTCAGTGCTCTCAGCCAATGTCAGAAAATGCTGATCAGAGTGTTCTGGTGGGGGGCCGTCCCCCTGTCAGATCATAACAGCTCAGGGGGGAGATTGCTGGACTAACCTTGCATGGTTAGTACAGCAGCGGGGTTGCACAAAAAAAAGCTGTAGTGTGTACACGGCATTAGACTGGAAATCAAACAATATTTTACTTCCTAATTAAATAAAAACAATGATGTGTATAGGGCCTTTCCTTTTAGTAAACGTAAGCAGCTAGTGTCTTTAGGACCTTCAGCTATTGCAGTCTTCGCAATAATGTTTCTTCACATTAACAGAAGAAACCTATAATCCAAGGTGGCCACCGTCAACTTGATTATTAGTGAGAATTGTTTGGGCTGCAGAGGCTAGTGACACAGCTCTGGGAACAGCACATCCATGTTCTCTCCTTTTTGGTAAACATGATATTTATTACTTCTAGGGTTAAGCAGTCATTAGTAAAAATGGCACGTTAAAATAAAAAATGCTGCATCAGTTTAAAGTGGAGCTCCACCCAAAAGGGGAAGCTCTGCTTATTTTCCTCTCCCCCCCCACTGTCACATTTGCCACCTGTTGGGGGGGGAGCGGGTACCTGGTTTTGACAGGTTCCCGCTCCCACTTCCGGATGACTACACCTCCTCCTTCCCCCGCCGCCGGGCAATTCACAAAGCGCAGTGCACTTCGCACATGTGCAATAGGGGACTGGCTGTGAAGCCACAAGGCTTCACTTCCATTTTCCCTTGGATAGTAAAAATACAACAAAAAACAGTCACTTCCAGCGCTAAAAGACCTCCATAGTAAAAAGCACCCAGGACATCAATGTTTCAAGACCAGGCGGATGCTGCCCTCCTCAGATGAGGTAATCAGATAAGAACTGAAAAAACAAGAGAAAAGGAAGGCGCCTAATGCACTACCAGAGACATTTAATATACGTATAAATGCACTAGATGTGCGCGCCTTCCTTTTCTCTTTTTTTTTCTGTTTTCCCTTACCTGAAATGGTGGCAGCAGCACCCGAAAGCTGATTGAAAGATCGCCTCAGGTAAAGACATCACTGGATTTGTGGATAGGTAAGGGTCCTAATAATAAAAGTCAGTAGCTACAGTATTTGTAGCTGCTGACTTTTATTTTTTTCTGAAGGTGCTCCTCTTTAAGATACTACATTTTCTTCATGGTCTCAAGACATATCAAGTTCAAAGAATATAAACCTGATATTATGACATTGATATTTCTTATATATCAATATGACATTATATCTGTGCAAAATCTGCAGAAGAGTGTTATAGATTAACTTGGCTCAGCTTTGGCCATTTTTAGTCCTTTTTTTAGTGTACTTTTCAGCTCATATTATCTCATGATAGCTCGATTTTTGCTCAATATGGCCACCATAAGGCCCCTTTCACACATGCGGAGTGTTCATTTCATCAGTTCAGTCACATTTATTCAAAGATAAAATGGATGAAGTTTACATCGGTTTTTCATCAGTTTCTCATCAGTTTTTACATTTGTTTTTTTCCATCACTGCCAATGCAAAAACGGACCGTTTGTCCGTTTACATCTATTTTTCATGTGGCCCATTTTGTTAACGCAACAAAAATAGGGCTTTAATCCATTTTAAAAATGGATGTTGATGGGTGCGGGTGTAAACTCATGTAAATGGATGATCATCCGTTTACATCCCTTTTTCCATAGAGATGCATCGATGTCCGTTTTTCATCCTTCAATGGATGGATGAAAAATGAACAAATGGTCCTCATTTCTAAAAGGGGCCTTAGATTTGTTATCTTATATAAGGCCCCTTTTAGACAAAGCAGATCCGTCCAAGCAGATCAGCCTGCTCAGCAAGGGATCGCTGCAACAGGTGGATGACAGGTCTATGCAGAGCACTCTCCTCAATGGGGCCCTCAGATGGAAACAGACTGCATGACTGTTTCCATCCAATTGTCATCTGATCCACCGGACGGATGGCGAATGTATCCCCATACATCTGTTTTTAGTGGATTTTATCGGATCGGATGCCCGGCGGGTTTCAACAGACATGTCTGCTGATGTCAGCCGCCCTATAGAGGCCGATCGGTCCACTGGTGTAAAAAGGGCCTAAAACATCTATAAATGTTAATTGTGCCTAAACAGTTCCATGGAAAATCTACCTTTTGTTTTAAAATCTTCCTAAAAAAGGGCAGTGCACTTCCTTACATGTGACTGTGCCTACTAACTCTTGTTCTGTAACTTAAAGTGGTATTAAGCCCAAAAGCAAACACTTATTATATTGCAGTTTACCAGTTCGTATATGTTATTGCTGCATTTGTTTTCTTTTTTAGACTTCCTTTTTTTCACCTGATGATCCTGCCAGTAAGTCTGTTGTTTTTCAACAGATCAAGCTCTCTTGCAGATGTAGCAGTTAAAGGGTTGAGATAAACCATTTACAACTGACAGGCATGCTTACAATGATCAGATTTTTTATTTATGTAAAACCTTTACCTCAAAAAAAACAAAAACTGTTGTAACTGCTTAGCTGGAGTTCAGCTTCAACTTGGTTAGTCCATCTAAATATACCAGAACATCTAACATTTCCATCCCCCCAGACTGATAATGCTGCTGTCCAAAGGTGACTCTTGCTAGGATCTCTAAAGTAGGAAGTGTATTACTGGCCAGATCATCAGGTAAAACATAGGGGAAAAAAAGCCCAAAAAGAAAAAAAACTAATGTAAGCCTGAGACTGCTAGTCTCATAAGATTTGGGGTGAGATTTAATGATGTCACTACTGTGCTGCTTGCTGGAGAGGAAACTGTACCTTAGGAGGACCTGCCGTGCATGCATCACCCTACTTCTGCATCATTTTTTCTGTGTTTTCTGAACCTCTACTACTGTTTCTTGAATATTACCCTACCAGTCATCAGAAGGGCACCTCTGACTTGAGGAAGCAAAGCCCTGCCTCAACCAAGGTAACTGACTTCAGAAAGAGAAAAGGTACAACAAAGTTCAGTAAGCTAAATCTCTCATTAATGGGGGAAAGATCAACTGCATGGAGCTTACGGACAATACTGCTGACTAATTGTTAGCCCTCTGGTATTTTGGACACAGCTCCCACAGTTTGGGTCCTAGTTTATATAGTAACAGTTTGGATAATAAGTGCTGCTCAGTTCTTTCTTTAGGTCATCTTTCGATATTTTGTTGTCCATGCATTTGGAGCTACAAAAAAAAAAGGATATGTGAAACTTTCCATCTGGTTTATCAACCCCAGAAATGAGAGAATGCTTCCGATGGATTGAATGCTGACATTGTACCAAGGTCATCCTCAACTTGTTTATTTATCCCATAGCTGTGAGACCACAAATCAATACTTGCTGTAAGAACAACATTGTAGAGATATCTGTAAAGATGGTTATGCTGTCTTTTGACCACAAACAAGAGCAAAAAGGTTTTTTCCCTTGTAACAGATTTTTCTCTTTTTAATAAAGAAATGTGTGTTTTAGTAACTTTACTAAATGTCATATACTCTTGGCAGGGTAAAGGCGATTATATCACAGAAGATGTTCGCTTCTGCTCTTATGTGCAAAATCACAACTGCGAAAATGTAATTAGTATTCCTAACTGCAGATCAGAGGGCAATGAAAAATAAATATGAACATGGCCTATGTAATCTACAACAAGCACTGTACTATTCATAGCAGTGGTCCTCAATAAGCAGCTCCAGTGCTGTATTTGACTCATAGCTACCTTTGATGTGCCTCTCAGCAATGTTTAAGCAGGTTCTCAAAACCTTTTTACTGTATATAAACACCTATCTCTTCCTATACAGTATGCAAGAGACTAAACAGATGCTGCCTGTATTACACATTCCCATATGTATTATCGGTCAATGCAGTAACAAATCAGAAGACAGAAGGTGGGAATGCCGCACACCAAAGCCAAGCTACTATACATAAATCTAAAGATATGGCTTCAGCCTAAGCTCCTCCTGACTACACTCATCTGACATGTTTTGCCCTATGCATAGAGATCTATCACTATGATTAATCATGTGGGGCAAAACATGTCAGAGGAGTGTAGTAAAGAGGAGCTTAGGCTGAAACCGCATCTTCACCTTGGCTGGGCCCTGGTGTGCGGCATTTCCACCATCTCTCTTCTAATTTGAATCTGCTAGCCTGGATGAGCTTGTTAGAATGCCACAACCCATTTTGTGCTTTGGACTGCTGGGGGAGCCTTTGTAGTGCTTTGAGCGGTGCTATCTCATAAATTGACAGAAGTTCAAAACCTCCATTTTATGCATCACGTTTTCCCTACAGAACAGTGCCCTATATTGTGGCTGTTGAGTCCAACGAGTTTGCCCATTATTGAACTATAATTTATTAGTACATGAAAAATAAGCAGCTCAGTAAAAGTGTATAGTATTGATACCAACATAAGTAGTAGATTAAACACCAACGCACAAAAAAACATAAAAAACACCCAAATCCACAACCCCCCAAAAACAAAATAAATTAAATAAAAAATGATATACAGTGCATGCAGAAAGTATTCACAGCACTCAACTTACCATTTTATTTTGTTACAGCCTTATTCCAAAATGGATTAGATTTATTATTCTCCTCAGAATTCTATAAACAATACCCCATAATGACAACGTGAAAGAAGTTTGTTTGAAATTCTTTGCAAATTTATTACAAATAAAAATGAAAAAATCACATGTACATGAGTATTTACAGTCTTTGTCAAAGCACTCAAAATTGAGCTCAGGTGCATCCACTGATCATCCTTGAGATGTTTCTACAACCACAACCACAACCTGTGGTAAATTCAGTTGATTGGACATGATTTGGTAAGGCGCACACCTGTCTATATAAGGTCCTACAGTTAAGAGTGCATGTCAGGGCACAAACAAAGCCAAGAAGTCCAAGGAATTGTCTGTAGTGCTCTGAGACAGAGTTTATCGAAACACAGATCTGGGGAAGGGTACAGAAAAATGTCTGCAACATTGAAGGTCCCAATGAGAACACAGTAGCCTACATCATTTGTAAATGGAAGAAGTTTGGAACCACCAGGACTCTTCCTAGAGTGGGCAGCCGGGCCAAACTGAGTGGGGAAGATGACCAAGAACCCGATGGTTACTCTGACAGAGCTCCAGCATTTCTCTGTGGAGAGAGGAGAACCTTCCAGTAGAACAACCATCTCTGCAGCACTCCACCAATCAGGCCTGTATGGTAGAGTGGACAGACAGAAGCCACTCCTCAGTAAAAGGCACATGACAGCCCACCTGGAGTTTGCCAAAAGGCATCTGAAGGACTCTCAGGCCATGAGAAACAAATATCTCTGGTCTGATGAAACAAAGATTGAACTCTTTGGCCTGAATAGCAAGTGTCATGTCTCAAGATGAATACAGCATGTACAGAGACATCCTTGATGAAAACCTGCTCCGGAGCACTCTGGCGAAGATTCATCTTCCAACAGGACAACGACCCTAGGCATACGGCCAAGATAACAAAAGAGTGGCTACAGGACAACTCAGTGAATATCCTTGAGTGGCCCAGCCAGAGCCCAGACTTGAACCCGATTGAACATCTCTGGAGAGATCTGAAAATGGCTGTGCACTGATGTTCCCCATCCAACCTGACGGAGTTTGAGAGGTCCTGCAAAGAATAATGGAAGAAACTGCACAAACATAGGTGTGCCAAGCTTGTAGCATCATACTCAAAAAGACTTGATGCTGTAATTGGTGCCAAAGGTGCTTCAACAAAGTATTGAGCAAAGGATGTAAATACTTATGTACATGGAATTTTTTTCCTTTTTTATTTTTAATGAATTTGCAAAAAATTTCAAACAAATTGCTTTCACATTGTCATTATAGGGTATTGTTTGTAGAATTTTAAGGAAAATAATTAATTTAATCAATTTTGGAATAAAGTTTTAACATAAAAAAATGTGGAAAAAGTGAAGCACTGTGAATACTTTCCGGGTGCACTGTAATTAATATAATCATTATGCAAACCAACACTATCAAGTTTTACACTAGAATATCCCACTGTTTAGCCAGTTCATGTAACAACTGCTCCTCATTGGCTCAGTCACAGTAGTTGGAGCCACAGGCTCCTGCTGCAGCCACTCACAGCCAGTGAGGAGGGAGCTGAGGTGGGACCAAGTCACTTTCTGTGTGTCTTATGGACACACAGAGCTGGCTCAACAGCGAGCAAGCACAAGTGCCCCCATAGCATGCAGCTTGCTATGGGGGCATTTGGCAGAGGGGGAGGGGCCAGGAGCATGGGCAGGGGACCCAAGAATTGGAAGATTGGGGCATCTCTGTGCAAAACCATCGCACAGAGCAGGTAAGTAACTCTTCTTCCCCGTAATAATTTAATTATGTTATTATTGGGAGGAATTGGGGTATAGTCATAAATGTAAAGAGCGTACAGTCGTAAATGTAAAGAGCATAAAGTAATGGATTCAACACTCAGCCTTGTGGAGAGCCAATGGTAATGTAAGGGTGAAGAAAGAATGAGGGCCCATTCTGTACAACCGCCATTGGATAAAAGTTGCAATCAGAGCTGCAGGCAATAGGCTGCAGAGCTGATCTGTATATTCTGACAACGGAGGAGTCTAACCACTGTCAGATACAATAGCACAGTGGGAAGGATTCCCTCATCCACCTCAAATGTGTGGATGAAGGAATCAATTCTGATTTTTTTTTTTGTTCAGCCCGCTGACTGAATGAAAAAACTGAACCATGTGTGGCCAGCTTAAGCACCTGTCTCACTTCATGTTCCTATAAGGTAAGTGTATAACTGCTAGTAGCTGATGTATCAATGCAAGGTTATTTAACTTCATTTTGAGCAAATTAATAATTTGTCTCCCCTGCCAGTGAAGCACTGACATTCACAGTCATAGAATTAGTACACTCATGAATTGTAAAATGCCATATACCCTCCAACACCTGCCCAATGTCATCATCGTTAACCGCCTGCTGTCCAGGGCAATTTTGACATTTTTCATATACATAAAATCAACATTTTTTGCTAGATGTTTACCTTGTACTTAGAATCCCCAAACATTACACGTTTTCTGAAAGCAGAGGCCCTAGAGAATATAATGGTGGATGTGCAATTTGGATGTTGCACGATATTTGCACAGGAAAATAATACACTTAAATGGAGTATAGTGCACACAAACACATGATAATACCCATGTTTTTGTAAAATTTAAAACTTGCATTGAGTAAATACTGTAGATATCAAACATGACAAGATTTAAAATTGTGTATGCCTGTGAAATGGCGACAAACTATGGCATCTAAAATTGTCCATAGGAGAAGCTTTAAAAGCCTTTATAGGTTATCATTTTATATTTAAATGTGACCTATGGTGCTGGAATTATTGCTCTCACTTCGATGTTTGCAGCAATACCTCACATGTGTGATGCAATAACTATTTACATATGCATACCGAACCAAGATACAAATTTGCATTTGCACATGAGAGCAGGGGTCCTTTCATTTTCTTATTACTTTTATTTATTTGATTTAAATGTATTTTTTGCATTTTTTTTTCCTTTAACTTTATTTCTGTTACAAGGGGTAAGCAAAACACAAGGATGGGCTGTGACAGGTACTCTTTATGGAGACATCGTGGATCTATTAGACAGTAAAGGCTGTAATGGCCAGGGAAAGACAGCTCCTAAACCCAGAATGACAAAATCTCTCTTGCTTCTGGCTTCATTCATCACAGAGAAGATGGGGGAATAGATGTTCCTCCATCTCCTCCGTGGGCAGCAGACCTGACCATTTAGTGCGATCCCAGGCTCCCCAGTGGAAATGTACAGCCCAGGGGGGCTCCCTGGCAGATGAACTGTAAAAGTGAGAGGCTATATAGCCACCAGGATCACTTTTACATGAAATCCAAAGGCAGCCACTTGCTAAGATAATCACTTGCCGTCCAGTACATATTTACAAATGCTTCACAGCAAGTGATTAAAATACTCTTCAATCCTTTTCTTAGAAGCTACCTTATACTCTTTAATACCTCTACTCAAATTTGCTATAGCTATATTATGGAGAGCCCTGTCTCCTATTCTAAAGGCATTTTTACAATACCTGAGGAGAGTCTGGACATGTTTTGTCATCCAGGGTTTCTGGTTTCAAAAGACCCTGAAATGTTTATCAATGGTAACAGTCTACAGTCAGCACAGTTCTTTATATAATACAATATAGTTTCCTTGTAATCATTTAAATCCTATTGTTCAAATATTTCCCAGTCAAGCCATTCAATGCAATCCTGTAACTGTAACAGAAAGTGTACCCTCTGGCCAAGTTTTCATAATCTTTCTATTTGGCTTTGTTTTCCTCCTAAGTGGAATATATGCTGCAAAACGGAGCAGCTAGAGAAGATCCAATTGGTCCATGTGTGAAGAAACTGCAGCTCTGTATACTTGCTTAATGTCAGAATAAGCCTGAACTAGTATATTTCAGTATATATCTGTACAAAATTCAAAACATATTAGTGGTTTCTATACAATGAAGAGCCAAGAAAGAACATACCAATCATTTGAGGGCAGAGATAATGTTCTTAGGGGTTCCTAAGGGAGAAGGAGCAAAGTATGTTAAAAGATATTATGAAAAAATAAGTTGGAGAAGTGGAATGGAATGAAAGGATATGAGCATTGTATGAGAATTTGAAACAAATAAAGTAATGGTTTTCCACAGATTATGGCAGACTTTCCTAAAAAAACGATGTTTGTAGGAGGTGCTTGATGCACTAATATTAACAAATGTGATTAACAATGTGATAGATTACCTGATGAAACACCAGCAGCTCACCTTGGTGTCAATTAGAGAGAGCATGGATGAACGATAAATCTCCCATATCCCTACTTATGGCCCACACCCTTAGGTGTCAAGAGAAAAGTATACCTGCAGAAAAAGGAAGACTCTACCCTAACCTGGTCAGAGATTCCTATCCCCTTGGAATCTATTCAATGGATTATACCAGATATCTCTCTGGAGTCCTGGCATGATGTAGGTATTCGTAATCTACAAGTCCTGTTTTCTAGTGGCAAATTACTGTCATTCGCTGACAAAAACACAACTTTTTGTTACCGGAATCTGAATTTCTCTCATGTTTGCGGGTTTCCTCAATATGCCATACCCTAGGAGATGCATTCTGCTGTTTCCCAAAGAAAATTTGGAAATTCTGGCACTCAAAGGATCCCAAGCAAAAAGGCATTTCATTCATTTACTCCTTCCTGAACTCTAAATCAATGTTAAACAAACTAACCCCATTACAAAAATGGGAAAAGGAACTGGGGAAAGTTTACTTTGAAACCCAATGGCTAGGAGCAATTAAATGTACATATTAATATTCTCGCTGCGTTAACTATTGGGAATTGCCTCAAAAATTCCTTGTGAGATGGCTCTACACACCATATATTGTAGCAAAATTCTCTAACACTAATTCAAACCTTTGTTGGAGAGGATGTGGAAAGGTGGGTACGCTAACTTATAGGTGTGTAGAGTTGAGCGGACACCTGGATGTTCGGGTTCGGCGGGTTCGGACGAACTTCGCGAAAAAGTTCGGGTTCGGTGCCGAACTTGACCCCGGACCCCAAACCCCATTGAAGTCAATGGGGACCAGAACTTTTCAGCACAAAAATGGCTGTAAAAAAGTCCTGGCAAGTGCTAGAGGGCTGCAAAAGCAGTAGGCGATGATTTTAGAACAATAATCTGTCCCTTACAGCAACAGCAGGAAGCTGACCCTATAGGAGTAGGTGATGATTTTAGAACAATAATGTGTCCCTTACAGCAACAGCAGGAAACTGACCCTATAGAACTAGAAGATGATTTTAGAACAATAATCTGTCCCTCAAAGCAGTAGACTCTACCTAGTCCAGTATCAGATCGTTCTGTAATGCAGAATGAGATGTTATTAGATCTGTAATCTGTCCCTAAAAGCAGGAGTGGTAAACTCTACCTAGTCCAGAATCAGATCGTTCTGTAATGCAGGATGAGATGTTATTATATCTGCAATCTGTCCCTTACAGCGCCAGAAGCATCCTCTCCCTACACTAGCCTGACAGCATGTGACATGCAGCACTACGTGACTCCAGCTTATACAGAGGCTGGGTCACATGATGCACTGGCCAATCACAGCCATGCCATTAGTAGGCATGGCTGTGATGGCTTCTAAGGGCAAACCAGTGAAACGCTTGTTGATTGGCTGCCCTGCAGCTATTCAACAGGCGGGATAAAATACCCGAACCCAAACATTTTTTCAAATGTCCGGGTTCGGGTCCGGGTCACGGACACCCCAAAGTTCGGTACGGACCCGAACTTTACAGTTCAGATTCACTCAACTCTATAGGTGTGGTCTTGTCTACATCTATGTAGCTTTTGGGCTGAAATCTTTAAGCTAATCTCCAAGGTTACTGGCTTCTATACAAAACCAAATATTGAACAAGCCATTTTAGGTATTAATATGACACTTTTCCAAGTTTCAGTTAAATCAATAGCCATGCAGATAATCATGGCCGCCCGCTCAGCAATAATGCTCGAATGGAAATTGAATGACTCGCCTAATATCAGGGAGATTATCAGACAGGTCAACCTGATAGCTGAATATGAGAAAATACTAGCCTATATGGAAGGGAATGCAGCTAAATGTGAGCTCAATTGGTCTCTTTGGAAAACTTGAACAGTTATATTGGTTGTTTTGAGTGATTACTGTATAAGAATGAACATGATGTCAATTCTTATTATTTAAAAAGCTGGTTTATTATGACACTTAATAGCTCTTTTCTGTATTGTATATTCATTTTAAGACCTGTGATCGCTCATTGAATAATATAGTCCTCTTTACAATTTTCTTCTTTTATTTTTGCATGTCTATTCCCAATAAAAAATGTATTTAAAAAAAAAAGAAACACTAGCAGCTCATTTTTAGAACTGTTTGGAAACCAAGTTTTCCAAGGAAAACTAAATGAGCTTTATGATGTAGGGGTGTTATTTGTCCCATGTGAATAGATTACTGGGTGTTGGCTTATCCTTCAAAATGGCAGCCACTTGCAATCTGTGGATGATGACTTTATTTGGCTGAATCAGGAAAATGCCTTGACCAGTAGGTAGAGTCATACCAAAATTAGACATAATTGTATTGTCCCCGTAAGTTGGTCATCAGCCAGAAAATAATTTACCGCCTCCCCTGCTTACTATAAAACTTTGCTTAACCAGCCATATATGGATGAAAATGTGGCTGGTTCAGCAGGGACAGCCAAATTTTGATCTATGTATGGGAACTGTGGTTGTACAGAAGTTGATCAACTAATTGACTTCTGTACAACCACTCTGTTGGATTTTCTCTGCTTGGTCAAAGCTGTAAAGTATAACCTGCAATGCTGATCAGTGTATTCTAATGAGAGGAAGTCCCATTCCTCCATCCACACATTAACAGTCAACGAGTGAATCCTCCCCTGTGACATTGTATTCTTACAGTGGGGAAGATTCCCTCATTGGCCTCTGATGTTTGGATGGGGGGATTGGGTCAGTATTTTTTGTCTAACTTGCTGGTTGTACAAAAAATAACTGATTAATTTTCGGGCTGCCTTAGACTGATCTTGTGCCTGACATTATACTGGATGTAACAAAATCAAGAGTAAAAAGCAGAGTGGTTGACAAGTCCTGCTAAAGACACACTGGGGTTGATTTACTAACACTGGAGAGTGCAAAATCAGGTGCAGCTGCACATGGTAGCCAATCAGCTTCTGACTTCAGCTTGTTCAGTCAAGCTTTGACAACAAATCCTGGAAGTGGATTGGTTTCTTTGCAGAGCTGCACCAGTTTTTGCACTTTTCAGCTATAGTAAATCAACCCCAATGCATCAGGTTCCTCTTACCAAATGTTTCATAGCCACTTCTATCTTTCCTCTGGAATGACCCATGACAATGGCAGGCCAGTATAGCGTTAAAAAAATAAGACCTCTTCCTGCTCTGTTAATACATTTCCTTTCAGAAAAGCTTTATGCCTAATGTATGCCTTTCCAGAATTTAAGATAACATCTACCTTACCTGAACTCCTGATATGATTCTTGAATTTACGTCATTTTTTTACCATGTCTAGGACAGAATAAATATAAAGCCACTGTTTTATTTAAAAAAAAAAGAATACTTCTAGTTTTGGAATGAAATTAAAAGAAACTAAGAAAGATCTACTTATCGAAATGACTCAGCATCTTCATGTGGGCATCCTGCACAGTGTAACTCAGCTGCAAAAACAATCTACAATTCTTCCATCTGTCCCTGTGTTAGACAAAGCTAATAACCAAGAGGTACCAGCTGTGCAAAATTGGTATAAATACATTAGCACATTAAACCATTCTTTATATATACAGTGTATCACAAGATAACTACTGAAATAAGTAAAATAATAACTGGAAAGCATGAAGTATTCCAAGCATGCTGCCAATTTACAGTTGTCATAAAAGCTTCCAAGACTTCTGTTAACTAATATATTGATTAAATGAACTTAAACATTTTCATAAGAACGTAAAATGACATTATGATCAACATTAAATAACATAAGGGAGAAAAGGGAGAAAATTGAAGTACAGACTCTTACAGTGGTGTAACAAAATGTTTTACTAAATGGAATCAACTTAGACTATCCCCAGCAGAGTTTGGTATTCTGGCATCCACATGTACTATTTATCAATTGACATTGTTTGCAGTTGAATGAAGTAAAAAACAGAAACAAATGGGTTTTGTGACCTTTATATTTCATAGCTGTTTGTAAAAATGAATGCAGTATAATCTGTTATTTACTGCCACACATACAGTAGGCTTATTCAATAAAATGTTGCAATTAGTAATCCTTAAGCCTTAAAGCATAGAAAAAAACTCATCAGTTTATACATCTACAGGTTAGACTAGTGAAGAACCCAAGTCATATACTGCATGTAATTTGGGATGAGATGGGTTGACCATATTTCTGCAGAGGGCCATGTGAGGTAAATGTAATGGATAGTGTTGAGCGAACCCGGACTGTAACGTTCGGGTCCGTACCGAACTTTAGGGTGTCCGTGGCACGGACCCGGACCCGGACATTTCAAAAATCGTTCGGGTTCGGTCCGGGGTTCTGCTATTTTACTCCACGTGTTGAGAAGCTGCAGGGCAGCCAATCAACAAGCATTTCACTGGTTTTCCCTTAGAAGCCATCACAGCCATGCCTACTAATGGCATGGCTGTGATTGGCCGGTGCATCATGTGACCCAGCCTCTTTATAAGCTGGAGTCACAGTGCTGCAGTCACATGCTCCTTGGGTTAGTATAGGGAAAGGTAGCTGACGGCGTGAGGGACAGATTTTAGCCATTTTAAGACCTGATCCTGCATCCTGAGATAGATTACTTTACTACTGCTGTCTGTGCTGTTGCTCTGAGGACAGATAGCAGAAATTAGAGATTTCACATACCGCTGCTTTGAGTCGTACACTGACGTCGTGACACTGAGGTCGAATATTTCTCCGACCCAGTGTACTACGTGGCCGGTTAGTGTCGGTACGGTAATCATCCGTACCGACACTACCGAAGATTCCCTTTTGGTCACTTTACGAACAACTAACCGACGGGACGTCGA
>BLSH010193635.1:467730-478374 GCA_018402905.1 Glandirana rugosa | reverse complement strand
CTGTGCGTCTCGGGGACGGGAGAGGTGGACAGGTCACATAGTGGTGATGGAGTGAGAATCATTACCTCGGGGAGGTACGTGAGTGAATTAAGAAGGGGAAGGTATGGACACATGTCCGACCCCTGGAGACACCACGACTAGACGAGGGAAACGATACCCTCTGACTGGACGAATATCTCTCTCACGGTTGTTGTTGAGGACGTTCTTCGACAGAGTGGACTGTACGAATGTTGTCCGACGATCTCTTTAGAAACAATGGGAACCTTTGATGACATAGAAGTGTGACATAATTGAGAACATGGTAATAGAAATATGCGAACCCGGACTTTTTTTGAAAAGTTCGGGTCCGGGTCCGGGTCCCGGACACCCCAAAGTTCGGTACGGACCCGAACTTTACAGTCCGGGTTCGCTCAACTCTAGTCATCATGCTAAATTATTTAAGTAAAGTTTTTGAAACTTTGCCTTTGCCAGGTCTGAAGTTACTAAAGGGATGTAATGCAAGTAACCAGAATATATATAGTCCATAGCTAGGGTCACTATGCACATTGGGGTATAAAGATAATGGTACAAGAGTTAATACAGTGTGAAGATACAGTAGTTTCCAAGGGTAACAAAGATTTCTCTAGCAGCCTGTTGTAAGCATGTCAGGTGAGACAGCTTCTTGCAGGAGTTGTTGTTGGCACTCTCTCTATAAGCAGGTCAGTCTCCCATAGCAAAGGGAGCAGATCAGCACCACAGAGGTCCCCAGCCTGTACACAGGTATGGAAGGGGAAGAATTAAGTGAGTGCATGGAGGGGCTCCATTACTAAGAGTGAGGTAGTGGTGATACACTGGACAGGTGGAGAGGGCAGGGGCTCTGCGTGTCCCTACTAAATGCACAAATAGCCATGGTAGTGTATAGTACATTGAGAGAGTTTACTAGAGTTCATTTGTCTGTTCAAGTAAAGGTACCCCATGTGTAAGGTAGTGACCCTGTACAAAATGCCTAGCACAGCCCAGAAAAACCCATCCCGGGGTGAGCCTCTCATGCAACCCTTGCTGGGAGCCCAAAGAGGAGGGGAACATGGAGGAGGTGACAACCACCCCATCAGACTACACCCTTTGCAACACACTGGGAACAGTAGTAGCAGTAGACAGGGACACAGCCACTACTAGTAAGTAGCATTGCACAGAGATAAACAGGAAATGCTAGGAGCAAATAGAGGTGCATGGGAGCACCGAGCAGGACTGTAAATACACTAAGAGACACTGATACAGACTGCAGACACTAGTGATTAGTAGCAGACAGAAATTCCCAGGGGATCACGGAGGTGCTGGGCAGCTGAAAGCTGTCAAAGGTACACAGGGGAAACAAAGGCACAAGGACACTGGAATTCTTAAAGTACACAGAAGATACAAGGATACAGGTTGCAAGCAGGAACACTGTGGACATACTGGAAGACACCGGGGTATGGAGATCACACTGGAAACAACACTGAAACAAACAGGCACTAAAAGAAATGGGAATCCAGCTACAGGATCACTAGGGGTCACTCAGAATTTAGAATAGTAGGAGTATAGAGGTCACTTGGAATCTTCTCAAGAAGCCAGGGACACAAGGAGTCTTAGGGACAAGAGAAATATTCTCAGGAAGTCATGGACATGAGGAAGAACTGGGGGTTCACTAGGAAGCTTCTCTGCTAGGAATCACAGAGGGCACCAGGAAACTTGTCCATTTGCACTTCCTGTGTCCTGAGCCTTACAGCTGTATATCAGTAATGTGGGACAATCTAAGGCACTGCTGCCTCCAACTGCAAGTTTCACAAGATTTTCAGTGAGATTTGGCGATGTCACCATTGTGATGCTCGCTGTACTTGCTGAAGAGAAAGCTTTAAATGTGGTCTCCCTGTGTAAGAATCCCCCTATACCTACTTTATAAGTGTAGTGCTTACCCCCGATGAGCTGATTGGTATGACAGGTTTTCTGTTCTGCCTCAACTCTGTGAACAGCTCTGTTCCCTCTGATATGCCTGGTTAGATAGTGGGATGCTGTAAACACCTGTATGAGCTTAAGTATTAGTATACTACAACCACTGCATTAGCATAGAGAAATAGACACCAGGATGCTGTGTTGAAAATATAGTAATCACATTATTGCAAATGCAAAATACATGTTAATACATAAAAACAATATACAAGTAAATGAATCCATTTAAATGCAATGAACTTACAGACATGAATACCAGGCTATACTATGGCAGTTAAGTCAGATCACAGTGGTACTAGGCAAAATCTAACAAATATGAGCAGCACTGGTAAATTTAGCATAAACAGTAAACTGTATAAACACATGATCAGCATTAACAGCAAAGAACAGTCTCATAGCATCTTCCAAGACAATGTTCCAGAGTGCATTCTGTGTATATCTACCTGAATATGAGTAATGGTATGTGTAAATTTTCCTAAAAGGGATACTTCTGGGAGGCAGTTCCACAGTACCTGGTCTGACTTCAGCACACTTTAGCTGGCTAATGGTGAGGCCTAATCTGTATGGTGGTGCATTTATTACCGTCTTTTTAAGACTGCACGCAATGATTTGCTTTGGGGCTGTAAGGCAATAAAGGAAGTCCCTTATTGTACTGAATTGCAAGCATTAGTGAAACAAGCACAGATTAATTTCTTTAAAAGTCCTGGAACATAGTGAACATTGTCCTGGATGTCTGTCAGTCCGCAGTCCTCAGAAACCTAATACTTTGTGGCTCAGTCCTCAGTGGCTTGTTTCTGGTCTCTGCACCCCAGCACAAGTCTCTTCAGCTCTGATCCCCACACAGGAAGGCATAACTTCCTCTTCAAAAAAGTTTGGGCACCACACCCTCTGGTACATGCACAGAAAGGTACCAACAACAGGTCTGTACCACTCCAATCCCCACACTGCAATAATGTCTCTGTGTGTCTAAACCAAGGAAAGCCTCTGCTATTCCCCTCCTCTCACATGGGTTCTTGTGGCTATTATAGTTTGCAGCTGCTTTCATCTCTTCAGTGCAGCTCTCTTGCAAGCTACATTTCCCAGGGCTCCATGTAGCTGCATCATAGTCATGCTAGTCTAGCGCCCCACAGAGACAAGACAACAAGATGAGTGGGATAAAGAGATGTAAGCAAGCAGGAGAACACAGCGGCATTGTCTGTGTACTGAGTGCAGCCACTCCAGTCTCCGCAACCCGGTTTGTGTTCTCCTGATGCTTTTCAATGTTTTTTAAGTCCTTGTTCACATAGGCATGCTACAACACACCAGTGGCAGAGCTGTGTTTTAAGCATTTTGTGCATCCCTGTGCAAGCAGTTCCATTGATGTCAATTGGGATGCAGCTGCTCCCAATGTGACATTGGATGCACGGCCCTGAACAAACACTGTATGCATTTGGAGCCGTGCACCTACATGGATATCAAATGGGGAGCACTATGTTCATGCAGCCACTGCGTCCCGATAGAAATCAATGGGACTTCCTGTACGCATATATTCTCTGTATTATTAGTGTGAGCTTTACTTGGGTACAACACAAGGGTATGGTTTCTACTATACCTTTTTTTTACTTTTGTACAATACATTTGGAATTTTATGTGATATCTTTCTGTTTTGTTGGACTTGCTCACTGCATATATACCCTTTTACAATCACCTTTGCTACAACACACATTCTGTTATATATATTAATATGATGTGGGCATACTAGCATGGTAACTTCATCTCCTATTGAGATAGGGGATGCACAGAACACCTGTTCATCCCAGTGTGGGTAAACATGGCCCTCACACAGGTGTACATTGTAGTACGCCCATACAAACATGGTCTAAATAATCCCCAACAGTTATTAGATCATCAGTCATCAAGGGAACAGCTTTGATATGAACAAGCAAAGTCCTATCTCTACTAAGTTGGCTATCTCTGCACAGAGATACAGTACAGAACAAGGCGTGGTAAGTGAGTAATAGAGAAAAAAGATAAGCTACAGAAAGCTCCCAGGCAACACTGGTAACTAGTTTTTTTTCCCTTCTACTTACCTTAGGCTGGCCATACATTACCCACTGGCTGACCAGCTGCTGTCATTATACGGCGGCAGGTTGGCTCTCCTGCGCAAATCGGCATAGCTGCCGTTGGCGCGCATACACTCCCACTGCATGCCTCGGGTGCATGCCCGCGGGTCAGGTGGACTTGATGTCTGCCAGCAACCCGCGATCACCTACTACAGAGGCAGAGCGGGGCTCTCCCTATGTAAACAAGGCGGATCCCCGTTCTGTCAGGGGACAGATATACTGTTCCCTGTCATCGGGAACAGTGAGATCTGTAATGTTCCTGCCAGCCCAACACAGGGAACACAGCTAACACCTTGATCGCTCCCTAGAGTTTAACCCCTTCCCTGCCAATTACATTTTTACAGTAATCAGAGACTATTTTTAGCTCTGATCGCTGTATAAATGTCATTGGTCCCAAAAAAGTGTCAAAAGTGTCCAATCTGTCTACCTCAATGTCACAGTCCTGTTAAAAATCACAGATTGCCACCATTACTAGTAATAAATAAATAAATAAATATAAATGCCATAAATCTACCCCCATAGTTTGTAGACGTGATAACTTTTGCGCAACCCAATCAATATACACTTATTGGGATTTTTTACCAAAAATATGTAGAAGAATATATATCAGCCTGAACTGATAAATACATTTGTTTTTTTTATTTTTTTTGTGGATATGTATTATAGCAAAAAGTAAAAAAAAAATGTTTTTTTTCAAAGTTGTCGCTCTTTGTTTATAGCGCAAAAAATAAAAACTGCAGAGCTGATCAAATACCACCAAAAGAAAGCTTTATTTGTGGGGAAAAAAACGACGTCAATTTTGTTTGGGTACAGCATCGCATGACCACGCAATTATCAGTTAAAACAACGCAGTGCTGTATCGCAAAAAGTGCTCTGGTCATTAAGAGGGCAAATCCTTCTGGGGTTGAAGTGGTTAATCATTTTTTTTGTTGAACAAACATAAATGATCCGATTTCCCCATTCACACACTCGATGCTACTGTATTTTCCAGCTGGGCCACTGGCAGAATATAATGATTGGTGTTGCCGGCTATAGCTGGCGGCATTGATTATTTGGAAAAAAACCTGGCAGGCTGGGTGTACACACGTTGACTTGTTTGTGCACAACCAACTAACCCATACATCAATTGAAATTCAGATATTACCTTCTAAACCAGACGAATTTCAAACCATGTATAGCTGGCTTTAGGTGGCACAATTTTCACAGTTCAGGTCCTCCTTATGATATTAGCTATAAATAACAGTCACGTGTTATTATGTATCCACATCAATATATCATTTTTAATACTGTGAAATACAACCAACAGTGTATTAGGTTCTAAAAGTTGTTTAGATCAAACTGGACAGTTATAGATCCAATGGGGCAACAGGTTTATAGTATTATATGTACAATCATAGGTGTGCCCAGCCTATTGCATTAGGGTGTGCACCCCAAAGCTCAAACACACATGTGTGTGTATGTATATACACTATATATATATATATATATATATATATATATATATATATATATAAAACCATGGACAGGTCAGTAGAGCAGTAGACGTGTCGGTAGGTCAGAGGACGGTATCAGTAGGTCAGTGGACCGTGTCAGAAGAACAGTAAACGGTGTCTGCATTTTTTAATTTTATTATTTTGTTTTATATCTTGTCAAAGAAGTTTATTGATTTTACAGAAGTGAAAAAGAAACAGGTAGACATATATAATGCACATAAAACATATCGTTGAAGGGTTGAAGCAAGCCTCTATACAAACATCATCTGCACATTTTACCCAAACTATGGGTTTATAGTCATGCCTAGTCATCTATGTATTACACTGAGTTTTCACCAATGACCATAAGCTCCCCAGGTTCTGCCCGCCACCCCTAGTGGGATCAAGCTGTGGTGGGCTAGGGAGCGGGTGGAGAATAATGGGGAAGTGGGAGCACAGTAAGAGGATACACACTAAAGACTATGGTTACTGGCCCAGGGACAGATTCCATGGATAGGAGGGCTTGTTTAGCTTTAGTCCTTAGGGCATGCCTGAGGACTGATCGAAGGGATCTGCCTAGCTAGATGTTGCTTAATTTAATCCTCGTACCATGCAGCCAAAGGAGGGGGATATAATCATGGCGACAATCCTTGTCTATGGCATAAGTGCGGTGTCAATAAGGGAGAGATACAACATGCAGCAGGCAAGTCGAGCCCGCAAGAACACAGAACAATATGTAGAAGGAGAAAACAATAGAGCAAATAGAAATAGAAAGGATAGAGAAAGAACAAAAGGCTAAGTAGAAGAAAGAGGGTGAGAGCAAAGTAACTTACCGAGCTCGGCAGGGTGGAACACGACTGCAGGACACCAGGGACAGGTACCAGTTGGGCTGAGGGATCAGACCGAATTATTTTGTTTTTTATTTTTTGTTACAGGAGCCCTGTTGGGGGGGGGGGGCTTTAGTGGAATATCAGGGTTTTAAACATACCCCTGATGTCTAACTTTTGAGACAGAGAAGAGACTGAGGACAGAGATTCCCCAGGCCCTTTCTCTGCAGCCTTAGATGCACTGGACAGTGGGTGAAGGGGAAGTGCTCTGTGTTGAGTGGCTTCCTGTTCATTCCCACAACAATAACACAGTTTCCTATGCTGCAGTTATGAATGAACTCAGTGAGTGGTTGAGTGGAGCGATCACTCCCTGTGTTCATTCAGAAAAGAAAGGGTTCAGAAAATTACATATTTACAGGCACCTTCCCCGCTCTCCATCCTGAAATGATCCCTCACAACAGCCAGTGGCAGCGGAGAGGAGGGGAAGCTGGCAGAGCTGTTGGGGGAGTAGGGACCAGGGGAGCACACATGGGGCCGGGCACCAGAAACAAGAGGAGCAGGGACAGGAGGGGTGGGGGGGCAGCATTTACTGGTACCAATCTGATGTATATTCCTCCTGTGGCAGCTGAGAGAGAGGAGCATAAGCCTACTTTCAGCTTCTCTAGGAGGAAAATAGAGATCGATCCCCCAGATTAGGGTGTGCCTGTGCGCACTCCTGTGTGTACAATACTTGTTAAATACTGCTTGTGGGCTAAGATTTGTAGCACAGTAAGACAGTGCAAAACAGAAGCAGTGATACAATACATTTTATTAGGTTTTACAAGTTTACTTTAAAATTGCAACTTGATTTCTCCCTCTAAAGCTCAAAAATACCACTGAGCCAACATGCCCTTAACTGCTTTTTAGGTGTGCATTTGTTTTAAGCTAAAAACTACCACAAGCACTTTTGCAAAATCTGTCATAGATGTCTGCAAAATTGTCCCAGGATTGCAGGCTCAGAGGTCTCAGACACACACAAAACTGTTGCCAATCATCCGTCACATGAGAGATAGCTTGATTTGCCCTGGAGAGATGTCTGATTCTGTCAGCAAATTGCTTAAAAAATCGGAATGATGCAATGAATAGAAAGATATATACATACAGTATCTCACAAAAGTGAGTACACCCCTCACATTTTTATAAATATTTTATTATATATTTTCATTTGACAACACTGAAGAAATGACACTTTGCTACAATGTAAAGCAGTGAGTGTACAGCTTGTATAACAGTGTAAATTTGCTGTCCCCTCAAAATAACTCAACACACAGCTATTAATGTCTAAACCGCTGGCAACAAAAGTGATTACACCCCTAAGTGGAAATGTCCAAATTGGGCCCAAAGTGTCAATATTTTGTGTTGCCACCATTATTTTTCAGCACTGCCTTAACCCTCTTGGGCATGGAGTTCACCAGAGCTTCACAGGTTGCCACTGGAGTCCTCTTCCACTCCTTCATGACGACATCACAGAGCTGGTGGATGTTAGAGACCTTGTGCTCCTCCACCTTCCATTTGAGGATGCCCCACAGACGCTCAATAGTGTTTAGGTCTGGAGACATGCTTGGCCAGCCCATCACCTTTACCCTCAGCTTCTTTAGCAAGGCAGTGTTCATCTTGGAGGTGTGTTTCGGGTCGTTATCATGTTGTTATACTGCCCTATGGCCCAGTCTCCAAGTAAGGGGATCATGCTCTGCTTCAGTATGTCACAGTACATGTTGGCATTCATGATTCCCCCAATGAACTGTAGCTCCCCAGTGCCGACAGCACTCATGCAGCCCCAGACCATAACATTCCCACCACCATGCTTGACTGTAGGCAAGACACACTTGTCTTTGTACTCCTCCCCTGGTTGCCGCCACAAACGCTTGACACCATCTGAGCCAAATATGTTTATCTTGGTCTCATCAGACCACAGGACATGGTTCCAGTAATCCATGTCCTTAGTCTGCTTGTCTTCAGCAAACTGTTTGTGAGCTTTCTGTGCATCAAGAAAGCCTATCGCACTGATGATGAGGCACTTATATGCAGCACTGATGGGCACTGATAGACGGCATTGATAAGCAGCATTGACGGACACTGATAGGTGGCACTGGTATGCAGCACTGACGGGCACTGATAAGCGGCACTGATGGACATTCATAGGCGGCACTGATGGGCACTGATAGGTGGCACTGGGCACTGATAGGTTGCACTGATGGCCACTGATAAGTGACACTGATAGGTGGCACTGGGGGGCACTGATAGGTAACACTGGTGGGCAGCAATGACAGATTGCACTGTAAGGTTGTCATTCCCTGGTGGTCCTGGGTGGCATCTGAAATTGGCACTGAGTGGCATCCATGTTGGGCATTGTGCCCCATACCTGGTGGTCTAGGGTGGGCTCCCTGGTGGTCCTGGATGGGCTCTCCCTGGTGGTCCTGGGTGGCAATCCTAGGGGGGGCTGCACTGATAAACAATAATCGCAGACCCCCCGTCAGGAGAGCCGCCAATCGGCTCTCCTTCACTCACATCTGCAGACGTGAGTAGAGGAAAAGCTGATAAACGGTTCTTCCTTTTTACACTGTGACCAGCTGTGTTTGGTCATGGCTGATCACTGGTAAAGAGCTTCTGATGGAAGCTCTTTACCGAGATTGGTAATGCAGTGGGTCAGACTGCGTGGCCTCTTGGGCGAACGATCGCGGGTAATCCTGAAAGACGTCAATAGCCGTCCGGTCAAGATAATGAATCCCCCGCTCAGCTGTCATTTTTCTATAGGTCGGGCGGGAAGTGATTAATAACTTTTTTCCCATTTTTTTTATAAATGATCACATTCCCTCTGTTCTCAGCTTCATAAGAGCTGGGGGAGGAGAAGCAGCAGCAACACACTGAGCTTCTCAGTGAATGGATGTGCAGCAGGGGCATATCAGGACAAGTCTGATCATTGGAGGAGAGCATACTGAGTTCCCAGCATAGCTAGAGAACTATCCATGGTGTGCTCTCCTGCTTAGCGTGATCAGTTTTTTGCTTTTACCAGTGAGTAATGAGTAAATGCACGTGAGGTGCAGGAAACACGTCTACCATGGCATGCGTTGTCCTGTGATTATTCTTGGGATGTCTAATAAATGGACTTTGGACTTCATAGCGGTGTGCAACCATTTCTTTCTTTTCCAGTTTGGACAGGAAGTGACTTCACCCAGCTTCTGTTCTGAAGCATTACATTGTGTATCACATGACTTCATTATCCCTGATATGGAGGCGTGGCCTGGTCGGAGTCCAGGCTGAGGTTGCCACTCCATTCACTGCAGTAGGACACCATAGATGTGTGACCTCCAGGGGCTACCCTTCCTTCTTGAACCTTTACAGGAGCCAGGATGGGCTCCATCCCTGGTCAGCACTCTAGCAGCAGTTGCGGATGTACTGTCCACATACCCCCTCCCTATCGAGCCTGAGCGGCACACACACTTTTCCCAGGTCACACAGAGGCAGTTACTGTTAACCTCTACTTCTGAAAATGCAAATTGCCTGGCTGTCATGCTAAATGAATAATTGTAATGCTTTCTGCCACATGAATCTGGAACATGTATACAGATAATTATTTCTAATTCACTCTGACTTTGTAATTAGTATGTTTATTCTATTGTGGCAAGAAAGCCAGGCAGCTTGTATTCTTAGAACCCCCACAATGGCTGCACATCATGCTTGGGAAGCACACCTCCCGTGCTCCCTTGCATTGTCTCCCTTGTGAGGAGAAGGAATATTTTTACTGGTCAATCCCCATCTGCTGTTTAATGTTGCCAATCCTCCCTTCCTGCCTATCAACATTATGAGTGGTGTTGAGAATGACAGGCTGATTTTAGAATGAGATGTTCAGAAAAAACAAAAAAATATTAGCTTTTTTTGTTACCAGAATTAAGAACTTACATTACACTCATGTAATACAGAAAACACATGACCAAGGTAAATGATTCCCCGCAGAGACAGAGGTACGAGGGAGATTTTTGAAGAATGGTATTTAGGCATAGTGATGTCTTACCGCGTTGATTAATGGTGTCAAAAATATCTCACTGCTGGATACACAGAATACCTAAGGTTTTTCACAGTATAGTACAAATCGCAGAATGTAAGTGGTTTAACAATGCACTGTGTAGCAGTCTCTTTTAAGCAAATGATTTTAAAAACAGACTTTCATGATGTCCTTGTACTGATCCAAGAGAATACTATGTTACACCATAGCTCTAACAAAACTGTGGTAATTAGTTG
>BLSH010193635.1:430375-449615 GCA_018402905.1 Glandirana rugosa | reverse complement strand
CAGTGTAAGTGACAAAATATTTACACAGGACATCTGAGATGTTTCTGTAATAACATACGTCCTATACGACATATACATATGAATATATATACATATGAAATATTACAACCATGTCAGTTTCGAAACATTTTTTCGTTGTGTCTTCGAGTTGTCTCAACCCCAAGAACGACTCCGAAGAGATGTATATTAATAAGTTGTCTCCAAACGAAATTAAGGGATCTGGATGAAAATAAGTATCAACAAGAAACTTAGATTACAGTAATGTTTATACAAGACGGATAGAAGTCAGACGAAGGATAGGACGTAGTGAAGATACAGTTAGGTAGTCATAGTTCTTAATATAGGACGTACATGAGTCATCACATAAAATTTCATGGTGGGTCTTAAACAGGAAGGGGTGTGGCTTTGACAGGAAGGGGTGGCTCATATTTAAATTAGGGGTGCATGACTTTAGTTAGGCCTAGGGCAGCACAAAACTTAAATACACTACTGAGTACATGCAGGATATAATTCTTGATACTGATGGATTGACATAGAAGTGATGCAGGATAGGAAGCAGACTGAAGATAGGCAGAACATATTTGTAATGACATTAGATTCAAAGAACAACTATGAATAAAAGTAGGTCTAGGGAATTAAAGCAAACCTCTGTTGAATAATTATATGTAGAGAAGCCTCAGCAAGAACCCCAACTCTGTTGAGCTTCTGTGTTGCTTTTTTACAAAGCTTTGACTGTACCAACATTATAAAGTATACATATATATAAGTATACATATACAGCATATCCTGCATACAATAATGTCTTTGTAGAGTCTACAGGACACATTTATAAAACAGTGAATGTGACATTCATGCTTTCAAATTTTTCTGGTGCATGTGTTTTTAAGAACAGTGATTAATTCACCATCAGTGAATGTCTAGTGAATGTCACATCACTGTTTTTAGAATAAAGAAGTTCATGATTGTGTCAAATCCCTATTCTCATATCTTAATGTAATTGGTGATTGTAGAGTTAAAAGGTGGAAATATTTCTATCTGAAGGCCACAAGATTTGCAGGAAGCTCAAGACTGTGTCATTGTGGAACATTCTGTAACACCAATTGCAGTGAGCCTGTTTCCCTCTAGTGTTCAGCCTGGACACTGTGTCATCATCTCCTGAATGCAGAGACCACAGCTGAGAGCAAGGGATCATGGGATATGTGGTCAGATGATCCAGAATTTGCGCTGGAGCCAGACTGCTGCAGACTACAAGTTTCAGCTGGCTGGAAGAGAGAGAGCAATGCTGGGTGAGGACAAAAATAGCCTGGTCCAGGGAGGAGTCTTTCTCTTGGGACACAGCCTTCAGCTGAGAGCAGGAACCCGGCTGCTACGGGGGATGCAACAGGCACCCCTGCCTAGACGGCGTGGAGAGTCTCCAGCGAGTAAGCAGATCCATCATTGCCAGCTCCCTGTTGGCCGAGTGACTGTCAGGGTCACTCTCATGGTCATTGGTACAGTTACAGAAGAATCCCAGCATCACTAGGTGAATGGCCAGGCACCCTTCACTGGTTGTAGATTCTTCAAGAGCCTGTTTCAGGACATTCTATACTAATACCTGCTCTGTGTAATGGTTTTGCACAGAGCAGCCTGCATCCTCCTCTTCACGGGTCCCACGCCGGCCCTCCTGGCTCCTCCCTCCTACCGGGTGCTCCCAAAGCAAGCAGCTTGCTCTGGAGGAATCCAAGCAGACATGCTCCTGAGCCACGGCTGTGTGTGTCCATTCACACAAGAAGCCGCGGCTCGGCCCTGTCCCCTCCATCTCCTGATTGACTCACTGGCTGTGATTGACAGCAGGGGGAGCCAATGGCTCCCACTGCTGCCAAAGGCCAATCAGGAGTGCAAATCCTCTTAAGGCTCTCGTGAACATCGCTGGATCAAGATGGGGCCCAGGTAAGTATTAGGAGGGCTGTGGGGGCTGCAGCACACAGTTTTTTTTACCTTCATGCATAAAATGCATGAAAGTAAAAAACCTTTTGCCTTTACAACCACTTTAAGTAAAATACTTGTTTACTACAGTCTGGTGTTTGTGTAATTGCATTATCACTTTGAAATATGTCCGAACCCAAAGTGTCAGAGGTGTCAGGAGGCTTAAAAGGTTAGGGCAACCTTTGGGGTCAGTCATCTCCCAGCAGCCCTCACAGGGGAGATGCTACATATGCCATGAAGGTCATTATTTAAGCACTTCCAATTGTATCGTTACAACACTCTGCACCACTTTCCAAGTCGTGCTCCGCAGATGTCACCATGTCAGACAGAATTAAAATTAGATTGGAGACTACAAGTGGCCGTTACAACATACATTATATTAGGCATGGTCTTCTCCATCCTCATCACAGACAGGAAACTTGTACTGAGAAATGCCATGGAGGCAACGTAGACATGAAGTGGCTGTAAAGAGGCTATAGGAAATCAGCAGTACCAAGATGCAAATAGAATGTAAAAAAAAGGGGAAAGCATTTTATAAAAAAAAAAAGTTGCTTGTTGTAATACATTGTACTTTAGAAAACAAAATATAATTTGTGTAGAACATAGATCTACTACTTTTATAAGTAAACCAATGCCCTTGAGCTATGGCCAGCTGAGCGAATCCAGATTAGTATAGATTGGCCTTCTCTCTTTCAGCAGTTCAGAAAAAAAAAGAAAGAAAAAAGTGGGATAAATGCAGGATTAGCAAGCATCAGAGAAGCAGCATGTCGACTAAGTGCAGAATAGATTGAATAATGTATTGTGCAAACTATTTGTGTTGCTGTCCTCCTGCCCAGTGGTAATCGGCTAATAACTCTCAGCATGCAGCTCTTCACTGTGGATCCATGTTGTACAGCCTGTGCCAAGGTGCCCTCTTTTATTTTTAAATCAATATACAGAACATTTCTGTCTGACTTTTCTGTCTTGCATTTAAACCAAGTGTTCATAACCAGTGATTTGTCAGTTAGTCTATTTAGACAGTTGAAAACACTATAGTATAAATTAGATTTTGGCAGAAAAAAAACATCCTTTGCATCAACAGAACCATATGTGCAAAATCATGATTGACAACTGGGCAACTTTCCATTGCCCCTGTGATGCCACACACTGGCATGAATGATATTGCAGCACTCTACGTCTTGATAGCTCAGCTTCTGCTGGTTGTGGGACCGGGTCATGCAGGGACAATCTACAAAGCAGCTGCATAGGCTTTTTGACAGTCAACGTGACTTTGGAGCGGCACTGCATCTCAAATACTGCAAAAATCGAGCAGAAAATGAACAACTACAGATGACATGAAAATCTGCTTCCTGTTTTTACAGGATTCTGGCTATTTCAGTATTTTGCGTGTATGTTTTATGTTGGCGAATGTGAACAGAGACTGTTACATTAATTCTGTCCCATGCAAGGCAAGTATACAAAATAGTATAGAAGACTGAGACATTGAGAAATCAATTTAGGTCCATTAAAACTATGCACTGTTAACACATGTTTTCATACACTGTGGTACGCTGCGTTAAGGCAGCCAATTCATTTTTTAACCATGCCACTATCATCCCTCTATGTGGCTGAAGTGCTGTACATGCACTTCTATTAAAATCTTGCATCTTTGCCATTATTCTGTTTTTATTTTATTTTTTTGTTGTTTTTTTACTGGTATGATTATACATATGAAGGAAGGTGTTGCAAAAGTACAGTGGTCTCTGGGTACTATTCGTATTGTAAACACTGAACTCTAGGAACAGTGGATTTCTTCCTTTTCAGTGGGGCTGGGCATGCACTGTAAGGGTTTGGTGCGTGTTTATACCTAGAGGAACCATGTACAGTAGTTTTATGAATCTGATCATCCATACTGCTTGACCATTCCTTGCAGCCTCTTTTCCCCTGCACTCCAGTGATCTAGAGTCCTCTGACCTCGTCTAGACAGGTTTTTCAACTAGGGTCCCTCCAGAGGTTGCTATGGGTTCCCTGAGCAATGAGTAATTTCTGTCTCTCAGATAAGTTCCCACTGAAACCATTTATCTTTTTAGCTACTAGGGGCAGTCCGTCCATTAAGGGCACATGAGTGCCCCCTCATCCCCCCGTATCCAGGCATCTGGCCCCCATGCATGGATGCTGGATGCATGGATTCCAATGGGGGGATGTTTTTGAAGCACCTGATTAGAGCCAGAGGCTCTAATAGGCTTACAAATAGGGTGGGCTTAGGGCGCAGAGCACTGTGCTCTGAGCCCACCCAGGTGTGTTACAGTAGTGAATGAATATTCGCTATTGAAACACTGATGCTCCTCCCGGCCAATCAGGAAGCGCATCTGAGACCCTTTCCTGATTGGCTGAAAAGAGAATCGTTGCGGTTGGCCGCCAAGGAGGAGGGAGGAGACAGAAGGCGCCGTGATGGCCGCAGGGGAAGAGGAAGCCACTTGTAATGCCTGTCACCTATGATGCCCACTGCCTGAGATGCTCGCCGCCTGGGTGAAGTGCTGCCCGCCATAGATGGGGTAAGTGCTCCGGACCCAACCAAAACAACTGGACTGGGAGGGGGGTGTATGTGTTTGCCGCCCCCCCCAAAAAAATGCCACCAGCCATCACTGTTAGCTACCTGTAAAGGGTTAATTCTTCCCAATGACCATAAGTGTAAGGAGCATTTTTCCCACTGACCATCACACTAATGCATCATGAGTTGTATATATAGTCATTTTTAGTAGGGGTTCCTGGAGATTGGAAAGTTATTTCAAGGGTTCCTTTGTGTTGAACAAAAAGGCTAATCTAGATCAATGCAGGGCCCATGATGTAAGAACACCAAGGGACAGTCCACTGTTGGAGTGTAGGGGAACACCATCCATGGGACAAGAAGATGAGGTAAGTAAAAATGCTTTTCCAGTCCCTTAGACATAAAGGAACAGTTATCTCTTACAGTATGGGTGCAGCCCCACTGCAAGAGAGGACTTCAGGTTTTCCTGGAGCTGGGCTTTAGGGGTATGATAGATCTCTTCAAGTACCTGCTTGTATGTAAATGCTGCTTTCTACGACTCTCCTCTCTACAGTAGTCAGACCCATTTGCACCTCTCACATGGAACATGTACATTGTTCTGTATATTTCACACTATTGGTACTCATCAATCAGCCTAATCTTTCTTAGTATAGGGCCTTTCAATGGTGCATTCTGCTTTTTTTGCATCCAGTTCCCGTGACAGCTTTTGTTCAAGCCTTATTTGGATACTCATATGTAGCACTTTGGATATTCATTGCATCCCTGTTTTTTTTTCTTACTTTAGGCCAATGCATCCCAAAGAGGTTCAAACTAATTGATCTTAAAGCTGAACTGTAACAAAAACTGATTTTATTTTGGTAAGGTATCCCTTGTTAAGGGATCAAGCTTTGTCAAGTTTCTATTGTTTTCTGTGTCCTTGTTTGGCAAATTTACCCTCACTTCCTGTTAGGACAGGAAGTGATCAAAAATGTATCCAACAGGGAAGCAGACAGAAACAAAAACACATTTTTTGAAACATTTAGAAGAGATAAAACATCTCACAATGTTGTTCTTTCTCTCTGAGCCCCCATTTCTTGTACAGGAGTCAAAGGGACAGGAAGAGATGTAAAATCTCTCCAATGAGAGAAATGAAAAAAAAAACTGACAAAAATTTTAGCTTCCCCACTCTATGCAAAAATGTTAAAAAAATGTGGCTGGAGTTAGGCTTTAAAAAGTATAATTTTATACTTGTATGCTTTTTCCTTACTGTAGGCTAAACTGAACTAATTATGAATCATGTGCCATTCTCAAATTGTAAATATATATCTTTAAAGGTGCCGAATAAAAGAAACTGTGAAGTAACTTCAATGCAAATGACAAGCTGTAAACTCTTGAATTTGGAAATTGAGGTGTGAACGGTAGGTGAGACTTTTTCTCTTTACCTTATATTTAATTTTTTTCCCGAGTTCTAAGATGTCAATAGATTTATCTACACTTTATCAGCTAATACTCAACCTATGGGTTATGACCTAATATGGGGTGCTATAAACTATTTCAAAGTCTCTAAGCACAGACATATGACACATTACAGAAATGTACTGCGGACACTACTGCGGGATACTGAAGAAATCATTTTTACTTTATAAGTATGCTGCCATTGTTGACTAAATGGCAATGGAAAAACAGTTTCCATAAAAAACAGAGTAGTCCATATTTGCTGACATCTTTATTCTAGTCCCCTGGAAATTGCACCCCCTCCACCCAGCCCATGGCCCACACATATCATGCCCTCCTTCCAGGAAGTCCAGCCTGAATCATGTCCACTTTTTGGGTGGTCCTGCATAGATCATGCCTACTTTCTGGGTGGTCCTGCATAGATCATGCCTACTTTCTGGGTGGTCCTGCATAGATCATGCCTACTTTCTGGGTGGTCCCACCCATAATTATGCAGGGACCATCCCGTCGTAGCTGTGATCCCGTAAGAAATACCCTTTTTTGAATTACTGCACATGATTAACTCAGACAAGGGTGTTCACAAAGTGTTGAAACAGGGCTACACACTTTTAATGTTAACCTTTGTAATAAAAAATCCAAAGACTGGCTTTAGCTCAATCTCCTCCCATAAGACACACCCCGCTGATGCGTTTTACCCAGATAGGGCTTAATTGTAGAGGACCAGCACCTGGCAGCAATAACGGTCTATGAGTCCCTCAGGCTTCACAGCCGGTGTCTTACTGCACATGCGCGAGTCACACTGCACTTTCTGAATGGTCCCATCGTCTTCTGGAACACACACAGGTCCCAGAAGGCAGTGGGGGGAAGGAGGAGGGGATGGACATGACGTAGATCACCGTGCCGCAATCTTACCAGGAAGTGTAAGTGGGTTACCTGTCAAAACCAGGTACCTGTTCACCCTCCCTCTCCCAAAAAGTGCCAAATGTTGTAGTGGAGGAGGGGGAATGGTGCGAACAAGCAGAGCTTCAACTTTTGGGTGGAGCTCCGCTTTAAGTAACCATTCTATATTAAAAAAGTTCCAAGCCTGCTTCTGATGCATGTCTCAGCCCTCACTAAATAACAACAGGACCCTCCATAAATGTACATCCTCTTGCACACTGGCGCTTTTTTTTTTTGCATGCCTCTAAATGCCCCTGCAAGTTAGCCTATGTGTCCGTGCACAAATAGGCATTTAGAGAAGTTTAGAGGCAGGAGTGTTTAGAAGCAGAAAAAAAAACCCCACAGCCAGTGTGTCTAGGAGAAGCAGAAAAAATGTATGACGTGCCTAAACGCGTGTAAATGTGTCTAAACACTACTAAGCACTAGGCGCATTTAGCGCTTGAGCGTTAATTCATTTCAATGGCCAGAATAAATTATTATTTTGGCTAATGAAATGAATTAATGCCTAAGAGCTTGACTTGCCTAAACATGTCTAAACGTGTAACACATGTTTACGAGCTTCAGTCGTCTTTTCTGCCAAAACTCTGCTACAAGGAGGAAAGGAGCCTAGGAGGGCTAGCAAAATGTCCAGTGTGCATGAGACCTACTGTACATGTTCTTAGTGGACTGAATTTCAACCATTAAAGTGGTTGTCAAGTCATGACAACCACTTTAAACTACAGGTAAGCCTACAATAACGCTTACCTGTAAGTCCAGGAAATATCTCCTAAACCTGTACAGTTTAGGAGATATCCCCTATATCTTCATGTGCCGACGTCATCGGCACATGCGCACTGAAGAATCGGCGCCCAGGGTGCCGTTTCTTCTTTATTTGTGCCATAAATGATGGCTCCCGTGCACATGCACAGGAGTGACGTCTGCGCGGCTCCGCCAATCATAGCGCTTCAGTCCGCGCTGTGATTGGATGGAGCCACAGATCCGGAAGAGTGATGTCGCCGATCACAGTGGTGTGCCCAGACTGCTGCAACAGCTTCGTTCTGAGGTAAGTGTTTCATAATGAGCTAGTATGCGCTGCATACTAGCTCATTATGCTTTTGCCTTGCAGCTTTTTTTTTATGTGGGGGTGTGGGGCCACTTTAAGACATAATTGCAATTAAAACATGTCATTTTATTTGAATGATGTGATATCACATTTCCTGACTGGTGATGTATCTGCAAATGAAATCTGAAATTGTTGTTCCCAAACCTGATAAAATTGGAGCTGTGGATTTGTTATTACATGGAAGGATCAGATCAAAAATGTGTATTTAAATTACCGTACTAGTTTGAGTTTGCTAGAAAAAACCCTGGTAGATTCCCCTACCTCCCTGCTACCTTGTATGCCTACACACAGACCTCAGATGCAGCAGTGCCACTCAGTATTGACTTTTTCTGTTATTCATCTCTGTAGAACCTGTTGTAAGGGCTGCATACTGCAGTACAGATAAGTGGCAGCTAACTGCATTTAAATGCTGCCCAGTTCAATGGAGAGCTTGGCATTGGGAAACAGATCCATTCTGTATGTTAAGCAGTGACGGCCCATCCAATCTATATGCAGGGCGCCGGACGCATGGATTCCAATGGGGTTTTTTTTTGAAGCACATGATTAGAGCCTGAGGCTCTAATTGGCTTCAAAAAAGGGTGGGCTCGGGGAGCAGAGCACTGCGCCCTGTGCCCACTCAGTTGTATGACAATAGCGAATTAATATTCGCTATTGTCTTCCTGATTCTCCTCCCGGCCAATCAGAAGACCCAATTGGTCAGGGAGTCTTAGGATCCACTTCCTGTTCAGCTGGGAGGAGAAGCAATGGCCCCAGAGCTAGGAAGAGTCAGTGAGCAGCTCTGTCAGCGGTCTTCTCCAGCAGGGATGGCTCTGAAATTTGCTCAGTTGCAGAATTGTCGCTGTTGTCACTTTCAGTGTCTGATGACAAATTTCCCCACAAATCAGTATCACTTAATTCTGCAAATGATTCTTATTTACTATCGTGTTTTCTAGCTGGTCAAAAACTGCTTTTGACATAAAGGGACGCTTTTTGGATGCCATGGACGTTCTCAAGTTTCCAGGCAGAAAGAATGGCATATATAATATAAAAGTGCATGCAGGGCACTGAACAAAACACTAGGGACAAAAGGAATGTGAAATGATTTGATACAGTAATGTAATCTGTAGTGCACTGTATGTGTTATGTGTTTTTCACTTTTTAAATTTGCCGCCGGACTCCAACTCCATGCGGCGCAACGCTCTCGGGGAACGGAGCATGGTACATCGGGCATTGGACACAGCCCGAAGACACAGCTGGGAGACATGGCAGGATCCAGGGGACAAGGTAAGTAACTTTGCTTGGATACTGCGATGCGATCCCAAGTGTGGCTCGGGGCTACCACTTTTGCTAGTAAAAATTCACCCCAAGCCACACTTGGGAATACCGCCAGGGAGGTTAAGGAAAAAATAACAGGGGTTTTAGATCGCCCCTACTACAGGCGGTCCCCGGGTTACAAACATCCGAATTACAAACAACTCATACTTACAAACAGAGGGAGACAACAGGAAGTGAGAGGAAATCTCCCCCTAGGAAGGGAAATTCACTCCTGTAAGAATTATCATGGGGAAAAAGATGTCTCCATTGAAGCTTTATCACCAATCCTTGCTTCCACAACAACCCAAAATTTTCAAAATCCAATTGTCATTGGGACAGAAAGTGAGATGAAACCTGAACAGGGACATAGACAACAAAAACATTACAGGGGTGTTAGCCCTTTCCTATGCTATCCAAAAAGCTTTAAAATAATTATTTTGGCTGAAGTAACCTGTTCCAGACTTACATACAAATTCAACTTAAGAACAAACCTACAGACCCTATCTTGTTCGTAACCCAGGGACTGCCTATATGTGTAGTGCTTGGCTTTATGGATACTTTAAGCCAAAGAGACATTTAAATACACCTTTACCACCCAATGCCCCTATGTACCCACCTATTACTACATTTTATCAAATAAGCTACCATGGGATTTCCTTATGACTGTTGAAGCAAAGAAAAATGTGCCAAAGTGTAACTTATCTGTAGCAATCAAGCAACTTTGTTGTCTCATTTTTACAGACAGTAAACACAAAACCTGGCTGGTTGGTATAAACAGGCCTTCATTTAGACATCTTGCTGCCCTGGGCACACCTGAATAATGACACATTTAGGCACAATTTCCTTTCTTTGTACTATGCAATTATTTTCTAGCTAGTGCTAGAAGCAGGCTGTCTTCCTATAATTTTTGAATGTACAGACCACCAAGCCAGAGAAAGGAGATAGTTTCATGATTCTTTTTCTAAAGTAAAGACCCATTCAGAAGGCACATGCTGTGATCTGTATAACACAAGCCCACAGGATGTGTAGGGGCGATGCCATGAATTGTTACAATGCAGCAAACTGTTTACCTTTTTTCAATTTCTTTTAACTATATTGAAATTTCGCAAAGTTACATTTCATTTAACTCTATGCACTGCAGCGCATCTATCAGAGTGATCTATCACAACACGCTGCATAAAAACACAGCCAAGATTACAGAAAGAATAAAACAAAGCAAGGGAAAAACTATTACTTTGTAAATGTTTACGTTTGCCCCATCTATACCTGCTGCCCTAGGCACAGGCCCGCAACTGCCATTTTGGTTAATACAGCCGTGGGCATGAGGACAGCTCATAGTCTAGTTTCAGTTTTCTTTGCACCAATCTTCATAAATCAGCCATTCTGCTTGGACAACTTGGCTCCTACTGCCAAGGCAGACAGCAATGCACTTCCCCTTATTAAGCCTTCGGGGCTCAATTATCTCTGTCCATCAAGAAGAGCTATAACCAACTTCCAAATAATACACACTTTCTAAAATATTACCAGTTATCCTAGCAGCTAAATCAGCTTGAACTAAAAAATCACACTAGATCCTAAAAAGTAACAATGTAAGTTATACTAACATTGTTTGGCACAAATTTGGTAGAACATACCCAAGCTAACAAGCTTACAAGTAATTAAATATATCCATTTCTCCGATCACTGGCTTAAGTGTAATGTGTTGCCTTACAGGTCTCAAGTAATGCTCTGCTGATTTCAATCATTCTGCTTGTCTTGTGTCCCTTGCTGGTGTTTTATGCAATGACACAATGCTTTAATGATTGCACGTAATGATGTCTGTTGTACTTCACCTAATGGGGCAACGCTCCATTGGTTACCCTGTAATCACATATAGCTCAGCAAGTGTATTCACTTAAAGAAAAAGTATAGTGTATTTTTAGTGAGCACATATTTTATGTCATTATTGGAGTTTTTACATTAAAGAGATTTGTGATTTTCATATTTTTGCAGGCTCGTTCTTACATGGTTTTACCATAAAGTCTGTGTTATAAATTTGTAGTAAACATTGAGATTTGGTAAAGAATTACTCCCTGACTCTCTTGACAGCGGTTGAGATAAGATACACTATATTACCAAAAGTATTGGGACACTTGCCTTTACACTCACATGAACTTTAATGGCATCCCAGTCTTAGTCTGTAGGGTTCAATATTGAGTTGGCCCACCCGTTGTAGCTATAACAGCTTCAACTCTTCTGGGAAGGCTGTCCACAAGGTTTAGGAGTGTGTCTATGGGAATGTTTGACCATTCTTTGAGAAGCGCATTTCTGAGGTCAGGCACTGATGTTGACGAGAAGGTTGAGGTCAGGACCAGTCAATTTCCTCCACCCCAAACTCGCTCATCCATGTCTTTATGGACCTTGCTTTGGGCACTGGTGCACAATCATGTTGGAACAGGAATTGTTCCCACAAAGTTGGGAGCATGAAATTGTCCAAAATGTCTTGGTATGCTGATGCCTTAAGTGTTCCCTTCACTAGAACTAAGGGGCCAAACCCCTGAAAAACAACCCGACACCATAATCCCCCCTCCACCAAATGATTTGAACTTGACTGGCCTGCACAGAGTCCTGACCTCAACCCGATAGAACACCATTGGGATGAATTAGAGCAGAGACTGCGAGCCAGGCCTTCTCATCCAACATCAGTGCCTGACTTCACAAATGCGGTTCTGGAAGAATGGTCAAACATTCCCATTGGCACATTCCTAAACCTTATGGACAGCCTTCTCAGAAGAATTTTAGCTGTTGTAGCTGCAAAGGGTGCCAAGACTGCAAAGGGTGTGCCACCTCAATATTGAACCCCAAGACTGGGATGCCATTAAAGTTCATGTGCGTGTAAAGGCAGGTGTCCCAATACTTTTGGTAATATAGTTTATCTCATAAGGAGAGTATTGCTTTCATTGAGTTGGCTGACTCGTAGATGTGCATTCATTCACTAAGCTATGGGAAATTTCCCTTCAGCCTGATGGACTCTCCTGTAACATTTGCTAATGGTATTCTAGATTGCTGTGTGTTTGTGTGGGGGAAGGGGGATGGGAGTTGTGTGCTTGTCTACTGATTTAAATGTATGCCTGTTTGTTAATCAGTTTTTTTCTGTCATGTAGCATTCCATCTTGTAATGCAGAGAACTCGAAGTGAGTAGGGTGCAGCAGACATTGGCATCAGCTTATCAGCAGGTGGAACAGAAGCAATTAGGGCAGGATTTTCTATTTTGCTTAATCGACTGTTCCTCCCAAGCAATACGATTCACCAGTCTCAAAGACATACTGTAAGATTGCCTAGACCACCCATTTGAGTAGAGTAAGCCCCATCATGCCCTCACTGACCACTTTTGCAAAGGGCAGGATAGTGACTAAGTAGTTAGCACTTCCGCCTAGCAGCACTAGGGTCATTGGTATGAATCCCAACCATGGCACTACCTGCCTGGAGTTTGCATGTTCTCCCTGTGCCTGCGTGGGTGTCCTCCTGGTACTCTGGTTTCCTCTCACATCCCAAAAACATGCTGATAGGTTCATTGACTCCTGTCTAAACTGGCCCTAGTACGTGTATGTATGAATGTGAGTTAGAGACCTTAGATTGTAAGCTCCTTGAGGGCAGGGACTAATTTGAATATGTAATAAATTTCAGTGGTGGCCCATTTATATGGGATGCAGGGGCACCACCCCCCTAATCCATGTGTCCGGCCCCTAATTTACATGCAGGGTGCCGGACACATGGATTCCAATGGGTTTTTTTTTTGAAGCACGTGATTAGAGCCGGAGGCTCTAATTGGCTTCAAAAAGGGTGGGCTCGGGCGCAGAGCATTGCGCCCCGAGTCCACCCACTTGTGTGACAATAGCAAATTAATATTGGCTATTGTCTTTCTGATTCTTCTTCTAAGCCAATCAGGAAGCAGGTCCTGAGACCTGATTGGCTGAGAGCAGAAGCACGGGCTTCTATTCTCCTTCTTCCCACATCATCCTGGCACTACTGACACTTTGGCTCGGCTCCCCTGGTCTCCGGTCCCACTTCCCACAGGGGTAAGTGTGGGGCTGGTGGGGCAGACTGACAACCGAGCGAGTGATGGGGGGTTGGTGGGGGACCACAGAATAAGAGGTGGGTGTGTGGTGTGGCGCTGTTCCTGATGCAAAAAGGAAAGGAGAAATAAAGGCTGCTGCCCCCACTAATAACCAGAAAAAATCTGGTACCAGATTGTAAGTACAGAAATTGTGTGGGAATTGGCGCTGCCTGGTGGGAGTCTTTGTAGAGAAATATAAAGTGCTAATGTGCAAGAAAGTACCTCTAAATGCAATTAAGTATGTGATTACATGATAATTGATCGATATTGTGATAGTAAATCAGGTAAAAATATATAAAAATATATATAAAAAGTGGTAGGATAGGCGGCGGTTAGAGGTTAGCAATGTTTACTGAGCTGTAACAATACAAAGACACTTACATGTAATGTTAGGTGGAGCCTTGGCTAGCATCATTACGCACTTACGGTCTTTGGTGGAACACAAGGAAGTTTCGGCTCTTTGTTCAGAGTACCCGCGTCTGACTTCTCAAATCTACATGTAAGTGTCTTTGTATTGTTACAGCTCAGTAAACATTGCTAACCTCTAACCGCCGCCTATCCTCTACTTGTGTGGGTAGCCCCGTGAGGACTTGCGGAGGAACCCGCGGGGCAGACAGTGGTGGTGGAATACGGAACCAACACAGGACCCTCCGGAGATCCGTGAGAACCGGTGAGTGGGGGAGTTTGCAGGAGGGGAGCACGTTTGCATGTGGACTATTCGCTCCATCTCCTCACTTCCCTCACACCACCTGGTATAGCTACTACTATTGCTGGATGTTATGCTCCAAGGCACAATTTGCTTGAGGACTTGTGACTGTATTGAGACACGGCTGCACTTATATTAATATGTATCTTTAAGTTCATGTATCTAAGGCACGTCACTTTTTAGCAGCTGTGTACTTACATCAATTATTCGAAGCAGATCCTTTATCGCAGGAGTACCAGATGATTTTTGGCACATCGGTTTGAAACTTTTATTTGAGTTTAAGCACAGTTGCACCTATATTCAAGCATATATATTTAACTATTTCAAGTTTACAGCTCATTTATTCATTTAAACAGCACCATAGATCCATTATTGCATTGTCACATATATTTATTGGTACCACTTTTTATATATATATATTTATATATTTTTACCTGATTTACTATCACAATATCGATCAATTATCACGTAATCACATACTTAATTGCATTTAGAGACACTTTCTTGCACATTAGCACTTTATATTTCTCTACAAAGACTCCCACCAGGCAGCACCAATTCCCACACAATTGGTGGGGGACCAACTGACTGGTGATGGCGGTGGGTGATTTGTTTGCCGCCTCCCCAAAATGGAGCACCAGCTGCCACTGATATATATGTAAAGTGATTTGTAATAAATAAGTAAAACATAAATAAAGGTTCTGCTCACCCAAATGTAGTATTTCAGTACATCTGAATCACCTATTATCATTTTATATCTCTGGGATATCAGTGGTATCCCTAAATGTTTTAGATTAGGACTGACCTCACTGATCTGACCACAGTCTTGCTAAAAGGTGGTCCTCATTGCTCTAATTACAGCCTTCATAATGTCAGATGAACAAAGACTTCAGCCACATCAGCTGGTGCAACTTGGGAAACCAAGAAAATTCTCTTCCTCGTGTATGATAATGGAACACCTTCCAACCTGAACTATTATTACAACAGGCTGTTGCCAGCACAGGTACACAGAGGCTGTTTCCAATAAAAGCACTCTACAGAATCAAGGGCTAAAAGGTGGAGTTAGACTTTGTAAGACAAATTAAGTGTCAGGAGACATTCCACTAATCTGTCCTGCTGGCACAAAGGCTTGCCCCTTCTGTGTTGTGTCGCTCATGCCCACAAGAGAGAGAAACTACAGTTTATGTAGGAGCCAGAAGGTGCTGAGATCTCACTGACAGGGGTCCCTAGAGATGAACAGTGCATACTGATCTTAAATTTTACAGTTAACATTACACAGTTTTGAGTGAACATTTAAGCTTTGTATTTATGAGAACATTTTAACATTTTATTTTATTTTTTAACTCAATTTTAATTTAATTGACAATGATAATGTTTATGACTCTCCAATAAAGTCTTAAAAGTGATTTTGTAATGTGTTGCTAATAGTAATCTAAATACATGTACATATCTTAATTGGCACATTAAACTACAAATGTATAAAACATGAACACATGTATCTTAGTTGCCATTAATTATTAGAGGTGTTTTGCTCCTCCCTAGGTTTGTCTGTGCACATCACACACATTAAGGATGCCATATGTCCTAGTTTACTCAGGCTAGACCAATGCATTTCAAGTGCAGGGATTTAACTATTGTGATGCAAATTTAACATTGCATAAAATTTAATTTTCTTGTAAAGTAATATTTATATTTTAGAGTAATTAGAGTGTTAGATGATCATATAAAGGCATAATGGGTTTGGGCTTATTTGAAAAGGCAAAGGGCAAAATGAAGTAGTCCATATCAACAAATCAGAGTTCTTCTTTCACTGATCTTCCAAAAATACAACAATATTGTTGACATTTGATTGGTTTCTATAGGTTACTGCAGTTTGCACATCACTGCCATGGCACTATATTACTAAATACACTAATAGCTTTTAATTCTGCAGCTTATCTGTAGGGCCTTGAAGCACATGGGTGGGCATGCCAAACAAGTGCACTGGTGAGGCTTGTGGGAATAGACAGCTTGGGTAGGATCTAAGAAAGAAATGGCTTTCTTTTTTGCCACAGGAAAAAAAATATACAGTATATATTTTTTTAAAGATACAAATGAGGAACTTCACCAAATTAACCCATTCCAAAAAATTAATTTCTAGGTTTATTCCACCACTTCTAATATTTACAGGGAAAACCAAAGCATAAACACACCAAATGTACTTCTCTGGAAGTTTGGTCTGCTTATACTGGCCATAATAAAATGTATTGGTAAGTGTTTATTTGCAATTCTCTGCTACCCTTGCATTACTTTATTTTCATGTTTTATTTATTCATTTTTTTAAGTTTATTTGTTCAACCATGTGTTATCAACTTTGCAGATTTTTCAAAATACCATCCTATAACATTTTTTTCTTCTTATGAAGACTTTGGTAGGACTAGAGGTCCTAGAGTATACCAGTTGAAAATACATAATGGCCCCCAAAATACTTAAAGCAGACCTTCCTTATCAAATAGGAAGTCCATTTTTGTACAAGCCCCCTGCCTCCCAAACACAGCTTTCAAAAGCTAGACAGTAGAAAGTAGTAGAAAGTAGACAAACAGATTGCCTGGAAGAAAAAAATGACCTTACTCAACCCTGCTCTGACATACTTCTGGGAGGCATGGGTGATGTCACTGTGCCTCACCACCGCCTCCTGGGATAGTTGGGCACTAGAAGCCCTGTGTGAATTTTCCCATGGGATTTCAAGCTCCTAGCTTTGCTCGAAGTTACGGTGCCTCCCAAAAGCTTTGAAGGCCAGAGCTGAGATACACAATTTTTTTCCAGCCAATCTGATTATTAACAAAACTATCTGTGTTGGGGAAGGAGAGGGTTTGCCAAAAATGCAGACCCTCCATTTAACATGGAAGGTCCACTTTAAGTAGTGAGCTTTGACTATATTAGGAATGATATATAGTCTAATTTTCTCTTTTGGATATCAGCCTATAGCTAAATTAGGTTGCCCAGACTTTCATCAAAAAGATCCAACAGCCTTCCTAGTTGTAAATACTGATGTGCTTCACACTATGTGGATTCCACTATTCTCACAATATCAGGTAGCATCACTATTGGATTTGTGCATATGCATTTTAAGCGCAATGCACAGTAGAAGGCCACAGTTAACAACCTTTCTGAAGTTCAGAAAGGTCTATATGACTGAAACATTGAAATAATTGTACTACGTAGACCAATATTTGAAATAGTGGATCCCATAGTCCAGTTGGGGCAGTTACAATTCCTTCAAGATTCATAGTGAAATTCATAAATATCACTTATACATGCACCTAATAGATAGTTTGGTGCCTGACCTACACTGAATCCTAAAAAAAACGATTTATCAAACTTAAAGGTTGCTCCAATGGATACCATTCCCTTGCTTAGCTCTAAAAACGTCAAACATTTGTGGCATCAATGCTTCCTCTGTCGATTGAGCTATAAAACACATTACAATCACTTAATCACTGTTATTTTATGGGTAAACTGTAGTGATGGGCCGAACACCAGAACTCCCAAACATATAGACAGCACTGTGGTGTAGTGGTTAGCACTTTCGCCTAGCAGCAAAAAGGTCGCTGGTTTGAATCCCAACCACAACGCTACCTGCCTGGAGTTTGCATGTTCACCCTGTGTGGGTTTCCTCCCACACTCCAAAGACATGCTGGTATGTTAATTAGATCCTGTCTAAATTGGCCCTAGTATGTGTATGTATGAATGTGAGTTAGGCACCTTAGATTGTAAGCTCCTTGATGGTAGGGACTGATGTGAATGTACAATGTATATGTAAATGCATAAATTGACGGTGCTATATAAGCACCTGAAATAAATAAATAAAAAATAAATATAAAAAGTTCAGACCTGAGCCACAAACTCTATTAAAGTCTATGGGACCCGAACTTCAAAAGTCCCCATTTTGAAGGCTTATATGCAGGTTATTAGCCAAAAAAGGGTATGGGGGCCCGGGTACTGCCCTGGGGAACATGTATCAATGCAAACTTTTTTTTAAAAAGATCATTTTTAAAGGAGCAGTGATTTTAATGATGCTTAAGTTGAAACAATAAAAAAAAAAAAAAATCTTTAACCACTTTAGCCCTGGAAGGATTTACCCCCTTCCTGACCAGAACATTTTTTGCGATATGGCACTGCGTCGCTTTAACTGACAGTTTGTTGTACCCAAACAAAATTGAGGTCCCTTTTTCCCACAAATAGAGCTTTCTTTTGGTGGTATATGATCAAATCTGTGTTTTTTATTTTTTGCGCTATAAACAAAAAAAGAGCGACCATTTTGAAAGAAAAACAATATTTTTTACTTTTTGTTATAATACATATCCAAAAAAAAATTATAAAAATCATTTCTTCCTCAGTTTAGGCCGATGTGTATTCTACATATTTTTGGAAAAAAATCACAATAAGCGTATATTGATTGGTTTGCTCAAAAATTATACCGTCTGTAAACTATGGGAATAGATTTATGGCTTTTTTATTTATTTTTTTTTTTTTACTAGCAATGGTGGCAATCTTCCAAATGTATAGCAGTGCAGCGCTTCAAAACAGTCTCTTTCCAGTGCGTGATACACCCAAATGTGCTTCTAGGTTCCAAACCAGGAAAGGTGATAAAGTGATATAGTGTCAGATATCCTCCACCAGATACACTAAATGCTCACCTTCCTACGTGGGCTCTTATTACAGGAGCCAAGACCCGCATAAAAAAAGGTTTCCAAGATGAGAGGATGGTCACACTCTTCTTTTCTCTCAGAATCCTTCATATATCAAACCTTGCTCTTATACAGCAGTTCCTGACGGGTTTTGTATATCTCAGCTCACCAGCACATGGAACAAGAAATACCACATCTAGTGCTCACTGCTTACTGGTAAAATTTATTAAATGCAATAGCAAATGTGGTACTCACATGTACACGATAAAATCAAGCAATAAAAAGTCTCATATAGCAATGGTGGGTGCCCGTTTTGGGCAGTCCTTGACGACATATTCTCGTTCCAAACTATATACTTCCTAAGACTCTCTTTTCTTCTCACACTGGTAGGAGAGTAGAACCTTTGGAAAAAAATACGCCCAGAACCGAGGACATTATTCTCGGGTGCATCCTTCCACTCGTAAATCACATAGACCACCTCCTATAGACTGTGATATAGTGAAATAGT
>BLSH010193635.1:399182-430105 GCA_018402905.1 Glandirana rugosa | reverse complement strand
GGGGGCGTGTCAATCTTTGTGAAGGATCCCTTGTGTCAAGGGAACTAGCGAGGGATCACAATTGGGAAAGGGACGGTCACTGTAAATATGTCATTAATCACTGATAAATTTCGAGACTAGTGACATATTTATAGTCACCAGGGTTTTTTCACAGTTTTCACGGCGTCAGGACGATTTTTAACGTCTAACGGTGGTAACACTGTTGTAACCGGGATACAATGGACTGTCTGGAGTTAAACAGATATCTTTTCGAGGATGGAACTCCCTATCTCACCGGGGACCTCACTATCTAGGGGGATTCGTTCAACTCTTAGCGTAGAAGAGGAAGGAATCCCCAAAGATACGGACACCCTCTACGTTCCGTACGTTCTCGGATGCGATTCTCAACTTGCTTAGGGGGATCTATCACTCCAGGGGCCACTCTATCCCTCAAGGTAGGAGCTTTTCTATAGACAAATTGAGGTCTGTCAGGTAACATAGGGCCAATGTTGTCACAATGGTGGCAATCTGCAATTTTTAGCAGGACTGCGGCACTTTTGACACTTTTTTGGGACCACTGATATTTATACAGTGATCAGAGCTTTAAATAGTCACTAATTACTGTATAAATGTCACTGGCAGGGAAAGGGTTAACACTAGGGAGCGATCAAGGGAACTGTGTTCCCTAGGAAGTGTTTCTAACTGTGCGGGGGCTGGGCTGATAGGGAGAGGAGAGAGATTGTTACTCCCTATCACTGGGAACAGACGATCACTCTCAACTCCCCTCTCAGAACGGGGATCTGCTTTGTTTACACTCACAGTTCTGGCTGTCTCTGGAGCAATCATGGGTGGCTGGCGGACATTGAGTCCGCCCTACCTACTGATTGGCAGACTCACTAGCTAGTGAGTGCCCACACCACTCGCTCCCACGTACAGCTACATCTATTTGTGCAAGAGAGCTGACCTGCCACCGTCAAACGACAGCGGCTGGTCGGCAAGGGGTTAAATATAGTGTCTGGGGGTCCCCTTAGTCTGCCTGTAAATTGGCACATCTGTACCATGTATAGAACATGCTGCAACAAAACTGACATATATAAAGAAAATAAATGACATTTAAATTTATTTTCCCGGCTGCAAGCCATTGACAGCGATACAAAAATGTTAAAAGAAATGGTCCTTTGGGTCTGGACTGGACTGTGGTTGTGGGGGTCTGTGGGCAGGAGGCTTATTAGAATATGGAAGCCCCCTTTAACAAGGGGGCTCCCAGATCCCGGGTCCCCTACCCCTACCCCTTCACCAAAAAAGTGTCAAAAGGAAATAAAAACACAAACACAGATTTTGACAATTCCTTTATTAAGAATAAAAAAAAAACAATGTTCCCCAATATAGATCCATCGTCAATCACGATTCCATGCACTGCTGGACCCGAAAAAGAAACCCTGCAATGAAGGCTAACTGTCATCTGCCTGCTCCGCCATCTGACAGTTCTTAAATAGGTAAGGAGTGGAGCTACCTGGCGACGTTACTCCCGACCCTTACCTATTTAAGAACTGTCAGAACTGCGGAGGAGGCAGTCGGCTGTTAGCCTTCGTCGCAGGGAGACTCCCGCAATCACAGCCCATGGTTGTGGGGCGATTATCCACATCAACATGGATACAAGGTGCTTTGGGGTGGGGGGCATGTGGCCTATTATGGTTCAAGAGAGGGGGCCTGGTATGGAATGAGGGGGGCCCCCACACCGTTTTTTTTTCACATTTTCACATGACTCATCCGTTGTTAAGGATGCAGCTGCCAGCTTCCCATCCTGCTCATTAACAACCAGCTATTCACTGTGCCTTGATTGGGCAAAGCCATTGCTTCAGCCAATCAGGGCTTAGAATGCACTGTGCAGCACATGTCCCCGAACGGGCATTGTTTGGCCCGAACTTATGCTCAGTCTGAACCGCTCGCCCAACACTAGTGAACTCTATTGTCTGGAATTCTACCACTGCAGACTAAAACTCAAGATCCTTGAATAGAATTTTCCCCTAAGAACAGTGAAGAATTCTGTGAGCGCAGCTTGACAACAAGATATAAATAGTCGTTAAAGACTAATTCCAGCCCAAAAATGTTTCCTTTAGTTATAAAAAGAGTAGAGAAGGAGGTGGAGGGATCACTCCCTTACTTCCTGTCCCAGTGCCCCCCTTTGAAGAAATGGAGGTATGGCTGCCCCTGGAACAGGAAGTTCTGTTCTTTAAGCTACAAAAATGTGTTTTCCGGTTTGTCTGTCTCTCTGTTGGAAGCTCCCAAAATAAAAAGTTTTAGCTGGAGAAAGGCTTTAATATTGCCCAGTCAGCAATAGCCCAGTATTCCTTCATTGCTATCCATCATGATTTTTTATCCGCACAAAAAAGTCTACACATTTGATTTTAATAGTTTTTTGACTTGGTGAATCTGAACCTATTTATCCTAAAATGAAAGTCCCCTGAGCATCTATGCAATGGAATCTATTGTGAATTGACTGTTTTTCTAAGCATTTACAGAGGATTATGCTACACAGTGGAAGTCAATGCTGAAATACTCTATATTCCATGTATTTTTATGACATCTTAATTACTTAATGCTAGTTTCTTAACATTCTCTTTAAGTCAAATGACAAGAGAGTTCTCCTGGTCTGCCTAAAGAACAAATCCGGTTGGTGAACAATCAAAAAGATACATTAATCTATAGCCTTGATTCATCCCTGGGTGGGTTGCTTTGGCAACCACCCCTGATCCCTTTAAAATATTTTTTTTTTATAAATGCATTTCAAGAGCTATACCCAGCATGAGCCCAGGTTAAGAGCACGCAGGAGCAGGAAGAAAGACCTCAGCTCACTGCTTTGCTATTATTACAGTGGGATGATGGATGAGGGTGGGGGCACAGTTTTCAAAGCAACACAGAAAATTGTTACCTGTGTGGAAGAGCGGAAATGAAAATTTCTTCTTTACGTGAAGTGTTCTATTTTGCTATGAAATATCGACATGTAAGCTACTTCTTAACCCTCCCAAGGCCAAAAGTAAAACAAATTTGAAAAATGTAGTCTTAATTTAAAAACTGGATAATCATAAGTGCAAATATGGAATTTATAAAATTGTCTGTGTTAATAAAAAGTGACACTTGTGCTTGCAATCAATATGCTTTTCTCTTTTATCGTCTAAGGTATGCTGGGGAAAGTAGTGTTTAAATCGGATTGGTTGCTAGGAGTAATATAGTTAATTTTGCAGGAACGGTGAGGCTGAATTACAAAGTAAAATACATAAGAGCAGGGCTAACCTGCAAGGGGATGTCTGGATTGTGTGCTCACATGTGTGAGTGAACATGCTTATATGAAAACACTATCCGATTGCATGCTTGTATTCCTAGTTAGATGCATGCTTAAAGATCCAAATAATGCTGCTGTTATACCCATAGTTCCTATGAGGTCCACCGCAAAAGGTGCGCAATTTTTTTTTTTTAATTTTTAAAAACAAATTAAAAAAACTGACTGAATCACAAAGCAAAACACATGCATTCACCTAGGTAAAAGCCAAAATATAAAACCGTGTATGGTATTTTGTTGTATGGAAAATTGGAATTACAGTAAGGTGACCAGATTTTTAAAATGAAATCCGAGGACATATTTTTTTACTAATAATGGCGGAAATCAGCGACTTATAGCGTGACTGCGATATTGCAGCGAACAAATCTGACACTACACTTTTGACACTTTGTGAGAACCAATGACACTAATACAATGATCAGTGCTAAAATATGCACTATTACTGTACTAATGACACTGGCTGGGAAAGGGTTAAAATCTAGGGCAATCAAAGGGTTAAATGTGTGCCTAACAAGTGTTTTCTCACTGTGGGGGAGGTGCTTTTACTAAGGGAAGGTATAGATCTCTGCCTCTGCTTTACAGGGTCACAGGATCAATGCATACTGACCAAACAACGATCTGCCTTGTTTACATAGGCAGACCACCGTTCTGCCTGTGTACAGAACATTCGTTGGGTTCTGGCAGATATCGAGTCCTCATAACTCGTTAATCAGCTCTGATAACCAGAAATGCAGGATCACATATAGTATATATACATGATCTTGTTCAAATCCAATTTGGGGACAGACTTGGTCTGGGGACAGTGTCCTCAGTCTGGGGACTGTCCCCAGAAACAGGGGATGTCTGGTCACGCTAAATTACAGGCTAATTCCTAACTATGCTTAAACCTGCTCCCAGCCCCCTTCTAAATCCCATTCTAACTATCCTGTAAAAAAAAGATGCTTATACTTACCTATTCTGAGGATGCTCCAGGCTGGCTTCTAGGGAGAGAAGGGACAGCCGACAATGGATGCCACATAATAAGGCTATGGTTGGCATCACCACACAGGCAATGTAGATTTTGTCGGCTATCTCTCCTCTCCCCTGAAGGCGGCCACTGGGGAGATCATGTGACTGGTAAGTATAAGCATCCTTCTTTCACAGGATAGTTAGAATGGGATTTAGAAGTTACTGACTCCCTGCTCGGCCCCCCTGTGCTATGGAGGGGGCAGGAGTGGCCGGCTCAGGTTCTCAGTGGCTCGCTGAGAGGCTGAGCCGGGTGCCGATCTAGGCATGTGGGTGGATCCCGACCATACGGTCGCTATCTTTCCTGAGTCTGGCCTGGCACTGTACCGTCAGCCGTCAGCCGGCTTTAGCCCGCTGTCTGCTGAAAACGGATCACAGGAGTGCAGAACAAACTGCACTTCTGTGATTCACAGGAGAGGTACAGACAAACAAGCTTTGGTCGTACTTCTCCTTTAAAGCCAGGTGCACTTGACACAGTTTTACATCTATATAGTGTGTGCATTAAATAATTCTAAATGCAGTTAGATAATCCCACAAATATTGGAATAACATTTTTAGGTACACCACAACAAACCACCTTTAATAATACATTTTGCACATATTTCCTATAAAATTATCATGCTTATCATAAACAAATGATGAATTCCAGCAGCATGGTTTTGCTCATCCATGTAGCATTGTTGAGCGATGGGTATGCACAGCATTACACATTAAACATTGCTTTCTCCTGACGGTCAGTTATCCAAATTTTGACATCCTAGAAAATATCAATGGTAAGTTTTGGTATTTTTTTCTCTAAACAGTGATGAGGAACTGTGTGTTTGTGATAGATATTAAAGACAAAACAGTACTAGAATAGTCCTGTTTGTCAATTGATCACCAAAATGACAACGATCATCTGACATGCAACTCATATGTTCTTCTCTCAGCTCACCACTGCAATGATCACTCTTAGTAATGAATGGAGCAAAGAAGTAATAGTGGTGGAGAGCCTAGGTGTGAGCTTTGCCCATACTCTATCAGCAACAGTGAATACCAAGAGTCTTTGACATATTTCAGCAGGACAATCCCACTGTTTGGTGGAATTAGTCTACCCACCCAGTTATGCAGACTAATTTTGAGGACTAACTACTTCAAAAAAGGGGGATTCACAAACAGTGAAACTGGAGAGGAACTAACGCAAAGCTTATCAATGTCATCTAACCCTAGGGGACTTTCATAGAATAGCTGCCCAATGTTCTGGACCTTACACTCTGCACAAATGACCTAAATGTTCATGTAACACAGACGTTCTCTGGGATCCTGCTTGTGCTACTGAACCCTTTAATAGGGCAAGACACTGTGGTGTTTATTGCACAGATGATTATGTTACTGCTGATCCCTATGAGCAATGGGTGATATGCTGGGGTTGCCTAGCAACCTGATATAACTCACCATAAGTGCCTACTTTTGTAAGAAAAAAGCCAATAAAGGATATAATAATTTTCACAGAGAACTGAGGCACATTAGATCTTGTAGTATTCTATTCAACAAAATAAACATTTTGGCATGGTGGTACTTAGGAAATAATTGTTAGAGTAAAAATCTAATTATAGCACATGTGCATGTAAATATTCACCAGAATATGCCCGCAAGCTCCTACTGCTATCAGCATGGCAACCATGTGGATACAAATATGGTTTTGCTCTCTGAGAGTCTTAGGTAAGTCAAGGTATATGTTAAGCCAGAGCAATTTTTTTTCATTTATTGCACAGGTAAAAATAGAAATTTTAAGCCCAAATATGACTTAAACTCCCAAAACATATATTTTGTGAAAGCAGATACCCTTTATATTAAAATGGTGGCAGCTGAATTTTTTTATGATAATTGCTTTACTGGTTATCAAATCTATTTATTAAGCAATAAAGTACATGTAAATTACGAGTTCGAGTAAATAGATATCAAATTTGTCAAATGGAAAAGGGAAAAGTCCTGGGAGTCGCACATCTCTGCAAAACCCTGTATTGTGTATGACAGCCTCAACCCGGGTTCCAACCAGGACACGCCCTCAACATATTTCACTCCGCCGGGCTGAGGCTGTCATACACATTACAGGGTTTTACAGAGATGTGTAACTTCCAGAACGTTTCCCTTTTCCATTAGATGTCTAGAGCTGGGACAAGCTCGGTCCTTGCCTGCACTCCAAGCCATTGCTACATAAGAGGACCTGGAGGAGCCTTGAGCGGCATCTGTCAGTTTAGTTTGGACCAAATTTGTCAAGCCTCAAAATTGTGCGTGCCTGTGAAATAGCAAAATACTATGGTACCCAAAATTGTCCATAGATGATTTAAAAGCTTTTATGGCTCATCACATAGAGTAATCAGTAACTGATGGCCCTGGGATTATTACTCTCACTCGGAAACGTGCACCGAAATCTAATATGTGTAGCACAATTGCCATTTTTGTACACATGCACACCCAGTATTTGTGTCATGTACTTAATACAGGACACAAGTCACTGGTGTACTTTATTATATTTTGTGAATGATATTTGATAACAATGGCTCTCAAAAGAGTCTGCTAGGTTGAAAAATAAAACGCTAAACTGTCATATTTTTCCCATGCATGTGGTTATCATTAGGAGATTAAAATTCCAACATAGGAGCAGCGTGTGTTGTATGTGCGCACGCGCTCGCATGTGTGTTTGTGGGTGGGGGAGGTATTAAATATTAGAGCTCATACTCCTTGAACACTCTGCAACCCAAGGCTAGACTCATGCAATATGACCATTTTCTCTCAAATTTCTTCTACCCTGTGTCCCATAGATGATCCTAAAGTTCTTCCAAACTTAGAAAATATAGAATCTACTAAAAAGGTTCCCAAGAACCAGCATGACATGTTTAATACTGTACTTGTGAAAATATTAGAAATCTATGAGAAGTCTATGCATTTGTCTATAGTATGATGTGTGTTTGTCTACAGAAAGCTTAGTTTGCAGTCAGTTTAGACATACCAAAATGCGTGCAATGTACAAAAAGTAAAATTACTATTGGAAAGAAATAAATCTATAGAAATAAATGACCCTTTAGAGTCAGAACATCATCACATTTTTTTCAGTTTTTGTTAGCTAAATATACTATATGTGTAAATGTTACAAATAAATTGTTTACATATACACATATATATTTTTTTAAGTTTATAATTCTTTACATGCACTGATATAATTTATTTAAAAAAAAGAATAATGTGAATTCAAAGAAAACTGTTCTTGCTCTAATTGATATGAAAGAAAATAGTTTGAATTGAAACGTATTCATTAGAATGATGACCAGCAGAGGCACTGTTCTTCTAGAATCTAAAATCTAAAAATTGCTTTGCACCTTACAGCTTTACCTTTACAAATTATTATATTGATGGCTTTGATTATTATTATTATTATTATTATACAGGATTTATATAGCGCCAGCAGTTTGCGCAGCACTTTAAAAAATGAAGGCAGACAGTACAGTTACATCACAATTTGGTACAAGAGGAATCAGAGGGCCCTGCTCCTTAGAGCTAACAATCTAAGAGTCTTCTTTGAATCTTTGATTCCCACTGAACAATGTATTATAACCATAAGTGTCTATTTCAAGTTTATGTACAACAGCTTTGTTATATCCGCTCTAATTTCTTCAGTGAAATATTTTTTGTTTCAATTCTAATTTCTAGGCAATAAAATTTATATTGTTAAAATGTTTTTGGATCTTACTATAGCATACTGTATATTGATATTGTACTTGAAATGCTATTTAAAGCCACTGAGCTATACACCCAGCACTGTATTCCTTCACATTCCTTTATTGGTTTGCAGAGCTTGTTTTGGCTCATCCAAATACAACAGCTCAATAATAACTAGAAGTAGTTACTCACATTCAGCTGAGCTGGTATAGTAATGCTGAAGACGTTTTATAGCTTATCCAAGACAGTTTTTAAAGTGAATGTAAACCCGAAAAAAAAAATATGTAATTAATAATTCTGCCGGATAGAGTATAGCATGTCATGTCATCTGTGCCTCGTCTTGCCACAAAGAGTTAATCCAACTATATCGATCTATATAGATCTTTAGTGAGACCTCACTTAGAATACTGTGTCCAGTTCTGGAGACCACACTTACAAAAAGATATTGATAAGATAGAACGAGTTCAGAGACGGGTAACAAAAATGGTGAAAGGTCTGGGGGATAAAACATATCAAGAGCGACTTCAGGAACTTAATATGTACAGTCTGGAGGAAAGAAGGGAGAGGGGAGACATGATTGAAACCTTTAAATACATCAAGGGGGTGAATAAGGCTCAGGAGAGCGGTCTTGACCTCAAACTAACTGGGGGGAAGTTCAAAACTAATCTTAGAAAGTATTATTTTACTGAAAGGGTGGTTGATGATTGGAATAAACTACCAACAGAGGTTGTGAGACAGTCAACAGTAAATGGCTTCAAACATGCTTGGGATAAACATAAATCTATAGTCAGACAACAAGGTTAATGTAAAAAAAATAAATAACTAAATAAACAAATAAAAGGGGGCAGACTCGATGCACTACTCAGTCTTTTTCTGCCGTCACTTTTCTATGTTTCTATGTAACTGTGAGTAATGAGCTTATCTTTTCTCAGGAAGAAAAAGTCTGACTAACAGGGAAATACAGATCTGCCCTTGCTCTGTGAGTGACAAGCAATTTGCTTATCTCCTTAACACAGCAGAAAAATTTTTACTCTCCCCCCTCCCTCCCTCCTCAATGTCTCAGTATAGAGGTGGGTGGGGAGGCTTGTGACATCACAACTCCACCCACCAAACTCCAGCAAACACAGACACCCACTGATTTCGGAGTTTTACAGAGCTGCTAGTGCTTACAGGAAGGACATTTGCAAGGTAGGGATAGATGCAGGAGGCTTGCATGTATATATATATTAATACTGTGTCATTCGTTTATACTGGGTGGGTGGTGGGTTTACATCCACTTTAAGTTCTAATGAATTTCAAGAATATACCCCAGCATTTGGGGTTGTAAACCTCAGACATGAAACATGAACAAAGCCTATCTCTCTATAATGTGTACTTGTCTCGACCCAGAGCACCAAGTGTTATTTCTGTCAGCTGCCTTGTACCTCCACTATCAGCATGAGTCACGTCTGACAAGTTTCCTGACCCCAAGAGAAAAATGGCAACAGGGGAGGGATCTCCAACTGATGGACAGCCTCAGCTCTGTTCCTGTGTGTTGTGTGAAGGGGTGGGGGATGTCCCTTCCCTCCAATCAGCTCTCAGAGCTCTCTGCTCCCTGCTTTTCAGAGCTGAGAGATCCTATGTAAATTCTGCACTTTGAATGTAGGTAGGGGAAAGATGGCTACAGATAAACAGGTACAACTGATGGTGGAGGATTTGTTTCATATCTGTATATCACCTGAGGCAAGTTACTTCACTGGGTATATGTGAGGGTTTACAGACACTTTAAATAAACCCATCCTTGGTGCCAGGAAGTCTGCATAAGTGGCTGTTAATCCTTTGATTTACATGGCTGAAGGTGTGAATTGTTGTCAAATCGTCAGGGTAGAGATGTTAAAATGGCATTATATGTAAAATACAGCTGGTGCTGAAAGCCCCCATCCTTGTTCAGTGATGGTTGTTCCAGTTTAGACAAATTCTACAGGTCAATACTCAGCGTTTTCTTAAACTTTAAGCAAGTGAGCATTCTTTCTAGGACAAAGAGGTGCACATTTTGGATAGAGAGGTCAACTAGTTCACAAGAGGCACGAAAGAGGTCATCTACAACAAACTGGAACAACCATCCCTAAAGAAGCAGCTTGGATAAGTTATGCAATGTCTCCAATATTACAGAGCAAGTCTATTTGAATGTGACTAACTACTACCAGCTATGCCATGACCAGGGCCCGGACAAGGGGAGGAGGCAGGGTGGACAGCTACCATGAGCAGAGTGCTGTTATGTGAAGGGTGGCACACTGAGGAATTCCAGATGCTCCATTCTTAAGCTGACAAGAATGATGGCAGCATCATTTTTGTCAGGTGGGGCAGGGACCATGTTGCTGCTGTAGGGAGGATTCTGCTTTTTCCTCCTTTCAAAAGCTGTGGGCAGAAAATGGAAATGAGTGGACAGACCTAGTTTTTTTCAGTAAAGGCATCCACTGTGGTATGAGAGTGGACTGCCCTTCTTCTTATTTAGCCTTGTCATGTGACATATCACATGGCCATTCCCAGGTGGGTGCTGCCGTAAGAAGTAGGCCTGATCTTTTTGAATAAAGGAAGGTGGGGGAGCTCAGAACTTAGCTCTGAGCCCCCCTCTACTCCTCAAAGCCCCAAACAACCTCATACCAATCTGACCACCTTCAGAAACCTTTAGCTCCCCTCACCTAGAGCCACACAAGGCCCCTCAGTTAAATGCATCCAGTGAGCCCCCCCTCCCATAGCCTCCCAGATCCCCTTCCCTCCTTTATCCTACTGACACATGGCAAATAAGTCCTCTTTAGATTGATACCGCCAATGCAGTGACATTTTTTCCTCCTACTGACACTGATGAAGCTGCATATTTTTTCCTCCTAATGACACTGATGCAGCGCCATTTTTTTTTTTTAGCAACAGCATAGGCTCAGGGGCATTTTGTCTTTCCAATGACACCACCGACTTAGGGGAATTTTTTCTTTATAATTACATTGCTGACATGGAGCAATTTGCACTTTTAGGGATATCACCAACACAGGGACGTTTTTTATTTCCAGTGCCATCACTGATGCAAGAGTGTTCTCTCCTTCCTGTGACACCATTGACACAGGGACATTTACTCCTTACAACGACAGCATCAATTTAGAGGCATTTTTTCTTTACAGTGGCATTACTAATGCAGGGGCATTTTTTTCTCATACTGATGCTGTGGAATGTCTTTTTCATTACTGTTAGCCCTGTGTTTTACCGTGGGGCAATATGTGCACAGATATAAACCTCTTTATTTCCCTGCAGTGTGCTACAGCAATTGACACTATTTCAGCTTATGCCAAGCACTTTTTCAAATTGCCTTGGTTTCCTAGATTTTGTAAAATAGCCCAGATTATATATTTCCACTGGAAGATGGTAATCAAACCATATACAATCCGATCTAAACGTGATCCAGTGTAATCTGCTGTATGGAGTAGGGCTGTTCTGTCAGGGAGGGGGAGATCACATCACAGCCCGTACCTCCTCCCGCTGTAACTACTTTACTGCTACAAAATTCCTGCTGTATTTTTTTTTGGGGGGGGTGGGGGAGATTGTACTGGGAGCACAATGGGAGGGTGTGTAACAGTAATTTGTGCTTGGGATAAGAGGTGTGTAGAGAAGGGTGGGATAGCGGGGGATTTGTCCTGGGGGTGGGGGATTTGTCGTAGAGGGAATTTGGGTTAGGAGGGTTATCGAAGAGGAGAGAGGATTTATGTTAGGAGGGGGTGATTGGGGTGATTTGTGCAAGGAGGAGGGATTTGGGTGGGGGGATTTGTGCTGGGAAGAGTAATTTGGAAGGGGTTGCAATAGAAGGAGGTGGAAGAGATTTGTGCTAGGAGGGGGGAATTTGAGATGAAACATGATGCTTACATATGGGGGTGCAGTTTGTCATCTTTGCCCTGGGCACTAGATCACCTTGTCCTGACATTGTGCGCACTTCACACAGGGCATATAACAGATCTCCTCCTCCCCACACAGCATGTAACTGAGATTGGATTCCCTTATAGACACAGGCTTGAGTGTGTGACCCTGTCCTCTTCTCTGCTGAACCCTTTCCTCTGCACTGCTGATCTCTATCTTCTGTCCTGCTGATCCTTCCCTCTTCCCTTGTGACCCCTGTCCTCTGCCCTGCTGACCCCTGTACTCTATCATGCTGACCCCTGTACACTGCCCTGCTGAACACTGTCCTACTGACTCCAATACACTGCCCTGCTGACCTTGCATCCTCTTCCCCCTGACATTTTTTACTGCACCCCACATCAGACAGGCTAGATCTGGCCTGTTTGAGCCGGGACATAATTGGTTTTGCCCATAGCAATTACCCTCTAGCCCAAAATCTTTTACTGACTTCTGACCACGGTACACTGCCCTACTAACCCCTGTCCTCTGCCTTGCTGAACCCCTTTCCTCTGCCCTGCTGATCCTTTCCTCTTCCCTTGTGATCCCTGTCCTCTGCCCTGCTGACCCCTATCCTTTGCACTGCTGACCCTGACTGTCTCCTGTACCATGTCTGCAGTTTCTGACCGTCTCCTGTATCATGTCCGCAGTCTCTGACTGTCTCCTGTATCACGTCTGCAGTCTCTGACCATCTCCTGGATCATGTCTGCAGTCTCTGACCATCTCCTGTACTACGTCTGCAGTCTCTGACCGTGATAATGTAATTATGACATTGTCAAAAAGGGGCAGAGCATGGATGACCTTGAAATTATGCCCCCCCCCCTGGAAAAAGTTCTGTGGATGCCCATGCCTGTACACTGCCCTCCTAAACACTGTACACTGTCCTACTAACGCCAATACACTGCCATCCTGCCCTCGCATCCTCTGTCCCCCTGACATTTTTTTTACTGCACACAACATCAGACAGGCTAGATGTGGCCTCTTTGAGCAGGGACATAATTGGTTTTGCCCATAGAAATTACCCTCTAGCCCAAAATCTTTTTTCATAATCCACCACAGCAACATTGCTGTGCAGCAATATTCTTTATAGTACACAATTATATATATTGTAGTTATCTACACACAAGATATATTGAGGGTGAAGTGTTACTGCTACTTCTATAAATCATTATAGATCTTTGAGTATTGTTTTTATGGGTCTCCGGTGCTGTGAGAACCTGCATAAATTTCATTGTTTTCTATGGCTAGAGTTTTGCCCCTGGCCTCCAATTTACAGTAGAATGAAAGGCAAAACCTTCGGAGAAATTGCAGAGATTTCCCCTAAGGGAGATTTCCCTTGACTTCCTGTCCCATAGGCATTACAGAAAGCGAGGAGAAATCCCTCCAAAGTTAGCGATGGTTTGAACACCCCCCCCCCCCCGGTTTGGTTTGCACCAGAACTTCCAAACATAGAAAAAGTCTGGACCTGAGCCGTGAACTCTATTAAAGTCTATGGGACCCGAACTTGGTAAATCAAAAAACCCCATTTTGAATGCAAGTTATTGGCCAAAAAAGGGTATGGGGCCAGGGTACTGCCCTAGGGGACATGTATCGATGCAAAACATTTTTTAAAATAGATCGTTTTTACAGGAGCTGTGATTATAATGATAACAAACAATAAAAGTTGAAAATTCCTTTAACCACTTCCTTACTGGCCACTTAAACCCCCCTCCTGCCTGGACCAATTTTCAATTTTCAGCGCTGTCACTCTTTGAATGACAATTGCGCGGTTGTGCGATGCTGTACCCAAACAAACTTGGCGTCCTTTTTTTCCCCACAAATAGAGCTTTCTTTTGGTGATCATCTCTGCGTTTTTTATTTTTTGCGCTATAAACAAAAAAGAAGCGACAATTTTGAAAAAAGAACAATATTTTTTACTTTTTGCTATAATAAATATCCAAAAATAAAAAATAAAAAAACAAATGTATTCATCAGTTTAGACCGATATATATACTTCTACATATCGGCGTATATTGATTGGTTTGTGCAAAAATTATAGCGTTTACAAACTATGGACATTGGTTTATGGCGTTTTTATTTATTTTTATTTTTTTACTGGTAATGGCGGCGATCTGCGATTTTATCGGTACTACAATATTGCAGCGGACATGTCGGACATTTTTTACACTTTTTTGGGACCAATGACGTTTATACAGCGATCAGAAATGTAAATATCCACTGATTACTGTATAAATGTAATTGGCAGTGAAGGGGTTAACCTGCAGGGGGCAGTGAAGAGGTTAACTATGTTCCCTGGGTGTGTTCTAACTGTGGGGGGGCGGGGTTGGCAGGGGCATGACAGATCTAACCTGATCCCAGTGACAGGGATCAGTAGATCTGTCATGTCCCCTGTCACAGAACGGGGAACCGCCGTGTTTACATCGGCGGTTCCCCGTTCCAGCTCTCTGGAAGGAGATCGCGGGTCTCCGGCGGACATCGTGCGCCTAGCACGAGCCAAATGGGAGGACGTCTATAGACGTCCTCCCGGCATTTTAGCGCTGCGCTGTAGCCGTCATTCGGCTATGGCGCGGATGCGAGGAGGTTAAACAGAGTGCCTTGGGGTTCCCTTAATATACCTGTAAAGTGGCGCATCTCTACAATGCATAGAACATACTGCAGAAAAACTGACATATATAAAGAAAAAAAATTACATGTAAATTGATTTTTCTGGAAGCCAGCCACTGCTGGCAGGATTGGGGTGGGGTGGGGGGCAAACCATTTTTTTCACATTTATTTTATTGTCGGCAATGTTTTTTTTCTTTACATTCAGCTGTCAACGGGGAAACCCATTGACAGCTGATGACTCATCCGTTGTTAAAGACACAGCGACCGGCTTCCTGGCCCACTCTTTAACAACCAGCTATTCACTGTGCCCTGATTGAGCAAAGCCTGCATTGCTTCAGCCAGTCAGGGTCTAGAATGCACTGTGCAGCGCTCGGCGTGCGAACATCCCGCTGAGTGACCCGCAAATTCGGGTATTCGATGAATGGGCGATGTTCGAGCAGCATTTATGCTTGATCCAAACAGCTCGCCTAACACTATCCAAAGTGAGGGGAAACCCTTGTAATCAGCAAGGTCTCCAGAACCAGTGTTGCCAACCCCCCGAAGTGAAATTTACTTGCAGGACACCAAAATTTACAAACAACACCTTTTTTTTACTGGCAAAAATCATGAAATTTACTGACTGCATTTTTTACTAACACTGCAAAAAAGTACCTAGAATGACTGTTTTCAGTGCTAAACAGTGCAAATATCAATATGTAAACTATAAACATATAGCTAGTGCTATTAGCAATGTGTTTAAGTTAAACAAAAGTCAAAAAACAACTTTCTCTGTTTACATGAAGGTTAGGTTGCTATAACCCAGCCAGCACAGAGTTCCCCCTTACATCAGAGTCTGCAGGATTCCCCCTTACAGTGAACTCTTGTGTAAAAGGGAATGCTGCAGATCATGATCTAAGGGGAAATTCTGATGTAAGGGGGGCTCTGGTGACCAGAGACCACCTTATATCAGAGTCCACTGTGTTCCCTTTACATCAGAGTTCCCACTTACATCAGTGTCTGCAGCATGGGCTTTGCACTGAAAGGGAGGAATCCTGCAGACTCTTATTTAAAGGGGAATGCCAGGAACTCTAATGTGGGGGTACTCTGGGGACTAGAGACCACCTTCTGCAGAGTGAATACACTAAGATAAGGGGGGTTACTAATATGGGGGAAACCTTTGTATGAGTGCCCTCTTACATTATTGCATTCACTCCCCCCTTACATCAGCAACCCCCCCCCCCGACTGGCCTTGTGGCGCAGTCACTGACCTTCTCTCAGGTGCACCATGCAGGGCTCAGTCAGACGGCTCCAGCTTGGTCGCTCTGGTTTTATCCTATAGTCTCCTCTCCACAGTCCACACACGTCTGACTCCTCCCGTGACCCCTATCCCATCGGCGTTCCCTCTACAGACTCCCCCTCAGAGACTGAAAACATGATACAAGAGATGGTTAGAGGCTGCAGAGATGATCCAGGAGGCGGTCAGAGGCTGCAGAGATGATACAGGAAGCTATCAGAGGCTGAAGACATGATAGAGGAGGTGGTCAGAGGCTGCGGAGAAGATACAGGAAGCAGACAGAGGATGTGAACATGATACAGGAGGCGGCAGAGGCTGCGGACATGATACAGGAGGTGGACAGAGGCTGCAGACATGATACAGGAGGTGGACAGAGGCTGCGGACAAGATACAGGAGGCGGACAGAGGCTGCGGACATGATACAGTCAGGAGGTGGTCAGAGAGGCAGACATGGTCATTTCCTCCTCTGCCCCCTTCATATCACATTAATAATAATAATCAGTATCCTTCTGTGCCCCTTTCAGCCCTCCAGTCCACAGGCACATCAGTGTGACAGTGTCCTCCTCCTTCTGTGCCCCTTTCCCCTCCCCACAGGGCTAGGCAAAACTGTCCTCCTCTGCCCCCTTCACAGCTTCACCCCCAGTAATGTCCTCCTCTGCCATAGTGCCATCTTTATGTCATCCTCTGTGTCACTCACTCGCTGCCCGTCCGACCAACTATCCATCCTGTCCTGTCCTCTCCTCCTCGGCTGTGACGACTGGCCAGGCACCACCGAGAACGAGTGCCGCTGCCTTCCATTTAAAAATGGCGCCAAGCAATGCCATTACGTTACTTTCCCAACAGCCCTCAGCCATCTTTTTTACGGGCACCGCTGCACCTAACAGGCTTTTACGGGCAGCCCAAAAATGAGCTGAAATTTAAGGGCTGCCCGTAAAATTAAGGGGCGGTCGGCAATGCTAACCAGAACTAGTGGCCCTACTGGAAGATTTTCTTTCAATTCTGGTGGTGGTTCTGGTGACCACACAGAATTTGGCAACAGCAGATAACATATTGGAGACACAGGCAGGAATAAAAGCCTGATATAAAACTATACATTTTTTATATTATATGTTATATATTTTTATATATTTATTTTTATATTTGCCTTAAGGTATACCTGAAAACATATCAGTGCAGAGGCTTGCAGTAAGAACAGTATCTCATCTTCAATTTAGAAAATACACATGGGAATGAAAAGTGCGCTAATTCAAATAATCATGTTAATACAGAAGTGGCCAGCTGTATTCCTGATCACCATGTGGGCTGCCTCTGTCTAGTTTTAGCCTGAACTCTGGGGAATACAGTAGTTATCACTGGAAATAACGACAATCTTTACACAAAGTTGGTAGTGGAAATGATGCTTTGGAAATGTGGAACAAACAAATGCTTTGTAATCAGATCTGCATACGATAATGATATGGTTGTGTTAGACCAGTTACATGAGGCTAGCCTCTATCTAAACACCAGAACTGCTTTTCTAAGGAAGTTGTTTATTTGCATAGAGCAAAACTGCTATAGCAACTCTGACTTATCTTCCCCAAATTTCAGCTTCCTGTCTTCAAACAGCTTGTTAGTACAGAAGACACAAATACAAGCTATGAGATAGGCCCTACCATGTCCACCACAGTTACCAGCAATTTTTCACTCGCACTTAAAATAAATGTGCAACAACTGTGCAGCTTCATTTACTTGCAAATTTTGCTTGCCTAATTTGACCCAATATGACTGATTTACTAAGGGAGTCTTCTTCATCCTTGCCTGTGTTTTCTTCAAATACCCAACCACGTTCAGATGAATTTAAAAATAAGAAAACCATTCCTTAAAACAAACTAGGCATTTGCTAAGCTAGGGCTTGGGTGGAAAATATTCCATATGTAAATGTATAATATATAAATTCCACAGCCTTCCGTCTTACTAGCCACCAAAGAGGATATGTCAAACCTGTTTCTAATTAAGATTAATACATTTGCAAAACATGTGGAAACAACACAGCTTCACTCCACATCGAGGCGCCTATATGTGCAGTCCTGTTAATCAAAGCCCTAAGACACACAATGATCCTGTTACTGCTGGCAACCTACCAGCGATAGGATCACTAGAGGGGGCAACTAACTACTCACCTATTTCCTTGGTGTTGCTCTGCTGCTGACCAAAATAATGCAGAATCACCATTTCCAGCAAAAGATGTGTCACCTTGTTGGTCTGGCCAGTGAGAGGACAATGCCATGAAGACAAGTTAGTGGTTTCTTTGGACCAAATTGTGATCTTTTCACTAGTGAGATGCCCCCAGTGACAGGATTTCAAGAGTGTCATAGGCCTAAAGGAACACATTGAGGGCTGGTTTACACCAGAATCGCATGAGAATGTGATCCGCATTTCTGTGTGATTCCTGTGCATTCCCCTGCAGTGCTATCTGCAACCCATACATTTGAATAATCTGAAATTATACCAGAGAGCACAAAAAGTAATGCATGTACTACTATTTAAAAAATGCTCTGCGCCAAATTGCATGGTATTGCAGTGGCATAGGATTTAGTGACTGGAATGACACTGTGTTTGGGGTGGGTAAACAATGAATTGGCACCCACAGTAGATCGCAAAGGCAGTGCGTTTTGAACACGGCGCAGAAAACACACACGGAATGTGCCTTTCCCATGACACATTCTGTGGCCCTAAGACAGACTTACCAAGGGGCCATTCCATTCCTTTTTATAATAATAATAATACATTGAGAAATCCAGACTTGGGTAAGACCACTTAGGACCTCTCTTGGCCAGTTTATTTAACCAAATAAAGGAACTGATGGAAAAACTACAAAATTATGAAGTGTTTGGTTTAGTAACCTATGTAACCTTCATTATTTGTAATCATCACTCAAATGCCTTGTGCAACTAGTAATGAGATGTGCAGTCATTTTGCAGTGATTAGATATTTTGCCCTTTTCAGTTCATGTATATCTTTACAAATCTTAACAGTTGGAGTAGTATTAACTCCTTCACATCAGCCCTGTCATCCTCTAACTGGGCTATTGTGCCAGGGGTGGGAAGGTATGCCTTATTACATGTCCACTGTGATTGGCTGATTTTGATTTATACAGACCGTCTGATTAATAGCGCTGTCTTTTGGAAACTCGGTGTCATGTAAGTAGTGAGCCTGGCGGTCGGGGTGGCCTCTCCTACAACTCCGGTTCGAGGGACCGATGGAGTTGAGACATCGACCACAGGAGCATGGTGAGGTATGAGTGCCTGTAGAAGTACAAGAGTATCCGTCAGCAGGTGGTCAGGAGATGTGCTGGAAGGGTGCTGGTGTTCAGAGCAGGATACTTGAAGAGGCCGGATGGTCACAGGCACAGAAGCAGAGTCAGGGACAAGCAGGTTCGGCAACGGGCTGGCAGTGAGGTACAGAGGGTCAGGCAGAAGAGTAGTTGAGACAAGCCGGGTTCGGGTGCAGGCGGATATCAGAGTAGTTCAATCAAGCCGGGTCATGTAACAACAGGAACAGATAATGGATAGCAGGTGATCACGGTTAACACTGTAGATCAGACAGCACCCATTCTGAGGGCTAGCAGGATTTAAATGGCCCGTTTGGCGCCAATGTGCGCGCACGCGCACTCACGCGGGCATACAAACGCGCACAAGCGCGTGCCAGCGGCAATGAAGTTCTCAGGTGGACCTTTCCTGGGGGGAATTATGCTGGCGATCTTCCTGACACTCGGTCTCTGTTCTGGGAACCCACGTTCTCAGAACAGAAACCATTGCCATCCATGGATGCTTATGTGATGCATATAAAGGCCACCCATTCTGGCGCTACACATGTGAGTTACATGGGCATGGGCAGCAAGATGTTAAACCCTCAGCTGTTATTTGTTTCTCTTTAGATCCATGTTAATGGCTGCACTTTAAATGTTTTTTTTTTCTTAGATTGTATTTTACTCCCAATTATCTTTTTTTTTACCTTTTTTAGAGATGACTGCTGCTGTATCAGTCTCTGGCTGCCCCCAATAACTTCCATTAGAGAATGTACACTGTTTACATCACACATCCAAGAGCCAATTACAGGGAAACCAACTATTAGTCTAAAAACTGGTGGGAGAAGCAGAACTGTAGATTACGAATTAAGTTTTCTGTGTCTGTGCCGGCACTTTGCATACAACTATATACCAAGGAACATGCTTATAAGGGTGGCTCCAGGGAGACCCTGGAAGGCAAGGAGTCACCCTATAGGTATAATTGTTCGTAGGAAGACCTTCTACTTCTAGTTTTTCAGAAACTAGGGCATTAAGGTCAAAACTGTGACTTGGCCATTCTACTGTTGATTTACTCTGGTGTTTAGATATTAATTGTGTTGTGTGCTCTTATACACCTTTGAATTCATTGGACCTTCAGAGATTGAAAACAGTCCAGACCGTGAGGCTAAAGCAGCTTCCTATACTCATTTTTTCTCGCCATGGAGTTGCATCATGCAATTCCAAGTTTTTGTGCTTCCATGCAATGTTTTTCTTTCTTCACAAACAATGTTATGGACAATTACCAGTCTTATCGGCCCAGTAGATTATTTTAGTAGCATTATGAATATCCATATATCTATGCAGTCTACAGGGCAATGGTTTCCTCCATAACAACCTTCCACGAAACCCTGTTGTTTAGTGTAATTCTTACTGTGCTTGCATAAATATCTACTATTTGTGTGTAGGATGTATATTGTGACCTTATACTTACATACAGTATCTATACTCACAGGTTTTAGAGAGAATAACAAGGGTGCTAATCGTTTGTCTGTCTGTTGACTGTCTGAATCATTTTGTGTCCTTACACCAGTCTTATGAACTATTCACTCATTGTGTGAGGACCACTGAAATCTATTTTGAATATGCCATAAGGCATGTTAGTGAAGCCGATATCCACAATTGTGTGACTCCATTTGCTATTTTCAAGATGCCATGGAGTAAACACGTCAACATTTTTTTTTTTTTTTTGGTGGGGGGATTCCTGAAACCCTCTAATACCTTTTTTTTTTTGCCTACAGCCAATTTAAGAATTTGAAGCAATTCTGTTACTAAAATAAATATTAGGAAAAAAAAGGGCTTACTACAAAGAATACATGAAATACTCACCTCTCATTCTGCCTGTGCCACCAAGCTCTGCAAAAGCGAAGAGGAATTGTTGGCTGAAGATCCTGCAGAATCCGACACTTCTAGGGGTGTTAAATTCCTGTCCTACTGGAGGTGTTGGATTCTGCAAGATATTAAGCCGTTGGTTCCTCTTCAGTGGGTATGGAATCAGTGGGTATGGGCAAGCAGGAAAGATGAGTATTTCTTGTCTTCTTTGCAAATAGCAATTCATTTAGAATATTTATTTCAGTGACTGTGTCACTTTAAACTAAATGAGATCTCAAGTGTTTTACTATAACTCTACCAGAGTTAAACCTTTGAAAGCTGTAATATAATATAAATACACAAAAAATACTAGGCAAATCATTTTTGTATATATAAATTGTGTGTTATATTGGATGCTACAGCTTCCAATCTAAGGTTCTTGTACTACTTTTTTCAGTTATAGGTAAATGTATCCTTCAGTAGGATTAATGCAGCTCCTTTAGCCTATTCATTTGGTATTTTAGGATACTTGTGCTTGTCATGCCTGCCCTACAGAGAATCAGTTATTATATATACAGAAGTTACAGGCAATAAGTAAGCCGCTAATGCTCTCCAAGAAACACTTCAGCTGTGCTAAAGTCAGCAACGTTCATGCAATTTATCATAATCTGAACTATCTGTAATCCCCCGCACTAGCACCCCGCAGCTCACTAGGAGCGTACCTCCTGAAACCTGTGCTGTGTAGTTTTCTCTCCTCTGTCTTGTATAAAGTTGTATGCTAAAGTTTAGGAACCTCTGACAATTTCCATGATTGTCATTTGTAAATATTTGGGTGTTTGGATCAGCAATTTCATTTTGATCTATCGAATAACTGAAGGACACAGTAATATTTCAGTTGTAAATTGAGGTTTATTGGATTAACAGAACATGCGCAATATCCATCAAAACAAAATTAGACAGGTGCATAAATCTGGGCACCCCAACAGAAAAATCACATCAATATTTAGTAGAACCTCCTTTAGCAGAAATAACAGCCTCTAGCCACTCCCCACTTCCTATAGCCTGTAATGAGTGTCTGATTTCAGGATGAATGTATTTTGGACCATTCCTCCTTACAAAACATCTCCAGCTCAGTTAGGTTTGATGGTTGCCAAGCATGGACAGCCCGCTTCAAATCACCACGCAGATGTTCAATGATATTCAGGTCTGGGGACTGGGATGGCCATTCCAGAACATTGTACTTGTTCCTCTGCATAAATGCCTGAGTAGATTTTGAGCAGTGTTTTGGGTCGTTGTCTTGTTAAATATCCAGCCCCGGCATAACTTCAACTTTGTGACTGATTCCTCAACATTATTCTCAAGAATCTGCTGATATTGAGTGGAATCCATGCGACGCTCAACTTTAACCAGATTCCCAGTACCGGCAATGGCCACACAGCCCCACAGCATGATGGAACCTCCACCAAATTTTACTGTGGGTAGCAAGTGTTTTTCTTGTAACTCTGTGTTCTTTTGCCGCCATGCATAACGCCCCTTGTTATGACAAAATAACTCAATCTTTGTCTAAATGTGCGTTTGCATACCTCAAGCGACTCCGTTTGTGGCGTGTGTGCAGAAAAGGCTTCTTTCACATGACTCTCCCATACAGCTTCTCCCTGTGCAAAGTGCGCTGAATTGTTGAACGATGCACAGTGACACCATTTGCAGCAAGTTGATGTTGTAGGTCTTTGGAGGTGGTCTGTGGGCTGTTTTTGACCGTTCTCACCGTCCTTCGCCTTTGCCTCTCCAATATTTTATGTGACCTGCCACTTCTGACCTTCACAAGAACTGTGCCTGTGGTCTTCCATTTCCTCACTATGTTCCCCACAGTGGCCACTGACAGCTTATATCTCTGTGATAACTTTTTGTAGCCTTCCCCTAAACCATAATGTAGAACAATCTTTGTTTTCAGGTCATTTGAGAGTTGTTTTGAGGCCCCCATGTTGCCACTCTTCAGAGAAGAGTCAAAGAGAACAACAACTTGCAATTGGCCACCTTAAATGCCTTTTCTCATGATTGGATGCACCTGTCTATGAAGTTCAAGGCTTAATGAGCTCACCAAACCAATTGTGTGTTCCAATTAATCAGTGCTAAGTAGTTACAGGTATTTAAATCAACTCATCGACAAGGGTGCCCAAATTTATGCACCTGTCTAATTTTGTTTTGATGGATATTGCACATTTTCTGTTAATCCAATAAACCTCATTTCAATACTGAAATATTACTGTGTCCTTCAGTTATTTGATAGATCAAAACACCCAAATATTTATAAATGACAATCTGTATGCATCTCAATTTTCAGCTTTGACTGGTTTGTAGCTTGAACCCATTTTTTACTGCTGACATACTGATAGTGGCAACACCCAACACTATAGCAGCTGAGAGTTTTCTTAATTTTTACTCTCAGCTGCCTGCTCTCCAGTAGAAGTGGTTTACAGCTGTCTAATAACGTATCACATATACTGCTGGGAATGTTGCACCCAGTACAGATAACCCTCCCTTGTCAGTCTCCTTGTGATAGAAATAAAGATAAGGTAAAAGACATTTATGGTCACGGCATATATTTTCATTTTATGACATCAGAATTAAGTATTTTTGGCAATCCAATATCCGCTTAATTTAAAATCTCCTTTTATGTTGTGAGTGCTACATGTCTATTGGTCATCTCTTTCCACAACTTCCTGGATTCCCTGCATGCTTTGCAGCTTCCCCTCTGCTTGATTACTTTCAATTTCTAAGGACTACATGTCCCATGGTACCTTGCTGCCTGCTAGCAGTGATTCCTGTACTGACTCTGCCTCCTGAAACTCCTCCTCTCAGCACCTCTGTAGTTTGGAAGGCAGGCTCTGTGAAAAGTGTGACACAGCAGTGCCTACACACAGCTCATAGTGAATATGGCCCCTTTCACGCAGGCTTTCCTTTCCAGTTTTTCAGGCAGACCTAATCGGGCACTCCATTCACCTCTATGGAGCATTTCCGCTGACATCCGCCGATATCCGATCCAATCCTGTCTGTGAAATCCAAATGGATGGAGACCCTATTTTCCATCCGTCTGGCAGATCGGATTGGATCAAAATGGACAGGCAGATCTGTTTTCATCCGATCCCCACATAGAGGAGAGCGGGGCTCTGACAGGTCCATCTCTGCACAGTGAGAGGAGAAGGATCTGTCATCCGCCTGCTCAGCGGGGATCAGCGGAGCGATCTCCCTCTGAGCAAAGCAGAGTCCGCCGGACCGCCCGTGTGAAAGAGCGCTAAATGTTACAGAGTTCAAGGAAGTAAATGTGTGCTGATGTTCCCAAAATAAGTATACAGACTTCAAAATTGTTCAGAGTAGGCTAGAAATAATTCATATACAATGGAAATTAAAATTTGATTTTACCATAGATTCAACTTAAAAAAGATAGAACAGATAAAACATAAAATATACCATGGAAAAAAAACCTCCAGAATATTATATTAAATATATATAACAGCTCCCTGTCCCCACATACACACATATTAGAACCCAAACATGAATGTTGTGTGCACTTATGTATGAAAACAATCATTGCACCACACATATTAGTTATCGCCGCACATGCTTGATTGAGAGCAATTATTCTGAAGCCATCATTGACAGCTCCAAACTGACGAGCTGTAAAAGTTTTTAAAGCATTGCCTATGGACAAATTTAAGTACTGATGATGTGCGCCATTTGACGGGGCTTGGCATACTGTAATTTGCATCAATGCAGCCTCATCCCACCATTTCATTCTACAGGGTCTCTGCTTTCAGGAAATATACTTGTATAATGTTTTGGCATTTAGGTGAGTTTTTTTGTTGTATGTGTCTACTGGTAGCAAGACTGTTTGATCGATAAATACAATAAAACCTCAGATTGCGAGTAACGCGGTTAATGAGAGTTTTGCAATACGAGCATTTTTTTTTAAAAAATGGTCACTCGGTTTGTGAAGGCTGGATTAAGCCTCTGTGCATGCAATATTGCATGTAGCCAGAGGTGCGGGGGCGCTTGTGAGGTTCGGAGACTCTCGGAAGCCATTGGAAATACTCGGAGATAGTCGGGAACATTCGGAAATACCTAAAATATCAACAATTCCTGAGCGTTTCCGAGCGCTTCCGAGCATCAGCAGCGCCACTCCACATATTTATGTATAAATAAAAGAGGGGTTCATAAACTTTTTATTGCAAAAAGTTAGTGTTACTAAACCCACAACAGTAAAATCAGTCTGTATATGCAGTAAAGTATGCACGACCGCGCAATTGTCAGTTAAATCGACGCAGTGCCAAATCGCAAAAAGTGCTCCGGTCCTAAAGTGTGAAATCCTTCCGGGGCTGAAGTGGTTAATCACCACTGGGTTTTTTTATTTTCTGCTAAAAAAAAAATGCTTTTCTTAGTTTCTGTTATAAATTTTGTAAATAAGTAATTTTTCACCTTCACTGATGTGCGCTGATGAGGCTGCACTGATGGGCACTGATGAGGTGGCACTGATAGGCACTGATGAGGCAGCACTAATGGGCACTAATAGGCAGCACTGATATGCAGCACTGATGGGTACTAATAGGTGGCACTGATGGGCACTGATAGGTGGCACTGATGGGCCCTGATAGGCAGCACAGATAGGTGGCACTGGTTGGTGGCACTGATGGGCACTGATGGGGGGCACTGAAAGGCAGCACTGACTGGCACTGATTGGCAGTATTTCTGGGCACTGATTGACATCACTGCTGGGCACTGTTCAGGCTGCACTGATAATCAGGTCAATGATCAGGTCAGTGCCCTAATTATCTGTGCAGATCTCCCTTCTGAGGAAATGCCGCTGATCGGCTCTCCTCTCCTTACATGCTGTCAGTATGAGTAGAGGAATGCCAATAACTGACATTTCCTTGTTTATATGTGATCAGCTGTGATTGGACACAGCTGATCACATGGGTAAAGAGCCTCGTCGTCGGCTCTTTACCGATATAGGTGATGCTCCTTGTCCCGTGTCATATGACGTCATTGCAGAATTAGTTAAAGGAAGAGTTAAAGATCACAACAACTTTTCATTGTTTCTTTTTTGCTACCTAAAGTAGCAAAATGCCACATATGGATGCAGCAACACTCTGTGCTATTAGCTGGGTTCAGTTTGTGTGTGGCTGATACTTGGCAGAAATGCCAAGCCTGGAGATGCACAGGGGTTGATTTACTAAAACTGGGGAGCACAAAATCTGGTACTGCTTCCAGGTTTTAGGGTCAACGCTTAATTTAAAAAGCTGGAATTAGAAGCTGATTGGCTACCACGCAGAGCTGCACCAGATTTTGCACTCTCCAGTTTTAGTAAATCAACCCCATTGTGTATGTCCTGGGTCGGGTGGAGGCTCTATTTACATCAATCCACTCAGATGAGCAGTTACATGCTAATGGTAGTGGCACCGCCCATTCATTTAGAACCGAGTTATTCAATTTTGCCAGCAGCCACCCCTGCCTACTGCTATACTGCTTTGTTAATGTAGCCTCATTCATTAATTCATACAGTTGTCCTTTTAATTCATTCTCCCCCTCTCCAGGTACAGCTTGCCTGGTAAAATATTTACCTTCCTCCTCATTCCAGTGATCTTCACTTTTTGCAGATTCAGAAGATTTTGAATGGAGATGTCTTACTTCTCTTCTTACTGTGCATGCAATGCCACAGCCCCAATCACCGCTATAAACAAAAAAAGAGCGTCAATTTTGCAAAAAAAACAATATTTTTTACTTTTTGCTAGAATACATATCCCCAAAAAATATATAAAAAAAGTATTTGTATTTTGGCCGATTTATATCCTCATATTTTTGTTTAAAAAAAAATCACAATCGGCGTTTATTGATCGATTTGTGCAAAAGTTGCCACGTTTACAAACCATGAGAATTAATTTCTGGCGTTTTTACAATTCTTTTTTTTTACTGGTAATGGCGGCAATCTGCAATTTTTATCAGGACTGCGATATTGGGGCAGACATGTTTGGCATTTTTTACACTTTTTTGGGACCAATGACATATATTTGATTATACAGCAATCAGAAATGTAAATATCCACTGATTACTGTATATATGTCATTGGCAGAGAAGGGGTTAACCTGCAGGGGGCGAACTGTGTTCCCTGAGCATGTTCTAACTGTGAGGGGGCTGGGCTGCCAGGGGCATAAGACATCAAAATGATCTCAGTGACAGGGATCAGTAGATCTATTACATGCCCACTGACAGTGGGGAACCCCATGTTTACATCGGCAGTTCCCCGTTCTTCCTCTCTGCCAGGCAATCGCGGCTCGCCGGCAGAGATCAAGTCCACCCGAGCCTCGGCCACCTGCCTGTAGAGTGCGGCGGGCAGCACTACAGCACACACATGAGCTGCCGTTTATAGACGGCGATTCGCGGGACGCTGCCACTCTGCAGCAGTAAAAGTACGCAAGCCGGTCGGGAACCGGTTAAATGCATCCCCAAAAAATACATTTTCTAAATAAAAAAGTATTTTTTTTTTAATAAACAAGTTTCACCTAAGCAGCCCAATGAGCGAAAACTGCCAACAGCAGAATTGGTAATTTACCTAAAAGCACCCCACTCATTCTTATAAAGCAGGGATAAACAATTAGCGGACCTCCAGATGTTGCAAAACTACAAGTCCCATCATGCCTCTGCCTCTGGGTGTCAGGCTTGTGGCTGTCAAAGTCTTGCTATTCCTCATGGGACTTGTAGTTCTGCAACAGCTGGAGGTCCGCTAATTGCATATCCCTGCTTTAAAGGATCATTTTAGGTAAAATAATACAACAAAGTGATGAGTTGCAGGGCTGAAGATCCAGTGCAGTGACCTCAGCAGTGGCCCAAGAGATGCCAGCATTATCAGGACCAAGATCAGTGCTGCAGCTTCCCCAGCCTGTGCAATCATTGTGTGAGAAGCAGATTTGTCATTAGGACTCTGGCATAGCATTACCACCACAAAACTAAAATTAGCAAAATGTCAGAAATGAAAAGATTGATTCACCCAGACGCAATTATCATTTAAAAGTGCTTGATTGAGGTGCTGCAGTTGGGTGATTTATTCTGCATACCATATACATAATTAAAGTAGTGGAGCGGAGTAATTTATCAATCTAGTCTGGAGGCTGGAGGTTGAGGAGCTGTATATGTTTGTTTTAATAAAAAATGTTCCGGCTGCTCTTCACTGGAGGCCGCCCTATACTCCTCTATTTCCAAGAGTGAAAGTGATGATTGTATGAAATCTTTGCTGGCCAACATACACTGGTAGATTTTCGAAGGAAGGTCCATACAAAAAAATCTCAACGGTACATATTCAATAATGTCAACAGAGACTTGATGAATGTCATGTCATGAAAAAATGTTGTTTGCTTTTAACATTCAAGTTCAGTATGGATATAAATTCCTCAACAAAAACCGTGCACAGTGTTTGTTCAAGAAACATTTTCCATCCTGCTCCTTCAAATTTTCTAATCACTATGGTCAAAAAGGAAAGCTGATTTGACCTCACTAAGCATTAGAACAGGGATATGCAATTAGCGGACCTCCAGCTGTTGCAGAACTACAAGTCCCATGAGGTATAGCAAGACTCTGACAGCCACAAGCATGACACCCAGAGGCAGAGGCATGATGGGACTTGTAGTTTTGCAACATCTGGAGGTCCGCTAATTGCTTATCCCTGCATTAGAACATCAAATAAATATACTAAAAACAAACATTTTTGAACAAAATTCTACTAGTTTATGGGCAACCTAAAGTGTCACTAAAACCACATCATAAAAAAACGATTAATAAATGTTGTATTACATGCTGTTCATACTGTTTTTTGCATTCTGCAAAAAACCTGGTTGATCCTGCTGCTCTCTATCTCCACCTTGTGTTCAAGTCCCCAATTCAGCTAGGGATTTTGCTGAGGAGTGCTGGCAGATCTGCACATGCTCCGTTTTCATTGAGTTTCTATGCTGAGCATTCCCTCCCTATCACATCTGAGCAGCCCATGTGACTATAGAGTCACACATGTGGGTGTATACACAGTGGTAAATGACAGACCACCCCCTCCTTCCTCCTCCATTCCCACTAACCAGCTAAACACAATTAGGGCCCTGATTTCGAGGGACTGTCCCTGATTTGGAACAAAGTCCCTCTGTCCCTCCTCTTTTGTCCCTTATTTTGGTCTGATCTATATAGCTGTGTATAAAATGCACTTTTTAGCTTTCAAAAAGTGTTATGCTAAATTTTCATCCAATTTCTAAACTGTTTGTAGATTTAAAGAGCCAGTATAAAGGAAAAGTAGTGGAAAAAAAGCACTTGCGGGTTTAATTAATCTTTTTTTTGTATAATTCTACTTCAAGGGGGTGTGACAGGGGGTGTGTCCTATTCCTACATACTTTTGCTAATAGATTTCCCTCGTTCCCGTCTCAAAAAGTTGAGAGGTATGCATGTAGATTAATTGTGGCTTCACCTCCCTCTTATTCTAAAAAACAGGCTGGAGGGGTGTGAATGGCAGAAATTCGCCCACACCATGTTATTTCCACAAAATAATAAGCTTTGATTGCAAATATATATGTATGTATAATTAAATGCCAATTTAAATCAGTTTATTGATATTATTTATTTATTTTTACACTGTATTCCAAAGACTGTTTGTCTTTTTTTTTGGGGGGGGGTTGAACATGTGACCAGCAGCAGAGGACTGCTTATTTTTCCCTGCAGACAGGCTGGGAAAGAGCTGTGACAGCTGTATATCGATTAGGAAAAAAAGGTACTTAGATTTTTTATTTATTTATTTATTTAAATAATTACAGTGCCATCCTCCAGATACAGAAATAGAAGGAACAATGTAAATGAAACAGATCGTGTTTAATATTACTTTAAGCATGGAAGACATTATGGGGTTGATTTACTAAAGCTTGAAATTGCAAAATTTGGTGCAGTTCCACACAGAAACCAATCAGCTTCAAGGTTTTATTGCCAAAATTTAATTGAACAAGTTTAGAGTTTAGAAGCTGATCCCACACTCCAGCTTTAGTAAATCAACCCCTATACCTGCCAACTTGGCCTTTATTTTGTAGAGGACACAACGTTGTAATGTCCATAATGAAGCAGGCCACAAAAAAATCAATGTGCCTAAAAAAGATTGGCTAAATCCACAGCTGCTTTCTTCCCCAGTACTTTTACTTTATACTGGCTTTTTAAATAAATACATAATAATTTAGAAGCTGGATGAAAAGTTAAAAATATTCCGAAGGGCTCTTTCACACTGGCAGCCAGAGAGTCGTAAAATTAGATGGCTGAGCTGCAGTTTTACTGCTCCTAACTTTGTAGCTAATTCTATTATTGCTGCCGGATGATGATTACAGCCACCATGCTTTGCTTCGCAATGGTGGTAATTTTAGCTTAGCTTGCAGAGTTTGACTGGTTGCAACGCCTTTTAAACATGGCCATTAAGGTAAATTGGAGCGTGGTGCAACCACGAGTACAGTATTTTATGGCTAGCAGTATTTTAACCACTTCCCAAGCCAATTCTGACACTTCTCACATATGTGTACAAATCTGCATTTTTTTGGTTAGAATTAAATTACTTACAGTGGATCCCCCTCCCTCAGTGCAGACCCCCCTTCCGCAGTATAGATTCCCCTCACTAAATATAGACCCCCCTCCCGCAATATAGATCCCCCTTCCTCAGTACAGACCCCCCCAGGACAAACCACCCTCCCATCAGTGCAGACCCCCCAGGACATACCATCCCCCTCCATCAGTACAGACCCCCTCCCAAGACAACCCATCCCCCAGTGGCATCACTAGGGTTGGTATCACCCGGTGCAGAAAAACATGGTGTTACCCCCTCCGCCCACTAAAGTCTTCCCTCAGTCTATGATGCCCTCCCCCCATCCCTGACTCCCTTCTGAAATCACCCGCCTCCCCCATTGTGGTACAAA
>BLSH010193635.1:364074-398133 GCA_018402905.1 Glandirana rugosa | reverse complement strand
ATCCCCCTTCCATCATTACAGACCCCCCCAGGACATCATGAGATCTTCCATCCGTACAGACCCTCCCACCCCTCATCTCAAGCACGTGGATGGCAAGCGGAGCTTAGGAAGATTAATTCTGAGTGCACTGCAGCCTCTCAGACTGTCACTACTCTCTGCGGGCTTGTGACATAAAGCAGCTGGAGTGAGAGTGAGACTGAGCAGAGTCTCACTCACACTCAGGGATAGCGCAGCCGCGCTGCTGGGACCCAGGACTCTGCACGATCACCGCCCTTGATTCACGTGAATGAATGCATTAAGTGATAAACCCTGAGACTTTACAACTCCTTTGATGAATTTTAGTGCACGCAAACAAACAATATGATAGCTAATTTTGGTAAATTATAAAAGATGATTTTACACTGAGTAAATAGATGCCTAACATGTCACACTTTAAAATTGTGCATGCCCCTGTATATCGCCAAACTACAGTTACCTTAAATTCTCCATATGTGTTTTATAGCCTTTACAGGTTACCAGTTTAGAGTTACACAGAAGTTCTGGAGCTAAAATGATTGCTCCCACTCTGACCTTCGCAGCTATACCTCACATGTGTGGTCGCTGTTTACAGATGAGTGTGGGACTTACATATGCATTTGCATGCGCACATGAGCACGGGGGGGGACAGAAGTGTTTTCATTTTTTTTTTTATTATTTTTGTTGATTTTATTTAAAACTATTTTTACACTATCCCTTAATTTTTTAGTTTTATCAACCTAATTGGTATCACAAGGAATGAACAACATCCCTTGTGATTGCAATATTAATGATAGGTCCTCTTTGTGGAGAGATCTGGGGTCTATTAGACCCCTGGATGTCTGGCCTCCGAAGCATCTAATCAAACTGAGAGTGGTTCGATCAGATGTTTGTACAAGACGAGCCCATATCGGGCTTGTTAATATAAAACCAAAACCGGAATTGATGAAATCCTGTCCAGCTTCTGACATCACAGATTTCAGTTCCTTCGACTCTTTCTAAAGAACTGACTGAAGTGGTTGCATCCTTACCAGCTCCCTGAATCCTCCGCTGTCTGTAGAAGTGATAGAGTGGCTGTATAGCCACTCAAATCATTTCTACATTAAAGTGATATTCAAGGTAAATTTTTTTTAAATGTACCTGCTCTGTGCAGTGGTTTTTCACAGTGCAGCCTGATCCTCCTCTTCTCGGGCTGGTAATCCTGGCCCCTCGCCTGCTGAGTGCCCCCAAACAAGTCTCTTGCTATGGGGGAACTCAAGCATGCTCACTCCTGAGCCCCAGCCCCGCCCCCACTCCCTCTTCAATGGCTGTGGTTGACAGCAGCGGGGGCCAATGTCTCCCAATGCCGTCTCTGAGCCAATGAGGAGGCAGAGAGCTGGGAGAGCAGCTGCTCTTGTGCTGGATTGAGATTTGGGCTCAGGTAAGTAATAGGGGGGACTGGGGGGGGGGGTGCATTCTGAATTTTTTTTACCTTCATGCATAAGGGTAAAAAAAAACTTTCAGTGTTTAGAACCACTTGAAGGAGCATGGGCTGCTGAAAATTATGATACTGGGATGATGCCTGCCTGCATCATCCCGGTATAATCACTTAAATCCGAGGACATCATATGACATCCACCTGGGGGAAGTGGATAATACAAATTCCACTTGCCATTAAAAAGAAAAAAAAGAGATTCATGGGGAAGCAGAATTGATAATAATCTACTGTCCTCTGAAAAGCAACCCACTATACATTGCTTTTAAGAGGGCAGTAGACACTGCCGTCTGTGTGAAAGAATCCAAAAGGCAAAACTTTCTTTTTTATTTTTGGACAGAGTGGTAAAGGGTTGTAACCACTGTCAGGTTTTTATTGCTGTCTGTGTCTCCCTAAAGCTGGCCATACATTATACAATCTGATTTTATAATCTTCCTTAGATTTGCCTTCAGCAATGTAGTGCAAGGACTTGCCTGGTTGGATACACATCAAATGTATGTTTAGCTTTGTCCTTATATTACAATCTATGGAAATTGTATAGTCTGATTATATACTGCATGGACAGCTTAGAGAGATTCACTCTCTATCAAATGTCCTGATTACCTTGAAAATGAGGATAAATAAAAAATTAGGATTTTCCACCAGAACAAGAATATAGTAAAAATCATTCAATAGCGAGACTTGTTCTTGGCTTTTTTGGCTAAGATCTGTTCTCATCAGTGTCCAGTAGGGGTGCTCCGCCATCATTCTGACCATTTGGCAGGAATTATTGGCTGTGTAGTATGTCTGGTAGGATTGGGTTTTGAGGGACCTTGCCCATAGGAAGGGATCCAAATAAAGAGCCCACTGGGTAAGGTAGTACTGTACATCCATAGTGTTGAGGAACCCAAGGGACTCAGTGACCCTAGATTTGAGTAGTGTTGCCTTGTTTGAATGAGGGCTGGGAAGGCAGAGCCTGTTAAGTGCCACCTGGGAGTAGCACAGGCACTTTGTTTTTTCTGCACCTTACCCCATGTATTAGGTCTTTTGGCCAAAACTGGGGCAATTTTTGTTACCAGGCCACAAGACCTAGCCATTGCATTACACACTGGCACCCTTATTTGTTTTTCTCCATGTGTTCTGTCACTGCACTTTTTAGTAGGGTATAGGTCTTTGGGTTTGCCCTGAAGTCTAGGGGGAGGATGTGTGGCCCTTAGGTTCCTTCCTCTACTGCCGGGGAGGGTGTCTCTTCTTGGGAGAGCCCCTTACCTTATACTAGGTGGTTGGCTTTGGTTAGCCACAAGAAAAGGGGTCCACCAGGCCTTTTGGCTAAATGGATTAGAGGGCCTTGCCCTCATCAGGAGTCTTGTGTCCCTGGGGATCAGAAAGGTCTTTCCTCTTTCGGAGGGGACCATTGACGCTCTGTTTCTGTGTGTTCATTGCACCGCAGGCATGAAAAAACTGACAAAATTTCCCTCACATTGAAAAGATATGTTCTCACATCCTGTTAAGTCTACAGGACAGGAAATAAAGAGAAATGAGACCCGGATAAGCAAGAAAAAAAAAATTAACTGACAGCAGTTTTAACCCTCCCCATTCTATCCAAAATGATAGGAAAAAAGTTTTGGCTTTACTGTATATTAAGGCGCAGTATTTAGGTATATATTAAGGCACAGCATTCTTTTCCTTTTGGGAGGGTTATGACCCCTGTATTTTTTATTTTTTACCATTGGCATCCCTTCACTTACTATCACCTTGGCCAAAACAAGATGTGAGAGAAGATCCCTTCAAAGTGAGGGAATCCTTTGCTGTCGCCAAGGTCACCTGAACAAGTGTCCCCATTGGGAAGGATTCCCCTCTATTCCTGTTCTAGTGACAACAAAATTTGGGGTTTTCTTTTACTTTCACTATCAGTAATAATGGTAAACAGGACAAATAGAGAGGGTGCATCTGCCTAATGGTGGCACAGACCGCAATAAAAACCTAATAGGTGTTCTAATCCCTCTGCGCTCTATTCAAATCTTTAAAAAAAAGTTATGGCTTTGTTATACTTTAATTAATATAGCCTGTACATTTTTTAAAATCTGTTTGTACATCCAGGTAGATTATACCACCTTTTTTCAGGACAAATCAGGCTTACTTTTGGTGGTAAAAGGTAACCCTGACCCTGACCTTCATCCAAACACTAACCCTGGCACTGACCTAGATCAAACCTTGATCTAGGTATCTTTTGGTATTTTTTTATTTTATTTTTTCATTATTATTTTTTTATTTATTTTTTTAATACACATTTTTTTCTCTGCTCCATTCACAAAGAAAGAAAACACGGGGGACAGGCTTCACAGTGACTGATCACTGCGATAGCCAATCAGAGGCTATCACAGCTATCAGGTGACCTGGAATGAACCCAGAGGAGGAGGATCGGGGCTGCTCTGTGCAAAACCATTGCACAGAGCAAGTAACATGTTTATTATTAAAAATAAAAAATGTGTTAATGTTTATAGTCACTTTGAATTGTCAGCGGTGACCACTGTCACTGGGTGATCCTGACAGTTTCCCTTGGTTCCATTGTTAAACTGGCATGTAAAGCATGGAAGCAGATTCATTTTGGTACGGTCAGTTTGTAACCCTGTAATATATGTTAGGAGATACAGGACAGCATGTTCATGCACAGTAAAAAAAAAATAGTAAAAATGCCAGAAATGAATTCTTATGGTTTTATAAATGGGGCAACTTTTGTGCAAACCAATAAATAAACGCCGACCGTGATTTTTTTCTACCACGAATATGAGGAAGAATATAAATCGGCCAAAACCAATGAATACATTTTTTTTGGATATGTATTTTAGTAAAAAGTAAAAAATATTGTTTTTTTTTTTCAAAATAGTTGCTCTTTTTTTGTTTATAGCGGTGATCAGAAATGGTGCAGAGGTGATCAAATACCAGCAAAAGAAAGCTCTATTTGTGGGGAAAAAGGATGCAAATTTAGTTTGGGTACAACGTTGCACGACCGTGTAATTGTCAGTTAAAGCAACGCAGTGCCGAATCGCAAAAAGTGCTCTGGTCCTACAGTGGGAAATCCTTCCGGGGCTGAAGTGGTTAATTTGCAGGGATTTCTTCTCACTTCCTGTTTGGCGATGGGACAGGAAGTGAAGGTAAATCTCCACAATGAGACACATATGGTGAAAAAAAAAACCTAACAGGGGTTATAATCCTTCCTTGCTCTATCCAAAATAATATAAAAAAAGTTTTTCCTATAGTTCTACTTTAAGATAGTGATTTGAGTTTGCTGTCTTACTATATGAATTTAAAGTGGTTGGAAAGTCTAAAGGTTTTTCATCTTAATGCATCATCTGCATTAAGATATAAAACACCCCGCTGTCTTTCCTAGCCCCCGCTGCACCAAAACACTTACCTGACTCCTGTCACTGCCAGTGACAACACCGGTGCAATGTTTCCCTTATTCCTTGTTTTGGCAGTCTCCCTCTATCTGCATGACCGGTACGATGCACAACTATTGGTCCTGCATTGCACTTGATGATCCAGCGGTCACACTATGATGTCATCATGTGAGATGAAGGACGGATAATCCTGCATTGTAGCTGAGGATTGCAAGGGCAAGTCATGACCCAGAGCTTTGCAGAGAAGAGCCTGCTGGAGCAAGGATTAATGTATGTACTGCACCTTATTCCTCTACCCAAATATTTAAAGGAAAAGTTTGGAGTTAAAAAAACAAAAAAACAAACAAACACATATTCACCTTTATGCTGCAGCATTGGTGTGATGCTGCAGCTGTCTCACGTTGGCTCTAAGACCGAGAACTGAGCTCAGAATTGCTCAATTCTCTGTGTTCTCAGAGCAGAGAGCGGTGACTGTCAGTCACCGCTCTCTGCTCTACCGATCCATTGCTCACTGGAGAGCCGAGCTGAAGAGGGGTGGATGAAGCTGTCCCTGGCTCCCACCAATGTGCTGAGAACCATAGCCTGCTGCCAATTTGGTAAGTGGGTAGATCCCGACTATATATAGTGGGGATGCTTCCAGAGCCTGGAGCTGCTCTGTGACGTCAGCTGATAGTGGACAATAACCCACTATAGGCTGACTCTGGGTCACAGGAGAGCAAAAGTAAATGCAGTCCAGTGACCCACAAGAAAAATATAGCCAAAAAAGCTATGGTCATACAACCAGCCATATGGGGGCACTTGATGGCGGGGGCGATAGCGCTTCCGGGGGACCCAACAAAAGGAATATCGGGACTACTCTGTGCAAAAACATTGCACAGAGCATGTAAGAATAACATGTTTGTTATTTTAAAAAAATTGTTTAGTATCACTTTAAATATGGTGGCTGCATTCGGTTTTTTTTTTAGCTTTTCTTACATTTTTCACCAAGTGATCCTGCCAGCAACACTCTTTGAACATCAGCATTGTCAGTCTGGGGGAGGGTAATGCCAGATGGACTTGACTAACAAATTACTGCTGAACTCCAGCTAATGCTTTATAAGCAGTTGGAGGAGTATTCCTTGATAACGCGTTTGCACGTGAAACACATTGGGAGGGGCCTATGTGCTGACGTCATGCCGCCACATCCACGTGTTTGGAGCAACGGCTGCCATTTTTGTTGCTTCCTGGAGGAATGAATCCATGCTGCCAATGTGGTAAAGCAAAGGAGACTGACTAAGGGTTACTTATTGATACATGTTTATGTCTCATTTCTGGTAAATGCATAATTTGGGTGGAGGTTCACATGAGCAGATATTCATCACAAATTCACAAATTCGGTGGATACCATTCTCTGCTTGATATTCTAATACCTTTGATGAGCATGCTGTACACCTATAGATTATATACTGGATGGACTTCTCATATATTACAGACTTTTTTCACAGTTGCATATAATTCACTTCGCTATTATCTGGATTGTTTAAATGTAATTTATTGTTGTATATACACTATATTACCAAAAGTATTGGGACACCTGCCTTTACACGCACATGAACTTTAGTGGCATCCCAGTCTTAGTCTGTAGGGTTCAATATTGAGTTGGCCACCCCTTTGCAGCTATAACAGCTTCATCTCTTCTGGAAAGGCTGTCCACAAGGTTTAGGAGTGTGTCTATGGGTGGTACAATGGTGTGGTGGGTGGCTCAGTGGCGTAGTGGGTGGCACAGTGGTGTAGTGGACAGCACTTTCACCTAGCAGCAAAAGGGTCGCTGGTTCAAATCCCAACCACAACACTACCTGCCTGGAGTTTGCATGTTCTCCCTGTGCCTGCGTGTGTGTTTCCTCTGGGTACTCCGGTTTCCTCCCACACTACAAAGACATGCTGGTAAGTTATTAGATCCTGTCTAAATTGACCCTAGTGTATGAATGTGAGGTAGGGACCTTAGATTGTAAGCTCCTTGATGTTAGGGACTGATGTGAATGTACAATATATATGTAAAGCGCTGCGTAAATTGACAGCACTATATAAGTACCTGAAATAAATAATGGAAATGTTTGACCATTCTTCCAGAAGTGCATTTGTAAGGTCAGGCACTGATGTGGATGAGAAGGCCTGGCTAAAAGTCTCCACTCTACTTCATCCCAAAGGTGTTCTATTGGGTTGAGGTCAGGACTCTGTGCAGGCCAGTCAAGTTCCTCCACCCCAAACTCACTCATCCATGTCTTTATGGACCTTGTTTTGTGCACTGCTCCAAATCATTTAGTGGAGGGGGGTCATGATGTGGGGTTGTTTTTCAGGGGTTGGGCTTGGCCCCTTTAGGTCCAGTGAAGGAAACTCTTAAAGTGTCAGCATACCAAGACAATTTCATGCGCCCAACTTTGTGGGAACAGTTTGGAGGTGGCCCCTTTCTGTTCCAACATGACTGCGCACCACTGCACAAAGCAAGGTCCATAAAGACATGGATAATCAAGTTTGGGGTGGAGGAACTGACTGGCCTGCAAAGAGTCCTGACCTCAACCAGACAAAACACAGTTGGGATGAATTAGAGCAGAGACTGTGAGCCAGGCCTTCTCGTCCAACATCAGTGCCTGACCTCACAAATGCTCTTCTGGAAGAATGGTCAGACATTCCCATACACACACTCCTAAACCTTGTGGACAGCCTTCCCAGAAGAGTTGAAGCTGTCATAGCTGCAAAGGGTGGGTCAACTCAATATTGAACCCTACCGACTAAGACTGGGATGCCATTAAAGCTCATGTGCGTGTAAAGGCAGGCATCCCAATACTTTTGGTAATACAGTGTATATTTTATTAAGCGATGCACATTTGTTATTTAGATTTCAATCACAAGGTTTTGAACAGTCACCTTGCATGACAGCTGCTATATTGATTGGTGTGCTCACCACAATTATTGTATATTTGAAGTTGCAGCAAACATGTTTTATTTTTCTCTCCTTTTGTACTAAAGGTTTTATATAAATAAATAAAAACTGACTACTGTAAGCATGCCTGTCAGTGGTAAATGATTTGTCCCATCTCTCTAAAGCCTTGTACACATGGTGCGACGGTCGTATGAAAACAGTCGTGCGACCGCTTGTTGTACGATCATCTGACCGTTAATACATGCGATTAGAACAGCCGACGTGCGACAGTCATACAACAGAAGTTGGATGAGCAGACTAGAAAACTTTGGTTGTACAACAAGCGGTCGTACGACCGTTGTACCGTGTGTACAGAGAAGTTGGTCCAACAAGTTGTATGTGCAAAACACGCATGCTCAAAAGTCAGGAACGCCCGGAAGTGTCCGTATAAACTTACGTTCTTCATTCACAAATCACATGCGCCTGAACTTCCTCTTTATACGCTCGTAGCACGTCACCACGTTCGGCTTGGTCGTACGATCGCTTAGTGTATGTCAGTATGCGAGACACAACAGCAGACATACGATTTTGTACGTCTGGTCGTACGACCGTCGCACCGTGTGTATGAGGCTTTACTGTCACTTTTGCTGGACAGCTTGAAAGTAAGTTGAGAATTACTGGGCAGAAAATAAATAAATTTAAAAAAAAGAGAACTAACGCAGACACTACATTTAATGAGCGGTAATAAATATATATATTACATTTTTGCTTTTTTTTGTTCAGATACACTTTAACCCTTGCAGTGCAGGGATTTTTTGTTAGATAATATGTTTTATTTATGTATTTTTTTTTACTGAGGTCTGCACATCCGGGCCAAAAAGAGGGGCGACTAAGGAGGGAAGTGGGACAGAGGGATTGGGATCCAGAAGAGGGACAGAGGGATTGGGATCCAGAAGAGGGACAGAGGGATTGGGATCCAGAAGAGGGACAGAGGGATTGGGATCCAGAAGTGGGACAGAGGGATTGGGATCCAGAAGAGGGACAGAGGGATTGAGATCCAGAAGAGGGACAGAGGGATTGAGATCCAGAAGAGGGACAGAGGGATTGGGATCCAGAAGTGGGACAGAGAGATTGGGATCCAGAAGTGGGACAGAGGGATTGGGATCCAGAAGTGGGACAGGGGGATTGGGATCCAGAAGAGGGACAGAGGGATTGGGATCCAGAAGAGGGACAGAGGGATTGGGATCCAGAAGAAGGACAGAGGGCTTGGGATCCAGAAGAGGGACAGAGGGATCGGGATCCAGAAGTGGGACAGAGGGATTGGGATCCAGAAGAGGGACAGAGGGATCGGGATCCAGAAGTGGGACAGAGGGATTGGGATCCAGAAGTGGGACAGAGAGATTGGGATCCAGAAGTGGGACAGAGGGATTGGGATCCAGAAGTGGGACAGGGGGATTGGGATCCAGAAGAGGGACAGAGGGATTGGGATCCAGAAGAGGGACAGAGGGATCGGGATCCAGAAGTGGGACAGAGGGATTGGGATCTAGAAGTGGGACAAAGGGATTGAGATCCAGAAGAGGGACAGAGGGATTGAGATCCAGAAGAGGGACAGAGGGATCGGGATCCAGAAGAGGGACAGAGGGATTTGGATCCAGAAGAGGGACCGTCCCTTGAATTATGGGATGTGTAGTGAACCTTAGAGCCTTGGCTGCAGGGGAAGAAGAAGGGGAATGAGCAGGCACAATGCTTAAACACATAGAAAACACAGAGGGCTCGGAAATGTAATGGGAAGGTAGCGTGGAGATAAAAATAGGAAGCCATCTATCCAGAGGAGGATAAAGAGGAACAGAGGAGTGCAGAAGAGAGGGGGAGTGAACAGGGGAGGAAAGAAGGGAGAGAGAGGGAGGGAGAGGAAGAAAGAAGACAGAAGGGGGGGAGAGCAGCAGAGGGGGAGGTAAGAAAACGACACCTCGCCAGGCACTGAGTTTTAAATCCACTGCCTCTATTCCTCCTCTCCATGTTACAAAGGCTGAGAGCTGCTTTTTTTCCCCCATTCGTCTCCTGTCACTTCCTTCCTGGACGACTCCTCTGACTTTCTCATGCTGCCAGCACACAGACACTTTGCTGACTGTACACAGCCATCCCTCCTCTGCCCACTGTTGGATTGAGTTGGTGCTTCACAAGTAAAAGAGTGGAGATCTCCAGGACTCAGAAGAAGCTGTGCTACATACAAAGCCCTGCTCGTCTGGTCATCCCAATGAGAGAAGAACCTCTGAAGGACTGGTAACCTCAGCAGATGTCTCACGTAAGTAGGAGTTTTTGGTGAGGAGGTCATCCTCCTTTACACATCAGACTGCCATGCTTTGCTTAGCTGACATTGAAAAGTTTACAGTGGGTGCACCTCTAGGGCTCACGACTGAGGGTAGCAGTTTATTAATTTAATGTAGACCACCGCCAACTTACGTACTGTACGTTCGCGTCAATCCTTGCCATCAGGGAGCTTGCACTCTAAGAGCCCTATCTCACATTCTAAGGCCAATTTAGACAGGGGTCAATTAACAAGCCAACACATCTTTGAAGCTTAGGAGGAAAGCTATGTAGGAGAACATGCAAACTTCATGCATCCTAGTCGGGATCTGAACCAAGAACCCCGGTGCTGCAAGCCAGACGCTTTAATCACTAAGCCACCCTGCTGCCCTGAGCTCTGTTTCGACTTTTCCAGCAAGCCGTGACCTTGTTCCACTTGTATCAAGTTGATCATTTTTTCCAAAGCAGATCAAGTTGCATAAGAATATTGTAGCCATTAGACTCACTTCCTACAGGATGTGAACACTGTCATTGCTAAGGAAGCATGCCCCAACACTCAGGCACACCGTCCCAAATAGCTTGACATTAGTGTTGTACCTTGCCGGGTGTCACTAAAAGGTCATTTATGAGCTCTTCAGAAGAGTGGAGCTTCCCATGGCACATTGTCACTGTCAGGGGAAGCAATGTCATTTATTAGGCAGCATCCTTCCAAAGCACATTATACTATTTTAATTAGACGGCACAATTGCAATCAGCATAGCCAGAGCTCACATCCTGCTTTCTTTGCAAGTATTAACCTCGTTCTTAACCTTAAAACACCGCCGGTGTTTAATAATAAATAAAGATGATAGTGAAACCGAAGCCTGAATGATTTATATGCTTGAAGGAGCATGTCATGTTTTATTTTAGGTTTTCATGTATAGCTTTAAATCGCTGCCTGAGCGTAGATCAAAGTTAAGAGGTGAAGTGAGTTGGCACAGTAGTGCAGGCAGTGTTTTTCCTGATCCTTACCGAAAAGTTTAATATTAAAAGACATCATGAAATATCAGTAGAGCTCAGGCACGTGTTCTCTCCTTGACGCATGCAGTTCACTTTATCCCCCGGTAGAACGGTGATGTTTGTTGTTATGCTGCTCCAGTGACTTTCTATCTTTTCTCTGACATTTACTAAACAACTTTTGTAATGGGATGCACAGCATGGTAACAGACTTATGATGTTGATAAATACGATCATAAGACATTTAATCCCAGAAACCTTGGCAGAGCTTGCTACCAAAAACACCTGCACTCAACCACACCGCACACCAAGATTGGCACATAGGTATTTTTTTTTTTTTGCAATGTTGAGAAGTACAGGAATGTATGGAATTTACTATGGGAAAACTATTCTTTTTTTTTTTTAACCTTCACGTCAATTTTTTCACTTTTTGTTCGCATTTTTATATGCGTGTAACAATCCGAAGATTTAGCAGACAACACAGATCAGGTTCAAAACCGGTGCCACGCTTGTGCCCTCGGCGTACTTCAATGTAGGCCAACGCTAACACATAGAGATAGCATGACATCATTTGGCTAACGTAAACAAACTTTTGTAATAAGCAAAATGTTTTCTCAGTAAGGAATACGGTGAATGATTAGCAATCAGAGCAAATGATCATTTCCCGGTTACTTGAGATTGCATGCATTGATTTGCTTCTATCTAAATCAATAGTCACAAAGAAGTTGATCCAATTAGGAGATTGAACTCTATGTCTTGCCTTGAGTTCAATGCAGAATGACGTTATCAATAATAAACGTATATACATTTAAGTATATATGTGAATTGAAATGTGTTTTTAATGTATAATAAGATGCAACATTTGTTAGGTTAATAAAGATACAGTTATACGGAAAGAAGATTTATCGACAGATTCAGATTGTCAATATTCAGTTCCCATTATATTACGGCCATAGTAAATGTATATAGTCTTTCCATAGTAAATGTATATAGACTTTCCATAGTAAATGTATATAGTCTTTCCATAGTGAATGTATATAGTCTTTCTATAGTAAATGTATATAGACTTTCCATAGTGAATGTATATAGTCTTTCTATAGTAAATGTATATAGTCTTTCCATAGCGAATGTATATAGTCTTTCCATAGTAAATTCATATAGTCTTTCTATAGTAAATGTATATAGTCTTTCCATAGTAAATGTATATAGTCTTTCCATAGTAAATGTATATAGACTTTCCATAGTAAATGTATATATTCTTTCCATAGTGAATGTATATAGTCTTTCCATAGTAAATGTATATAGTCTTTCCATAGTAAATGTATATAGTCTTTCCATAGTAAATGTATATAGACTTTCCATAGTGAATGTATATAGTCTTTCCATAGTAAATGTATATAGTCTTTCCATAGTAAATGTATATAGACTTTCCATAGTAAATGTATATAGTCTTTCCATAGTAAATGTATATAGACTTTCCATAGTGAATGTATATATTCTTTCCATAGTGAATGTATATAGTCTTTCCATAGTAAATGTCTATAGTAGTAACTTTTATAATTTAATTGCAACCCCAAATAAATTCACCAATAGTAAAGACTTTCCATAGTGAATGTATATAGACTTTCTATAGTGAATGTATATAGACTTTCCATAGTGAATGTATATAGTCTTTCCATAGCAAATGTCTATAGTAGTAACTTTTATAATTTAATTGCAACCCCAAATAAATTCACCGGCTATAAAATATCACTTAATGTAAGGTTGCTATCAATGCTCCATGTACACCATGCCCATAGACATATACTGTATATACATGTATATGTCTAGATATATACATATACAGAATTTTCAGATCAAAGACTGACAATTAGCAGTCACTGCCTTCTTAAAGCAGGTACTTTAAAGGTTTATAGCACACGTGCCTTGGTGTAGTGTGCAGCTGAGAGGGTCAGAACAGTGCTTAAGGTCAGGTAATTAATATTTAGTGCCTCTTCTAGGGCACATTCATCTCACAGCTGTATTGGCTGGAGCTCTACAGAGTTTGGCTCTTTACTTGAATCTGTCATCCCTGTGAAATCAAATCAGCTTTGTTGATCCTCAAGTCGAGTGAACAGGGGTAACCCAGCGTTGTGTGCCGGATAAAAGAAGGATTAAGCAGTTCACTTGTCACTGTGATCGACCACAGATAACATCTGCACATGCAGGGCACACTCCTTGGTTATTTGATTATAGCCTAAGGAAGACTTATCCCTGTTTAGTCAGGGCTTAACGTAACTCTTGCCAAAAAGAAGAAAAGAAAAAAATAAACAGTTGTATATATATATATATATATATATATATATATATTGAACAATTTCTACCGGCTACGTTAAAACATTACAATGATGTAGGTGCATCAAAGAACCACGTTGCACCAAAACTGAATTTGTATGGCAATTAACATTATGGTACAATAAGCATTATATTCTTCAAATATCAGCAGTATTAAAACAAATAAGTGCCAATACAGATAAAAGAACTGAAGAATTTCAATTTTACATTAAAGGTATAGTGGGTCAGACTGTAACTTTTTTCCAGCAAGCAAATGTACATTACAACAAGTTTGATCACCATAGCACACCTGTATTTTGGGTTACCAGAGCAAATGCTTTGTTCTTAATATTAGTTAAATATGAGATTTTTCTAATGTTCTTTCTTGGTAAAATTGGTAAAATTGACTATATGAAAAAAAATCATGAAATAAAGATACGCAGAAATGCCAATTTATAATGTGCCACATTTAAATGTCATTGAACCATTAAGGAAAAGCAAAAGCAAAAGTGGATGCAGTGTTTGGATTATTTTTTTATTTGATTTTACTGAATTTTGACATTGTCCAAGTTACAAAGCATGGGTTCATTTAATTGTTGAAGCTAATTTTGGAGATAAAAAGGCAGACTGTATACGCAAACTCCTATTATCACCTGTCTGGTTATTTTTGATGTCTTTTCATGTTCTTTAACATGCAGAAACATTAAATGGATTATTTCATTTAAAAGTCTGTCATATGGCTTTGCTTAGGTATGAATGTAATATAACTAGGACATATAGATATATGTAATGCTATCATTAATACACATGTATTACATTTGTAGTCCTTGAAGAAAGTCTACTTTGCTATATGCCTTTCCTCCATGGACCTCTACCTGTTGAGGAGTTTCTAAAACGTTATCAGCTCACATGGCATTTCAGAATGTCGTTTTTTAGGGCTTCTACCCAAAGTTCACTGTTCACCATAACTTTTCTGTACCTCTTTCATCATACAGTAAAACTTGTAGTATAGGCAAAGATTGCCAGGGTTATCGGGTTTACTTAAATAAGCCAAGATTAACATGCAAAGTTCTGGAAGTAACCCCAAGCAACACATTATCAATCATATTTCTTGCTCTGTACCCCGCAAACTGGTGAAAGTTAAAATCTGATTGGTTGCTGTGGGTCACTGAACTGTGCGCATAATCTTTAGTCTGTGTACTGCTTTATTATTTAATCTCATGCTTATACTAGTAGTATTACTATTATTATTACTGTGGCAATACTGCTCAACCCCATAAGTTTGTGGCATTATTAAGAATTTCTGGCTACATATGTATTGGTCAGTTCATGATTATCAAGGTAGAGTTTTGCTTTTATGTACTTTTTTCTTCTGTGGTTATGTTTTAGATTCATTACCAGCATGGGTGAATTTTACCTAGACACGATTGCATACTTTATAGTATTTTTGGAAGTGTGAACATTAACAGCCTATTTAAATAGATAGGAAAAAGAGATATATTGAGATATGAAAGTCACTTATGCATTAGATGGGCCAACATTCGGGTCTTTCATACTGATGAAGCATACAATATAACTCTTGGGTGGTTTTAGAAGTTATCTAGACTGAAATTCTGCTAAAATGAGAGTTCTTGGCATACCCACCAAATAACCTTTTATTATTGGCTCATTCAAAAAGTATCATTATATATTACATCACTGTAATATGCATTACTAAAACAATTACCATGAATAATCTGATGTCTAAAGTACATCTGAGTTTTTTTTTTACAGCATAGTTAGAGCCTTTCGCTTCAGCCCCTACCCTCAAAGAAGCTTACAATCGAATGACCCTTTTGATTGCGTCATAAAGACACAGACAAGAGTTAAACTGCAATCTGATGTTTTTTGCAGGACATTTTTAGATTGTGGGGGAAACTGGAGCACCTGGAGAAGAACTCATGCAAACTTGGGTGTATGAACTCCATGTCTATAATACCCCTAGGAATCTAACCCATTACTTTAGCATTACAGGGCCACAGAGCTAACCTTACAGCTCCAGCGTTACCTTAAAAAAAAATAAGGAAAAATGATATGAAGTAGAACTCGAACAGTCATAGTTAATGGCCAAAGGGGAAGATGCAGTTACCCTCTTTGAGGGATGGCCCTAAATGAAAAGTGAAATCTGAACAGCTGCTCTAGTTTACAGAACTGCGCAAATCATCACTGCTTTTTACTTCATGAAATATGACCCATGCTGAACAAGAAACTTCATTTGTGTGTGGGATCCTTATAAAACGCATGCAGATGTGTGTTTACCTGTATAGAAAAAATAATAAATTATTGTTGGTAATAATTGATCTCTGCACTTGTTTCATAATGACAAGTGGTGTACAGTTTTTCTAGAATACATACATTTAGCAAGACAAAGTTCCCATTTACGGTAACTTGTGTACTACTTTACGGGATAATGTTTTACTGCTTGTTGACTCGCAGCAGAAATTGAGTCGTTTTAGCCTGCATCAGGAAGCACCTTCTCTATGAACTGCTGATGTGTTTTTTAGCTTTCCCACCAATAATGTATGATAGAAAAGATAAAGTAGGAAGTATATTTATTCTGGAGGACGTTCAGTGTCAGTGGTTGAACTCTGCATCATTCTTTGCTGGTAATGAGTTTAAAACTAAGCACATCTTGAGCATGAGTAGTCAAGCATGTCTGCAAAGGCCAACGACAATACACTCACAAATGTCAGGATACAGTCGATGTTTGACTGATCCCTTCATATGGTTTGCATACACTGATGATTTATGATACGTGGGAATGTTCATGACCTCATTGCATGAACAAAAGCACTGCATGTAATCTAAACAGTCCTAATTGTACACAGGTCCGAAGGTGACAAACAGCTTGGATTGTATTACATAGTAAAAAGCTAATAATATCAACAGTGCTTTATGCTATTGTATGTATGGGCCTTTTATGGCGCTAGCAGGTAGAGATCATCTTCTTTAAATCAAATATTTAAATGTGTTTAGCTTACCCCTTGAACCAATAGCACATATAAAAATATAAAGTGTAATTATTGTCAGGTAATGTTTGGAACATTATATAATACAACAAGCTACGTTAAATGCTTCATGCTTGTTCTTCTTATACTCAGCAAGTTTGTAACCCTATAGTAAATATTCTTTTTTATTTTCATCACGGGGTTTGGCCTAAAGACGAAGAACATATTTAACTGATTAGCAAGTGTTTTAAATAGGACCAGTGTACCCTAGATACTTATTAATTACTTTTACAAACTGCAGCTTATTACTATTTGATTTCAATGCTCTCTTTTATATACTCTCCACTGTCTGTACTGCTACAGCGGAGCAAGATGTATGGTTGCATCATGCATGTGTTTCCTCAAATGGAAACTTGTAAATATTTTAAAGTCATTGTACTCCCTGTTGTAGCCAGATGTTACTCAGTGTTAAAAAACATTTCAGTAATTCTGCATTTTTGTGAAGTGTTTCTTGAATCCCTTCTCAGATTTACCCCAGATTGTGTAACAAGGGAAACCTATGTAACTGTATTGCTTTGATTCCTCTATGTGTAATGTCATAGTTCCAGAAAGATGTTTTTTTATTTTAATAAATGTTATCTACTTTCTTGGTTATTTTCATTATATATATATATATATATATATATATATATATACATACATTAGCATAACCACCACATTCTAGGGCTAGCATTTCTATACTGGCAAAAGTGTGCTCATTCCTCAGCAGGTACACTTGTGGAGGGGCACTTATTGACAGGTGGTGGGTACAGCAGTGGTGACACTTGTGGAACAAAGCTGAATGTCAAAACAGACTGTACTGTACAGGTTTTAGTTATAGGGGCAGTGGATACACTTGTAGAGAGGAATGTAGTGTGAAGATGATGGGGGACAGAGGCAGCAATGCAGACACTTCTGAAGCAGAATGTGGTGTGCAGGTGGCAGAGGCCAGGCACAGTAGATGGGGCAATTGTGGAGAGGAGTATAGTGAAAAGTTGGTAGGGGACAAAAGCACCAAAAGTGGAGTTGCATGGAGTATGAATTAGTATACAGGTGGCAGGGGGAAGTGTCAGCAGAGTGGACACTTCTGAAGCAGAATGTAGAATGCAGGTAGTTGAGGACAGAGGGAGCAAAGCAGACACTTGTTGAGAGGAGAGTAAAGTGTTGGGCGAAAGAGGCAAGAGATGGGGCACTTTTGGAGCAGAATGTATTGTGTAGGTGTTTGGGGAACAGTGTTAACAGATTGGGCACTTGTTGATTGGAGTGTAGTGTGCAAGTGGCTGAGGACAGAGGGAACACTTGGGGAGAAGAGTGTAGTGTGAAATGGGTAGGGGACAGAAGCAACAATGGTGGCACTTGTGGAGAAGAATGTAGTATACAGGTAGTGAGGGACAGTGTCAGTAGAATAAGGCACTTGTGGACTGCAATGTAGTGTGCAAATAGCTGATGACATAGGCAGCTAATTGGAGACTTGTTGAGCGAAGTGTAGTGTGAAGGGGGCACCTGTGGAGCATAGGTGCAATGTGCTGGTGGTGGGAGACAGAGGTAGCATAGGGGCACTATTCTGCATAAAGTTGTAGTAAAGTTTGTGTAAGTCCACTCCTAACTTTAATTTGCATGCAATTTTTCAAGACTAGCAGCACCAAGCTGCCAGCCACATGGTCGTTGTTCCGTTAGTGTTCTGCTGGTTTGTATAACTTGTGAATGTAGACTTTGACCAGCAACTCTTGAAAACCTAAGGTAGAAAGATGCGATGCTTCCTTGTTGCTAGTAGGCCATTATGAGACATGTAGTTCTTTTGCAACTTATGTGTGGAGAGTATCTCTTTGCTGTCTTTGTTTGAGAGCAAATCCCAATTCTCACAGCTGATCAAAACACGTGATTGTTAGTTTAGCTTTGAAAATTGGAAAAATAACAAGTCTTGTTGTTGCCCCATCCTCCTTCTAAATTATTTAGCTGTACACAAAGTCTTCTGAGATACTGAGCTTTTAAAAGTTACTGACAAGTCCCCTGAGTTACCCAATTTGCTCCAACAAGATCAAGGTTGCCATCAGCTAATCTCAAGGGTAATGGTTGTGTTTGCTATTGTAAAAGCTAGAGGTGAAGCCTATAAGTACCCTTCCCTTTGTCAGTGATCTATTATACCTAGAGAAACCACAGTAGATGTAAGACTGCCACAGCATTCACGTATGCACTAGTTCCAATTCATTGAGGTTTGATGGTGAAGAAAAGCAAAGTAAGAGATTATTTTATTTCATTTTACAAAAGTAATCAAATAGACTGGATATGGCACACCAGCAAGAGCCATGTTCTAAGTGAATATGTCTTTAGGTATCTTGTGTATATTTCCTAAAAGAGTTATACTTGGTATAGGTATTAAAGACATATTGAAGAGTGGATCACATAGAATCATGAAATAGAACTGGACATTGGTCTATATTATAGCAACTAAAATATTTAGAGAATAATAAAAATGTGTTAACCTGAACTGACCTCACATTTAAATTTGCCCATAAATATTGCTTATATTTACTATAGATTATCATACTATATCTCAATTTTACATCCCTTTTAGATATCTGCTATAGTACTTTTGGAAATTGTTAGAGTAGTAAAAAGGGGACCATCTTTAGCGTGTGAAAAAAAGTCTGCAAATAATATTTTTATTGTTTTTTTCTGTGATTCTCAGATATTCAATACTTTCCATTGGGAATCACTTTCATTTGAGTCTGGCAGTCCTCAAGCAGTTCTATGGCTGCACTTGCATTTTTTCAAATTAAAAACTTTTGGCTAGTCATTGGTATCTAAGGTCTACTCTAATTATACATTTTTTAGGCAGAAAAACAATATTATTCATGCCTACGTTACACTTTTTGTACTTTTTTCTTAAGCATACTTTGCATATGCTGATCTTAGACATTTTGCAAACCTGAAAAACAAAATTCCATAATAGAATACAAATGACAAGGACAATAAAATATTAGGTACTTTCTTTAGTCAATATGTGTGCCTTATTTACATGTAACAATATAGGTGCCTGTTAAAATTAATGTATTTAGTAAATCAGTGAGTTAATTAAAAGTACTAGGCATGCTACCAGTTATACTTTTTCTGTAATTTATTAGTCTGATTATTTAGGTCATGTAATACATACATTTTAATATATATTTTAATGATGTTCCATGGATGCGCTCATTCTGCATGGTGTCAACCCTGAAAACAGCTAATAAATTTAGTGAAGACATTCACATATTCTGCTCTGACTTTACGCATAGGCAGGCTGCATGTCTTAGTCAGTTAATTAACACATTTAAAAATATTATATCAGTCAAGATGACAGGATTCAAATTTTGTCCCATATTTGGCCTTGAGAAATATTACATATAGTGTTAAAATTATTGCTGGTATATTTGTTTTGAATAGTCAAACTGAACTTTTACTGAATAGTAACTTATTGTGGTGTTTTTTTTCTCAGCAAGGGAGAGTTGACTTTTGTATGCATACAAATGAAAAGCATCTTTATATTGTTATACTAGAGCATAATGCGTATACAGTTTGTCCTTTAAACATGTTTTTACCTGTATGGGAGTTAGAATTATTGGAAAACATGTGCAACAAGGGCATCCTATCCTATTGTTAGTCAGGGCCACCTATTGCCAAACGGTTTGCTTATGTATTGGAGCCATCTCAGAAGTTAATAAAATAAAAAAAATGATAAAAAAAGCCTTTTCAGATAAATGTTTCTGTATATACATACATTGTATTCAGTTTTACTCATCCCGTTTACATATTACAAGCCCTATTTTGAGTTGTTTTTGTTTTACATTATCCCACTGAGCAAGGGGCACTTTGCAATTTCCAATTGGCAATGGTTCCTTGAAAACCATAAAGGGTTCTAGCATAACCCATTATTTTAGTATTAGTTTTTCATTGTTAAACCTACTAGCATATTGAAAAAGATTGCAGTGTCAGATTGCCCTGTTAGAGAAAGACTGCCAAGTTACAAAGACACTGCCCCATTATAGAGGGGAAGACTGCTCTTTTAGAGACTGTCCCGTGAGAGAGCTATGGGGGAGAAACTGCCATATGGGATGTTGGCCTGCAGGAAAGAGATCATTAAGTGGGTGACTGGGCTATTAGAACCTGCCATGTAAAAGATTGTTAGAGAGAGAGGGAGAGACTGGCTAGAAAAATCACACAGTGTTAACTGAATCACCAACTGGCTTGGTATATATCTTGTTATATTTCGGGGGCTCCAGAGTTTCATCTTGGAGATCCTAACTCCCTTACCTGCCATAGACTCTCAATGAAGCCTTAATGTCCTTGCTTTTTTTTCTTCTAAAATGTAAAATAAATGAAAAGAATACAAAAAGAATGAAACCCCTTCATAATGGATACACCTGAAACATCAGTATCATTTCCCTGTCTGTGTCTGTCTGTGTCTGTGACATGGTGTTGTTACAGAACATGACCATGCAACTTGGGAAGCCCTAAAGCCCCTTCATAAACTCACAACCTTTGTATTCATATCTTATTCCAACCAATGTTTTTGTATAGCATCCTATTTGAGATTGTTTCCAAAGTGCTGTATCTTATGCATAGACATGGTTCAGGAGATAGTAAGAGAATGTTTGTCTGCTGACAATGTTCAACTGTAAGCTAAAATGTGCAGTCTCAAAAATGTGCATGTGGAAGACATCTAAAGAGATTGCCTACTAACAACTTGCTCTGTATGTGAGCAAAAGGCAATACAACTTAAGCTCTGTGGCGCATGGTTATACTGCTCAGAATGTCATAGGAACATGTAGAACACTGTTATGCAACAAGCAAACACTTTAAACTTGGGGCTTTTGAATGAAGGTCAGAAATGGCAAGTAAGAGGCCCACCATTTCTGTCCTTGAAGAGCAAGCTAAAAGAAGATTGTTCAACAGTAAAGAAAAAGATTTACTTCAAAAAGTACTTTTGTGCATCAGATACAGTATAATTTTGTACTTATTACTGCATATTGAACTGTTGGCTTATAGGATACAAAACACATTTTGTTTATAATTATTTTTGGAGAACAATGGGAAAAGAGACAGAAAATTCCAGCATAAAATATCAACTTTTCACATTCTTATATGTACAATATAGTTCATGTGTTCAGCCTGTGTCCACACACAGACTAATTTACAGACATTATTATTGTCAGTAACATCTGCTATGCCTGGACCTTATGCTTTCAATGTGAGTAGATATTAGCTAATTCTAGTTATAAATTAAGAAGATGACCCATTAGGATTCTAATAAGAAAACATGGTATAAGTGACTATCCTGCCAAGGTGCATGCCCCTGGAAAATATAAAGACCAGTGTACACTCATGATGAGTTGGTTTATCTGAAATGATACAGTACAGTATATGGGGGTCCAATTAGTATTGAGTGCTTCATGCCACAAACTAGCCTCATTTGCTTAGCAGCAAGTATATTTCCCCATTCCAGCTGCACATAATAATTTCCATGCTAGATCACATGATTTCATTCCACAGTTTCCAGTATGTCTGGATCATGCGGTGTCAGGTAGAATAAGCAGTATTGTATTGTTCATTATGGGACTGATTTGTAAAAGCCATATGAAAAGAAAATGTGTGTATTACCCACCCACCCAGTAAAAGCCCATCTGTCGGTTAATGGCAACATTCTCTTTCCTTGCAGTTTTTAATTTTTTTTATTTTACCGTGTATTGTGTGCAGAATTGTTTTAAGATTACAAACTAAAGCAAACCTCCTTAGTGTAAATATAGTACAGATAGCTTCAATATTAAATTATACCATAGATGGCTCTAGTCTTTTTAAGTTTGATACAAGTCTGCCAAAATACTTTCCAAGTCTGAAGACCTCACACTTTCCAAGAAACATCTACACCTACTATATTTCAGATGAGGACTATTAATCAAATCTTGAGCTTTCAGTGATTGTTGAAGGATTACACAGCTGAAATGACCCTAAAACTTTGCTAACACCTGTCCTTATAATGAATATGGCCCATAGAGCACAGCCATAGTGTAAGTTTACTGAGTGCTTTTTTCTAGTATCTCTGGATTATGAGCATTTCTAGTTGGTAAGGTTGTTTTATTTTGCTCAAGGTTGCCATTAGAGCAATTCACAACTCCTGCCTGGTGAAATCCTAACCATGACCAGGTTCACAGGGCCATTTGTGCTAGGGGTCTTAATTATTTGGTTTCCTAAAAGCTAGTTTAAAAATCTAAAAGCTAATGCCTTCAGTGTAATTGCCACTTAAATTCAATTGAGGCAGGTCTTTTGTTAGTTTAATATTATTGTCGCTTTGTACCTAGCTAAACTGTTAATTGGCTGCTATTGCAGAAAAATGATATGGATGAATATGGTGTTTTTTTGTAGCAGTAGTACTACTATTGTGTTTTTCAGTAGTTGTTGTGTAAAACTCCCAGCATCAGCTGTTGAATGTGAACGCTTAGTGCACAGATGTTTTGTCATGGCTTTAACGCTAAACAGTTTTCTTAGCACAAAACACTTTTTACTTCAGATGTCATTACTTTATGGGATTAGGAAATGTGCACTAAAACCTATGCCCTTGACAAACATTTCATCAGGTTTATGAGGCCTTACTACGTTTTACAAAACGGCATATCACAATATCAGAGCTGATGTTCGTTGTGTCCTAATAGTTAATCTACTCTGTGAAACTTTGGCATTTAGCTTCTGCCATTTCAAGGCATTAAAAATTGAAATCACAGTAATGACAAGGTTAGACTTCCATCCCTCTTCATTACATATTCACTCTGGACGGAGGTTGCTTTTTTTAAGTACAGAGGATTCATTGGATGGGAGGGTGCAGTGTTTTCCTGGATTTTTCCATGTATCCTTCGTCTATCACCAGTAACCTCATATGTATACCTCTCATTGGTAATTAAGTGCAAATTGGGTGCGACTTAGAGACCAACCCTTTGAATCACAAATTGCGCTAGGTGGAGAAGTAGGAGGCCAGGGCTCACTTGTGAATTTGGCTGACCTTTCCATGCACACATCTCTTTACTTGGAACAAGCAAGGAAAACCCCTCGTAGTTTAGATGTTTAATCTGGGATTTTTATTGGGAAAAAAAGATAGTAATATATAAGAGTCCTTGTATAATTGTTCATTTGTCAATCATTGCTGAAATCTTTCAGCTTTATGGAAAATGTCTTTCTGTGGAATGTAAAATGGTTAGTTAATAAGAAATACTTGAGTACAATCCATATGCTCAGTATGAATCATACTGTAAAACAACAAGAAAGGAGTTACGACCAGCATGGGTCCTTGGCAATCACTTAAATAACCAAGTTCTTGGACTGAACTTCTGCACATGTATAACTAGTGTAATTATTTAAAATTATTCTTATCGGAATTATGTAGACTTAGATATTTATTTATCTATCCATCTAGCTACCTATTATTTCTCTGTTGTGTCTGTCTCTCTGTCTATTCTTCTACCTTGATAGAAATATACTAAATATACACATGTTCTGTTATCCATACTATTTACTTTCTTTTAGGCTAAGTAGTATTACTGTAGGCAGAAGTAATTAAACAGTTCCTTGGTCTGTCCACATTTGAAAAGGCTCCTTGTGCCGTGTATAGGGGCTGCTCTATGCCTCTCTGGCTTATTAATATCTTACGAACAGGTAACGTATTATAGGACTTCATATAATTATTTTTATTAGTAATCAGATACCACTTGCAGTAAACCGCTAACTTTAAAGATGCCAGACACAAACATTTTCTTTGGCTTTGTACAAAAATAAATAAATCCTAATCTCAGGTGAAAGCTAATATTATTGAAGTATAGGAAAATGTTAAAAAGGTCATGACTTCCTGCAAGCATGGATTTCTCCCTCCCTCACACTCCCTTTCGCTAAAGATTCCGAAAGGCAAATTATGAACTTTGTGTGTATGGAAAATCATATAGTTCAGCTAAGACAGCACTGCCACTTAAGTCTGTTACTCTGCTGTTGACCCCAACAGCGATAAAATTGCCACTTGCAGAAAAGCCTTTGCAGTATGGCAGAAGTATCAACATGTGTTCATATATTAAAGTGCCAACCTGGCTCTTAAGACACAGAATGATCTGTACAAATGATGCAGAAAGGACCTTAATGTGGATTTCCAGACCAAACTTTTCTTTTTAATTTCGGACAGTGCAGAGGTGATTGTAGCCATATTAGTGCAATTGCGACAGAGAAATTGCGACAATTCTCTGTCGCAATTGGACAGTGCAGAGAAAGGTTAGAACCACCATCAGGTTTCCAGCACTGTTTGTGTTTCTGTAGGGAAGCTTTCATCTTATTAGTAACTATGGTCAGTGGGGCAGGACACAAGTTAAAATCTTAGCAGAAAAAAACAACATATTTTTAAAGTATAGAGGACAAAGGTTAGATCCTCTGTCACGTTTTAGTTGCTTCCCACTGGAGAGATTTCCATAACTAGGAAAATTCCCAGCAAAAACCTGGAGGCTGGAGTTAAGCCTTCTCTATTTGCCCATTCCCAAACTGTCTGGGATTACACATGGAAACTACAAAATGCCATATATATTTGTGCTGTAATATTGAGATGAAACCATGTATCGATACCTATTTTCTCTCCAGAACCATTTATACAACGAGGCAAGAGAATATTGTTAGATAGCTGAGCCAAGAGACAGCATGTGAAGTTCTCACCTAGCTTTAAATCCTCTTAGCTCCCAATTGTTATTGCACCCAATTCACTATTCATGCTAGAATCTCTGTCTTTCCCTACTGTCTATAGAGCTGGAGTGAGTGTAAGCACAAGAGTTGGGTGAAAACAGAAATAGACAAAACAGCAGAGTTATGGAAGGAATGTTAACGTGCTATTATGGGTGGCAAAAAGAATGTGGTACTTCTAGGAATGCATAGTTGTTTTGTACATATTTTCTGTATTATTATATACTGTATATATATATATATATATATATATATATATATTTTTTTTAGATAGGTAAAAATGAAATAAAGCATGTGAAAAGCATGCAGTATTTTCTTGTTCAATGGTTTTTATTATTTTAGCTTAACATGAACAAGTATGCTTTGAACAATTACACTCAACAAGACAACAAGTTTGAATACACCAAGGGCGAAAGTGTACAGAAAATCGTCAATTTTCTATAGGTAAACCAAACAACCTAACACTTTAGGGTAAAGCAGTTACAGTAAAAGGCTTAGAGTCTCTATTACAATTGTTGTACACAGAAACCTCTGTTTAATAAAAAAGAAAAAAAAAATCAAACCATCCAGGAGTGTTGAAGACCCTGAATAAAATGACGTCACAGCATGAGTCAGAAAAGAAAGAAACAAACACAGAAAGTCAGGGCAAGGGTAAGTAGAAAAAGATAGGGAGGGGTAGGAGAATATCCCTGGGGTAAATCTGAGGTGTGGGGCACTGAGCATGGTAGTTATGGGGCCAAGATAGTGGCCGTCATTGTAGCAGGAGAGATTCATCAAAATGAGAAGGTAAGTAGTGAATTACCCAAGGTCACATAGACCAGTGATGGCGAACCTTGGCACCCCTGATGTCTTGGAACTAAATTTCCCATGATGCTCAACTACACTGCAGAGTGCATGAGCATCATGGAAAATGTAGTTCCAAAACATCTGGGGTGCCACGGTTTGCTATCACTGCCATAGATGTTCGTACTTCTGTACTTTATCAAGAAGGACTGCTTCAACTTAAATGTGAATCACGGGCTGGGTAATCCTATTTCTAGCTTCCAATATACTGATGAAGGGGGACTTCCAAGCCTTTGCCATAGGCTGTTTAGCTGCAGTAGTCACTTGGAAAATCATGTAGTCTTTATCCAACCAGCAGAGGGAGATCTGATTGACTTTTGCTTCTCTCTCCATTTACAATATGTTGTAAATAGTCTATTGGTAACAAAGATCAATGGATGAAGTGTGAAATTCACACACAGAACTTCACACAGAACTGAATGAGTAAGAACAACCCATCCCTTACCAGAAGGCTCAATACAAAGACAGCTGTGTATATAAGCAAGCTACTTCTGCTGTGTTGTTTTTTTGTTAGCTCATAGGGCTTTGGAAATATTTTATTATATTTTAAATGTTTATTTACAAAATCAAGATTGGATAGGTATAGGAAAAAAATAACATCAGTCTAAAAGTGTTGACATTTAGGGGTTGATTTACTAAAGGGAAAAATACTGCACACTTTGCAAAGTGCAGTTGCATTCTGCAAGAGCAGTTGCTCAAGAGCTTAGTAAATGATCAGAAACTCTGCTGACTTCCATCATCCAATCACTTGCAAGCAAAAATGCATTTTTTTTTATTTTCCTTGCACGTAATTGGGTATTCTTTGTAAAGTGAAGCCTTACCTCATTTACTAAGCTCTGGAGCAACTGCACTTGCAGAGAGCAACTGCACTTTGCAAAGTGCAAAATCTATATGCCTTTAGTAAATCAACCCCTTAGTGTAAACCCTAAATTATGTTCTCTTATTTACTGCCTTTTGGTACATTCAATTTACCATTGAAAGTATTTTGTTACATGTGTTTGATAAGTGTAAGAACATCTGTTGATCTTGTCAGAAATTCAGAGCGGTCTTTTGTCTTGTGCATTGTGCACACTTTTTGTGTTATATCAAGGAGTCCTCCTAGTTCTTAACTTGGACTACAGAATGATTAGCCTTCATGTTGTAGAGATATGAGAGTGGGAGGGTCTGAGCAGCTTGGGAAAAAACACTGGACAGGGTTGACAACCCTTGGTCCACAAAAATGTTGTATGTTGTCATTACAAGGTTTAAAAGCATGTCTGGGAAATCAATAGGTATTTTTCTGCATTTGCAGGGTCTTTAAGGGGATAAAATATTTGGAGTACTGTATATAAAAGACCATTTCCATTTAATGTTACTCTTTAGTCAATATTAAATTAAATTATCAGTTTCCAAAAAAAGAAAGAAAGATGAAATGGTGAACTAACACCATACCCCCCTTCCCTCTCATGCCCCCCCCCAACTCCCCACTGTACTTACCTCTGGGGATGCTAAGCTGCCAGCAGTCTGGGGATTTGAAATCCCTGAGATTCTCTCTTTTCTCTATGCAGGGCTTCTAGGATGGACCAGAATGATTCTCTGTGCAAGTGTTGAACAATCAGAATTGCTCTGGTCCATCAAGAAAGAGTTGCACATAGAAGAGACAGAAGAGCGGAGATTTCAAATCTCCAGACCATTGGACCACCTGCATGGGCACTGATAACTCAACATTCCAAAGGTAAGTACTATACTATACTAATGAACTCTTCTAAATAGTGAAAAGGTCCTTTGCTCAAATAATTCTTAAATTTCAAACATTTCGCAATATGCCCAAATATTAAATTGAATTTTATTTTTTTTTGTCAATCTCTAAACTGCCTGTATTTTTCTGTTCATTTATTTCTAAATTTGAAGATTAGCCTAAACTTTATATAAAACCTTGAAGTATCAACTGAGTAATTGGGCAAAGTGTGACTTGATTTACCATTCACAGAAATGTAGAACATCACATAAAGGGTCAGTGTAGGTAAGATACGACAATATAAAAGACAAACACAGGCTGCACTGCCGTAGGCCAGCAGGAATTTGTGTGACTTAAATTAGTGTTTGTGAACTGCGCAAGCTCATGCCAGTCAGCCTAACAAACCTAATTAGGTCTCGCAACTGTCATGGTTTTCCCAGGATGGTGTTGGTGCTTGCTGCAAAAGAAAAAAAAATGAATCTGGATTCTTAATTCATTATATTCCATTAAATTAGCTTGAATTACGCAAGGTGAATAGTTCCATTCAGTGGTGAAGCAATGCAGATACAGTATCTCAAAAAAGTGAGTACACCCCTCACATTTTTGTAAATATTTTATTATATCTTTTCATGTGACAACACTGAATGACACTTTGCTACAATGTAAAGTAGTGAGTGTACAGCTTGTATAACAGTGTAAATTTGCTGTCCCCTCAAAATAACTCAACACACAGCTATTAATGTCTAAACCACTGGCAACAAAAGTGAGTACACCCCTAAGTGAAAATGTCCAAATTGGGCCCAATTAGCAATTTCCCTCCCTGGTGTCATGTGACTTGTTAGTGTTACAAGGTCTCTGATGTGAATGGGGAGCAGGTGTGTTAAATTTGGTGTTCTCACTCTCACTCTCTCATACTGGTCAATGGAAGTTCAACATGGCACCTCATGGCAAAGAACTCTCTGAGGATCTGAAAAAAAGAAAGATTGCCAACACCCTGAAACTGAGCTGCAGCACGGTGGACAAGACCATGCGGTTTAACAGGAGAGGTTCCACTCAGAACAGGCCTCGCCATGGTCGACCAAAGAAGTTGAGTGTATTTGCTCAGCGTCATATCCAGAGGTTGTCTTTGGGAAATAGATGTATGAGTGCTGCCAGCATTGCTGCAGAGGTTGAAGGGGTGGGGGGTCAGCCTGTCAATACTCAAACCATACTTCGCACACTGCATCAAATTGGTCTGCATGGCTGTCACCCCAGAAGGAAGCTTCTTCTATAGATGATGCACAAGAAAGCCCGCAAACTGTTTGCTGAAGACAAGCAGACTAAGGACATGGATTACTGGAACCATGTCCTGTGGTCTGATGAGACCAAGATAAACTTATTTGATTCAGATGGTGTCAAGCGTTTGTGATGGCAACCAGGTGAGGAGTACAATGACAAGTGTGTCTTGCCTACAGCCAAGCATGATGGTGGGAGTGTCATGGTCTGGGGCTGCAAGAGTGCTGCCGGCACTGGGCAGCTACAGTTCATTGAGGGAACCATGAATGCCAATATGTACTGTGACATACTGAAGGAGAGCATGATCCCCTCCCTTCGGAGACTGGGCCGCAGGTCAATATTCCAACATGGTAACGACCCCAAACACACTTCCAAGACAACCACTGCCTTGCTAAAGAAGCTGAGGGTAAAGGTGATGGACTGGCCAAACATGTTTGCAGACCTAAACTCTATTAAGCATCTGTGGGGCATTTTCAAACAGAAGGTGGAGGAGCACAAGATCTCTAACATCCACCAGCTCCGTGATGTCGCCATGGAGGAGTGGAAGAGGACTCCAGTGGCAACCTGTGAAGTTCTGGTGAACTCCATGCCCAAGAGGGTTAAGGCAGTGCTAGAAAATAATGATGACCACACAAAATATTGACACGTTTGGCCCAATTTGGACATCTTCACTTAGGGGTGTACTCACTTTTGTTGGCAGCGGTTTAGACATTAATGGCTGCATGTTGAGTTCTTTTGAGGGGACAGCAAATTTACACTGTTATAGAAGCTGTACACTCACTACTTTACTTAGTAGCAAAGTGTCATTTCTTCAGTGTTGTCACATGAAAAGATATAATAAAATATTTACAAAAATGTGAGGGGTGTACTCACTTTTTTGAAATACTGTAAGTCAGATTCATAAGCAGTTTAAAAAAAAATAATGAGAAGAAATAAATGATGGTTATAGTAGATATACTGGAACTCTAACACAATGAGTTGATTATTACTTCCAAAGATATCTTGCAACCAGTGTTTGTAGTAACAGAGCAGTCTTTTACCTATACCCAAACTCTATACTTGCAGCTGCTGGTTATAAATGAGAAACTGCACAATCTTTCTTTGCTAGAATTGTGCTATGAACACATAGGTGGAATTTAGTAGGTCAATCATACTGCTAAAAGCTCCAACTTTAATCTCAACTCTAGGCAGACAGCTAAATACATAGATAAAATATGATGTACATACTGTATATATATATATATATTTATATGTTCCTTTTTTAACTCTATTAAATATAAAAAAGCACAGATACTTTTTGAAGACCCCTCATAATATATATATACTGTATATACTGTATGTATATTACCTACCAAAGGATTTGCTTTTTCCTTCTACCTCATTCAAGAATGGCACAACTCATAGCCATACAGTACAGTCCCAGATTTTCTCTGCTGCAGTTAAGTATCTTGTCCATTACAGCCTGTGACTGCACAGTGAAAGGAGAAGCAGCAGACATTGCTGTCTCCTCCTACCAGCATGTTTCTTACACTGCAGCAGAACAGACTAGCTCCTCATGCTTCTTCCCCTTTCTCCAGCCTGAGCTCTGTACAGGGATTGCAAGAGACTAAAACCAAGAAAAATTCAGGTACTACGCTGCTTGCATTTGAGAAAATACATTTAATCACTTCCTGTCCATATGATGTCGTATGATGTCCTTAAGTTGAAGTGGTTATACAGGGATGATGCCTGCCCCTTCAGGCATTATCCCGGTATGAAATTGTTCAGCCAGCGATTCCCTCTTTACCATAAGTGATTTGACTACCCGATAACTTCTACAGGCGGGGTAAGGGGACCCCCCTTCTCCCACTGCCGATGGCAGAGCCCAGGAGTGATGCGACTGGTGACGACTGGTGGCGATGGCGGCACTACAGAGAGAGAGAGGAACTGATGTTGTTTCTCCCACTCTGTGACCCCAGAAAGCAGAAGCAACAAGGATTTAATCACTCCCGGTTTCAGATCTTTGTTTACCTGGCGGTTATCGGCCAGGGAAGCAGTCGATCAGACCGACCTGTATCTGATTGGCTGCAATGGAGCCTAGAGGAGATATTTGGGATCTAATAGACCCCAGATCTCTCCATAAAGAGGACCTGTCACTGCCCATGCCTTCACAAGTTGTTCATCCCTTGTGAAAGCAATAAAGTTGATAAAAAAAAAGAGACAGTGTAAAAAAAGTTTTGAATAAAATAAATAATAAAAATAATGAAATGTATTTTTTGCAATTGCCCTCTCCGCCCATGCTTACACGTAAACGCTAATGCATATATAAGTCCCACATGCATATGTAAACGGTGAAAGCACCACACATGGGAGGTATCACCGCGAACATTAGAGCGAGAGCAATCATTTTAGCCCCAGATCTCCAGTGTAAGTCTAAACTGTAAAGTCCTTTAAAACATTGCTAATAGAGATTTTTAGGTACTGTCTTTTGACGCCGTTCCAGGAGCATAAGCAATTTTGAAGTGTGACATGCTAGGTATCTATTTACTCGATGTAACATCATCTTTTAGATTTTAACAAATACTTGGATATTATATAGCATTTGTGTACAAAAAACATTCATAAAAGTGTATTTTTCCAACAAAAATTACATTTGAAAAAATGCTGTGCAAATACCGCGTGACATTTCAAGACCCAACATTTTATTCTCCAGGGTCGCTGCTAAAAAAATATATAATGCTGGAGGGTTCTAAGTAATTTTCGAGCAAAAAAAATACAGATTTTTACATGTAGGAGAGAAATGACAGAATTGGCCTGGGTGGGAACTTGTTAAGAATGTATTAAGGAATAGCAAGCTACACTGGTTTGTGTATTTTAGATCTGCCAAGAATTTTATTTTAAAACAGAAAATGTAGTCATCAATTGCTATTCAGATGGAAGAAATGGCTTCCTATAGCGTAAACTACACAAGAAGTATGTAATAGCAATTGATCACACATGATCTCACAATGCTTCAAATGTCTGTTATTAATGTTCAATTCACTTTGCTACATTTGGTGCATTTCTTTCACTACTCTTTAGTGCTTAATCCCTACGGATTTATTAGTGTATTGGAGCTACAAAAATTGCCCATGTTTCCTGCCCTAATAGAACAGTATCTGAATAGTTGCCCTTTGATCTACTGATAAATTATGGGACAACGCCCTACTACTGCTTTTGAGGGGTTCTGGGGGGGGGGGGGTGGCATTTAGGATTCAGAGGTACACGGGTCAACTGAAAATCTCTAAATAGTATTAGCATAGTGCTCTCTAGGTATAACATGTCCAGTGTCAAGCATTCACATTTATGGTACTTATACCCAGGTATTATTCTAAAGCAAGGTAAATCTGTTTTTTGACTGGTTTGCCTGAATACTTTGGTCGTATTGGAGGTTTTCAGTTGAGAAAGTGTTAATCTTGGTGTTGCTCTCTTCCTGAGCCCCCATGTTGTGAAGACTCTCGTTATCCTTCTTAGTAGTTGCTCACCTTCTCCAATAGGCTCATTATTTCTTTTGTCCTCCAGGACTCTCAGCACTCTTTATATCATATACCTTTCTAGCCGAAGAGACTGTTATCCCTATCATATTAGCAGCTCACGTGATTCTATACACCTTGTAAAGAGTTTTATGAAATAAAAACAACACAAAATGAATTACAAAAGAAGGACAAAAGAAAATCAAAAAATCAAAATCTTCCTTTAGAGATAATATGACCAAACCAAACAATGACCAAAAAATTATGGGTAGATCAGATCCTTTTCAGATACTTCACCCCAACAGCATTTAATGACCTACAGGCATTGGCTAATTTTTGGAGTCAGAGTTTCATTAGCAAATTGAATTCCATATTAAAGTGTCAGTCAATATGTACAATGGATTGGTTACTAAGAGTTACCACACTTTGCACAGCTCTTCCCTTTACACCTGCTCACATAACAAAACAACAGCATCCATGCATTACGTGGCTCCCTACCATAACAAACCATGTGCCATTAATAACAGACAGTTGCAATGGATAGCTTATAATAGCTCAGGCACAAGGAGCAGGCGTGCAGTTAATATTACATTTTACAAGAGTGCTAATTTCGGTGAGATAGGGAATGCTATGAGTGCCAGTAGAACATACCATAGGACTGTTTGCAAACTGCTAAAGTTTTGAAGGATTCTCACTCTCTGGGTAAAGGGTATTAATTATTCTTCATTAGTTATGTGTTATGCCAAGGTATACATGTGCATTTTTTTTCTGTGTGTCAGCTGGCCCGATCCCAGCAGATGCACACAATCTGTTCTGCTGTCACTAACAGGGTTGAGTTTGTGAAAGGGATGTGTCAGAACACGCAGCTTCAGTCACTTTTTACTGATTTTTTTTCCACAGTGAGCGCTTTGCCCTACTTTTTATGCTAGCAGCCTCATCCTTTGCAAGATTTACCAAGAAGCAGCTAGAGCATGTATATATTGTTTTTCTTGCCATATGGTATTTGTTCTCTATACAGCCTTTTTTTTTTTAATTCACGTCATAGGAGCCTTTCTAATTAATGGTTAAGTAATTACAAACTACACTGGCATAGGAGAATAGAGCACAAGAATAAGTCAAAGCAACATTACACATTCAAAAGAGTGTGTGCAATTGTATGCATGGATCAAAAAAAATGTGTGTGTCCATGGAATAGTATTATTATCATTATTATTATGGAATTATAGCACCACACCGCCAATATGGTCCACACTGCTGTAAAATCAGACATACAGGGGTTATGGCTATAATATTGTGTCATATGTAAAAATCTGAAACAGTTTTAAGAATTTTTAATATTATTTATTTATTTTTTTTACATATATACACTCACACACACATGTGTAAGCAGAAGGCAATATATACCTTTATTCACATATGCCCATAGGGCACGAGTGCGTGTAGATCCCCCATTTGTTTGTGTGTCACATCATATAAATATATAAGCTATATAAAAGATATGAAACCGTTTTAAGAGTTTTCAATGTTATGATTTTTTCATATATATATATATATATATATATATATATTGTAACTCTTGAGAATTTT
>BLSH010193635.1:345899-363553 GCA_018402905.1 Glandirana rugosa | reverse complement strand
TTTTGAAAAGTGAAAAAATACAGTCACAAATTACAGATATCTATCAATTCAACATCATCTTTTAACTACAGGGTCTTCCTCATATAAAGAGTTTATTTATCCGGTATCACTTACTCCTGTGAACTGGCACTCCGGTGTCTCTGGTGATTACTGTAGTCATAATGTGTGTTTACGGTCCGAGACAGAATATTACTACACACACTTCCTATATTACCAGAAGAAAGTTTTCCCCCTGACTCTACTAGTTGCCGTCGGAACGGTGGTCTGTTGTCGATGTTATTACTTAATTTGTACCAGTCGCTGTTCCTTAAGATAACCACTTATCCTTTGTGTAGTCAACTTAACTATCTATAGACATTAAACACTGACATAAAAAAGTGAAAAGTTTTTTTTTTTTAATATAATCATATTTTCTGGAAATGGTTTTACTCTACAAGAAAAAAAAAAAGAATTTTTATGCTTACATGGCAAAGCCTGGATCACAGATGTTTTATTTTGAACCCTGCTTTAAGTAAAGAGAGCTAATCAATATGCATACACAGCTAATTATGTACGACTGTGCCAGGAACAGCTTAGAAGCAGAACATGCAATGCCTGAATAGAAAGGGAAATGTTTTTTTGGCAGTGCCTTGCTCAAAATTGCCCATAAACAGTAAAAAAAGTAGTTATTAAATAAATAAATGCTTTATTCTTTTGCTAAATGACATGCATTTGGAGAAAAACAGATTCGACCAGATCATCAAAATCTGATAGGCGAATGAGCCAAGTCATATAAAAATCTTTATTTTACAGTGAAATGTTTCTGGACATCCACTTGGAGACATTTCAGCAGATTGTCCAAGTTTTTCCTTTCCGCAGCGAACACTTAGAAAAACTATTCTGAGTTTGATTTTAAACAGCCATAAGACTGCCGTGGATGGGGGTTTGATTTATTTTGAATTTTGCAGATTATCTGCCAATAACTTTGGGGTTTTTAAGTAATGTTATATTTCAGGATGCCAATGGCTGACTCACTAACATTATTACCATCCTAAGTTAATATAAAATGCCATTGTTACCTGTTCCATTCTAATGAAATGTTGCCCTCCTTAATATTTCCTACATTCAATGTCCATTTTGACTGTCACCTTTGACACTATAAAAGACTCACAGCAGTGTGCTTGGCATATTGCTTACAAAAATTAGGCTTGCTGGAGTATGGTGCGGAACGAAAATTCATCACTGGAGTCTGTAGACAACCAATTTTTGCATCTTAAGTAACAGACCTTTGCTAGGATCATCTCCTTTACACAGGGCATTTTTCCTTTGTCTTAACCTGGCTTACAATATTATAATAATGTGGTAATAGCCTTATATAAGATAATTAAGTATATATAGCCTTTGATTATGCAGACAAAAGCCACCTCTGTGTAATTTGTCATCTAGATGCACATACATCTGGTCATGACCATGACTGACATTCTAAGTAGTCTAAGTGGTCCTATCAATTTGATTTCTTCTCTGCCTGGAATATGTCTTGGACAGCATACTACTTTGGCTTAAAACAACAAAAGTGAGTGCCTAGACCTTTATAACTGCAGCCAAAATCTAATATTTAAAGCCCAATTCAACTTTAGTTTAGATCAGCTAAATACATTCCAGGTACATGAAAACAAAATGTGTTCAAAGCCTTACAGTTGGTTTTCTTAGAAGAAAATCCTGTCTGCTGCCAGCTTACATTTGTCTCTTGTTCTCTGTGTGGAAGCAGTGGTCTCTCTTCAGGGATCAGACACACTGCCAGCTAAGTCAGAACCTGAGCTCTCCAGTTAAGAGAGACTAATCATTGCTGATTGCAGAGCTATAAGTCTGATTCAGTAGAGGTCATGTTGGGCCTCTATAGGGAGACCACACCTTCCCCACATAGCGCAAAGGTCCTTCTATGCAGCATACTGGCAGTAGGCAGACTTTTCTACTCAGACTGTAGCTGCTTTAAAAAAAAAAAGATGACCTGTAAGCTGGACACCTTTTGTTTTGGTGCACTTGGAATGCATTTAGCTGATTTAAAGTGGTTCTAAAGCCTAAACATTTTTTACCTTAATGCATTCCTTGTATTAGGAAAAAAAATGTTTAGGATCAGCATACTCCCTCACCCCCTGCTCCTTTTACTTATCTGAGCCCTAATTCGATCCAGCGCTGTGCACGTCAGCTCTTCTCTCGCCTCACTTCTAGCTTTGCTGGGGCACCAGGAGCCATTGGCTTCCAGTGCTGTCAATCAAAGCAGGTGATGAGAGAGCAACGGGCGGGGCCCAGTCCCGCTGTCTGTGTCAATGGATGCAGCAGCAGGGCTCGGGAGAGAGTAAGCACGAGGGACCCCATGGGAAGGTGCTTCCCATGGATGCACTGGACAGAGAGAAGGAGCCAGGACCCAAGAAGAAGAGGTTAGCGGTCACTATGTGCAATTCCATTGCACAGAGCAGGTAAGTATAGACATGTTTGTATGATTTGTTAAAAAAATATTTTTTACCATTACAATCGCTTTAAACTGAGAGTTCAAAAGGAGAAATAAGGAGTGAAGCCCTGGAGATGCTCAGACAAATATTATCCCAACTCTCTGATAAGCTCATTTAACTATATATTGATCATAAAACATATTTGACTTGTGTTCATATATCCATATTATCCATATTCGTGCCTACCCATGCCATGAGACTTATGCCAAAGTGCTCTGGGTTAACAGCATATGCTGTGGGAATTCCCAATTATCCAGCTTGATTGGCAACAAATAATACAGTTCCTACACAATTAAATGGGTTCCTTATTGGTCCTTAACTCTAAGATGTCCCTGCTAGGCATAATTGGTACCCCAGAATAAGCAAAAGTTAAATAAAAATAAAAGCAATGCTTGAATGCAATATGTTGACAACTACTCCAGTAAAATGTTATTACATAATATATGTAATATATGGCAATTTAAAATAAAAGAAGTAAAATTAAAAGTAATAACAGAGACTGCTGGCAGTCTTGCAAGAAATAGATAGTGTGCTGTCGCTGAAGATTTGCCCACTGGTCAGTACCTTCCCATCACTTATTATTGTACCTTACCTCTGCTGCAATGTGACTACACTTGACTGTCATACATAATACCATGTGTGGTATACTCTCGTGGGACTCTGAAAACTAGGAATGAGCCTTTTCTCTACCTAGTGCAATAAATCACATGACATTTAGCTTGTCAATTTAATAGCTGCCCATGGAGTAAATTTCACATGTAATAAGTATGCTTTATAAACTATTTTTTCAACATGATATTAGGATGTTGCACTTTTTCAACTATCTAACTGCCTTACACCTTTAGGAAACTATTTTTCTATTACTGCTATTATTTTAACTATTTATTGATATGAAAAAATGTGCACTGGATATCAAACCACAAGATTGCAACCTTTTTTCTCCTAATATATACAGATGCCAAATAAAATATTATACTATTGCCCCCACCCCCAATATGAGGGTAAAATTGTCATTGTTTTTGTCGGAGATTCTTATTTTTATGATTACAGACCCACAATATATCTCTATACCCCCATAGCTTGGCTGTCAAAGTCGCCATCATCATCATCATCAGTCCTCTTTGGTAATGGCCTAACTGCAAAATATGTCAGTAGCTTTATTTTTACATTACATATGGATAGCTATCATAAGCTAGCTACAACGAATGAGATGTGTGCTGTAGTTTTGTGCAATCAAAAAAAAAGGAATCAGGGTAGAGTTACCGACAGTGTTATTCACATGTCATCTGATGCTTCAAGTCACAATTCTCCACCTTGATTTCAAGTTCCATAATGCATAGATTATTAAATTATTAGTTGAATTCTAATCTTGCAACACACAACGGCAAAGTGGTGTAGTGGTTAGCACTTTCGCCTAGCAGCAAAAGGGTCTCTGGTTTGAATCCCAACCATGACAAAACCTGCCTGGAGTTTGCGTGTTCTCCCTGTGCCTGCGTGTGTTTCCTCCGGGTACTCCGGTTACCTCCCACACTCCAAAGACATGCTGGTAGGTCAATTGGTTCCTGTCTAAATTGGCCCTAGTTTGTGTATGTATGAATGTGAGTTAGGGACCTTAGATTGTAAGCTCCTTGAGGGTAGGGACTGATGTGAATGTACAATATATATCTAAAGCGCTGCGTAAATTGACAGCGCTATATAAGTACCGAAATAAATACATTTAGAAAGCCAGTGCCATTCAGACATTATTTGGTCCCCGTACCCCCAGTTAAGAACCCCTGTTTCGGATGCTAACAAACCACCCATAATCCATTATTTCACTGATATCATGGTTATAAATCACCTCTAATTAATCAGAATTCTACACTGATTGATATCCTAAACTCCATTTTTTTGAGGTGACCATAAAATAAGGAGGTAAATATACTATAAATCAAGGCTGTGTTTCGGTACTATATTTGGCATAGTATTTCTAGTATCCAACTGCATTTGGATTGGTATAAACATCCTCCAAAGTATTGCAGGCAAAGCTTCCACCATAGTTGGAATAACCTGCATAAGTCTTATTCTTTTCACATCTGGGGATATTGTAATCTGCTATACCTGTAGCTTAAAAAGTGGAATTTTATGTGCTCGGCCTATTCTGTACAAATAATGATCATAGTAAGCTCTTACAAGCAGGGCCCTCCTATATAATTATAATACAATAATATTGTTCAAAGTGCAGAAACTTAAAGCCCAACTCCCGGCAATTCTTTTTCCCTATGCAGTGGGGCTGTGCCCACACTACATGCATGGGTCAACAGCTCATTTTTCCTAGGTTTGAGCACAAACTTTATACTCGCCTGATCCGCCCTTTCTCCAGAAAACTGTGCTCCCCCACCTTCTAATGGTGGACTGTTCCTGTTTATGGGGCTTGCTGACATCAGGAATAGCCCACTTCTAGACCGCTGAAGTGCAGGGGTGCCACACCGGTCTTGTGAGGGGTGGATCAGCAGTTCAGGGAAGTATATCTCCACTGTACTTTCCCCTAGAACAAAATGAGCAGTTACCCTATGCAGAGCGGGCACAGCCCCACTGCAAAGGAAAAAAAATCCCAGAGTTCAGCTTTAAAGCAACCAAACTAAACTTTATTGGATGATATGTGTTACTGCTATTTTACCCTAGTTTATTATTCAATAAAACTGTGTGGCTCTGCTAAACATATAAAGGTTGATAATTCTGCACTTGACTTTCATGGTGGGGGGGGTTTATATTTAGGCAAATAAAAAAAAGGACATAGCCTGTCATTTTGTAAGCATTGTTTAGTGGGCTCATTATGTAGGTCATTCTGTTTGACGTACTTCTGAAATATAGCATGCTTTGCAAAGAATAGCACAGTCATTTGAGGACAGTCGGGGATCACAGGTAAATTAAACGCCGTTTTCTGTATTATCGGAGGTTAATCTGTGCTTGAACATCATTTAGAGCACCCCGCCACCTCTGAAAATGTACTTGAGACACATCTTTTGATGCTACTCAATGTTGAGAAATTCTCTTCCATCTCTGTCAAGTGTGATGTGAAGAGAATCTGTTATAAAATCTCTGTGAGAATTCTACAGCCAGTAAATTGGCACTTTTATATCTGTCATTAGAACAATAGTTAATGTCTTTCTTAAGTTAAAGAAATTCTGTCAATTAGACCATCTATATGTATAATATTTCAATTGTTCTTCAACTCGATTCTACCGTTTCTAATGTAAGGGAATATCTTTCTCTTTCTTACGGGCTAATGAAGGCTTTTTACATAGCTGGTGGCAGTGTGTGTTCAGGGTGTATTTTTAGGACAAGCTTACATACTAGCTACTGGATGTACCGCATGCCTCTTTCTTCATGCCATCTAACATCTCCAGGTTCATATGTCTCCAAAACCTGTCAGTGCTATTTGAAAAATATATCTACTGTGTACATTTTTTGAGGGCTCTCGCTGACATGTGACTTGCTGTTTGTTCTTTTTTTTATCTTCTGTGTTCCTCTGCTGTTAGTTATATGTAAAGAGGGCAAGCTAAGGGTGATCTACTTATATGTGTACCTTTATTTTATATTTGCAATGGGGCAAAAAAGCTGCATCAGGGAAGGTGCCCACTTGGGCTATGCTAGAGCCATCTTTGGATTGCTTATTGTCATAAATATCCAAGCCCAGTGTTCATTACTAATGGTAGACATGGGACTTTTAAAGGAACATTGTTATCAGAATTTGGAAAAAGTAAATAGACTAAACATGCAATAGTTTATATGCTTACTTAGCTCCCATTTTTAGTTTCATTCTCTGAAAAATACTTCATGGCTGCCACAAAACAATAAGATGATGAAAACCTTTTTAACAGTCTTCTGAAAACGGACATTCCTGTTTTTGGTAAATGCCAAAGAGTGTGATTGTAAATGATCACCTTGTAAAACAATCCATTCAGTTTAAAATAGAAACGAAAGGCAAAGCATTTGTGTATAGATATAAAACGCATTATAAATAGCCTTTTCCCTTTTATATAAAGATTGCATTCCCTCTGTTCTCAGCTGCATAGAGCTGGGGGGAGGAGAAGCAGCAGCACACTGAGATTCTCAATGAATGGCTGTGCAGCGGAGGGATGTCAGGACAGGTCTGATCATTGGAGGAGAGTACACTGAGTTCCCAGCAGTGGCGACCCCCTAATCCATGTGTCCGGCCCCCTAATCTACATGCGGGGTGCCGGATGAACGGATCCAATGGGGGTTTTTTTAAGCACGTGATTAGAGGCAGAGGCTCTAATAGGCTTCAAAAAGGGTTGGCTTGGGACACAGAGCACTGTGCCCCAAGCCCACCTAGTTGTGTGACAATAGCAATTCAATATTCACTATTGTATTCCTGATTCTCCTCCTGGCCAATCAGGAAGCAGGTCCTGAGACCCGTCACCATATTGGCTAAGAGGAGAAGCAATCCTATTTGCCACCAAGGAGGAGCAGTGAGGAGATGCAGGTGAAGCTGCCATGAAGCACCAGGAGTAGGAGACGCCACCCACTGCCCGGAGAAAGCGATGCTCACGGCCTAGATGGGGTAAGTGCCAGGCTGGTGACTGACTGACCCAAAAATATACCACCAGCTGCCACTGGTTCCCAGCATAGCCAGAAAACTGACCCATGTGTATTTTCCTGCTTAGTGTGGTCAGTTTCTAACAGGAAAGCAGAGGGACTGGCAGGGACACCAGAGATTTCACACAAAGGAAGCAATACAAAGAGAATAAGATACTTTCTCATACAAGTACAGCAGACACATATCAGGAGTATGAAGTGTTGGGGTAACAAACACTTTAAACCACCTAGTGATTTCTTATAGGGATACTGGAGGTAAAATTTCTGCTTCAGAGGTTTGGACTGAATACCTGCCATGGTTGCTAATATCAAGTCTTGCTCTCCATGCTTAATGTATATAATATATTTTTTATATATTATAAACAATTCAGCAGAATTGAAATCAAGTGCATGGGAAGAACCAGTGCGCCAGGTCAGGCATAAACAGAACCATTAACTATAGCAGGATGATCTCCTCCCGCTAAAGCCCTATAACAGAAGATAGTGGGTAAATCATCCCATTGTACTCCTCCGTTTACTTCGGATATCACTTTGGAATGGAGTTACCCATTATTTTAACAAGATGTATTCAATCATTTAGATATAAAAGGAAATGGAGGAAATATGAGATCAACAAAACTACTCTTGAGAACTCAAGGCTACCAAAAAAAGCAACATATTACTGCAGGACATGTTTATAGGATGTTACATTTGGCTTTAAAAAAGAACTAAGATTGCTGCCATAATTTGTTTTAAAAAATATACTAAGCAGGGAATCTGTTGTACACATATGAATGTATTTAATATATAATGAGGGTCAAAAGAGAAATGGGACAGCATCTCATTAAGTGCATTCTGCCACAGGGCTAGGCAGATCCATTCAGTCAGGTAGAGGTAGCCAGTGTTTGTAAAAAAAAAAAATCAAGACAATGGCCCTGATTCATCAAGCTGCAATATCACTTAAGTGCTAAATAGTGCTTAAGGCATGTTAAAATGTTATACTATACATTGGTTGGGAGACCATTTAAGTATGCCTATTTACACTTTTAAAGGATGTTTCAGCTTGAGGAATTGGGACCAATGTGTAGCTGTGCTGATATAAAATGTCTGCACTTTGGAACTATAAGCATTTCATGAATTCTGTAAATAACTGGTGAGTCCTAACCCTGGCTAGGTTTGAGCTGACCTTTCTGTTAGACCTTTGCACATTGCCTTTGTACTTGGTGAAATTTTCTCTGTCGTGGCTTAGTGTGGTGGAACATGGTTGACCTTCTAATCAGACTGCCCTAGATTATATGGCTTACTAAGAGAAAGTAGATGGTTCATGTATTACCTATCATAACATTTGCCTCATACAGTGTGCATGGTTCAGTTTTTTTCAGTATATATGAAAGCTGTATCTGATAAAACCACTAAATATTGAAGGAAAACACATACCTTAACACACAATATGTTTTGATCGATTGCCAAACACAGTATTTGCCTACCATCAGAAGAGGAATTGATATATCTCGCCATACTCAATATATATATATATATATATATATATATATATATATATATATTTAATTATATAATGCTATCAAAGAAGGTGTGACTGAAAATAAAACATAACCACGGCCAAATATATGGCAGGCACCTTTACAGAGAAGTAGGCCTAGCAGTCAAATCACTGTAGGCGTAGCAGTAAATACATGTCAGACCATACCTTGACTAACATGACACTAGAGATTACTGAGGAACAGCCTGAACTGTGACTGGGAAGAAGTGCTACAGAGTTTCTAAATAAGTCGATGACTGTACGGGGCTATTTTTGGCCTTCCCAGACATAACTAGTGCCCATAAGTCTTTTTTTTTCTCCTGCTAAGGAAGTGAGCATGTACTTTGTACCAGTACTACAACATATTGCATTATGCAAAAAAAAAAAAAAAAATACAAGATATGAAATAAGCTATATCTAGAGAAGTGAAGAAAAATAATCCCAATTGGTTGCTATGTGCATAAACAATGGTGTTCCTTTGCTATTTGGGGCCCAAATGTATTTGTGACTCTATAATGCTGTGCCCATAATATTGCTATACATATCTGAGGTGCCTCCTCACAATCTCTGCACATGTGTCCTCACACAAGGAAAAATGTACTTACAAACCAGGTTGAAGCAGATGTCCAAGGAGAATACAATTCAGTAGCAAATTTACATAAAGACAGTTGATGTATGCTTTCCACTTGCTTTACTGTAAATGGTGAGCTCATGCAGGAGTAACTCATTCCAAATTTGAAAGGTCATTTTGTATTTGTTGATGGGGAGGGATTTTGAAGTTGCCCTATGTGAAGTAACTTGTCTTTATGGGGCACAATTAATTCCAATTTAGGCCTAGGAAAAAAAAAAGAAAAACACAAATAAGCAGCTTTTCATGATTTAAAGGAGAGGTATGGTCAAAGCTTTTTTGCCCATACTTCCCCTGTGGATAACAGGAGTGCAGAACCAGATTCAGCACACTATTGGCTTACATCACATAGTCGGTCCAGGCTCATTACTGTCAGTATCCACCCAGATGCCTTACCGGCAGCTGGCTCAGCCTCCCAACATGCTGTTGAGAGCTTGAGCCAGCCTCTCCTGCCCCCCCCAACAGTCTGGTGCTCCAGTGATATCTGGAGGGGCAGAGCACAAAACATCGACTGACAGTCATTGAGGTCTTTGATCGCTCAGTTCTCTGTGTAGAGGCTTCAGGGGACAGATACAGCATCAGATGGATGCTGCATTCACCTTGGTGAGTATGAATGTATATATTTTTTTAATCCCCCACTTTTCTTTTAAAGTTTAAGATGTACACAGTTTGAATACATGTCTATGTACCTACTAAGAGTTTGTAAGATCACTCTGCTGCTTCTTTGTTCAGCATTGATATGTTATGGATCACCTTCCTCTCCCTTTAGATAGAGTAATGGTGCTGATTCTTTGTCTAATGAGGAGGCTGGAGGCAGAGAGGCAACAGAGGAACTAAATTGCTGAACCTAGAAATAGATGCTAAACCCAACTGACTGTGTAGAGTGTCAGAGGTGCATAAATCAGCTTCGTCTTTGTGTCCATAGTAGTTGTTCCCATGGCCGCTAGCTGCCTTTTCTACCCCCAATCTGTATTCAAGTTGAGTAGTGAATTGCACCCAATAGCGTTTATCTGTAAGACATTTAAAGGGTTAAAGTTTGCTGCTGGTTGAGTAATAACCAAACAAATTTTTGGCAAGCCAACACTTGTGGCTGGGCATGTGTTTTTTATTTGAAGTGAAAGAAATGAATCAGCAGCGCACTTGTAGTTCCAACTCTACTAATGTCAAAAATGAAAGCCGAAGCGTGGGGTTAAAAGAAATCTATTGTTTTCTCAAAGCTGATTCATATTATTTACAAATGTTGTTTGATTTCTGTTCCATATAAGGCTCAACTAAAATTATTGTGGTGTCACAAAAAAAAGCTTTTGTTAATTTGCCCATAGCATGGTTTAGTCAAGAGTGCAGCTACCAGCAGCCTTATGGAGGAAACGATTTCATAGCAGTTTTAGAGTATACAAGTGCAAATCAAATTTATCGTCAAGTTACAAATGCATGATCATGTATCATTTTATTGATTTATAAAGCCAGTTGTGGTATGTTTCCAGAATCCCTCTATACATTTCTCATTACTCTTATTATTTGCCAGTATATTCATTTTGAGAGAAATGCAGAACCCAGAGTTCAGTAGTTATATGTACTTACATACTTACATTCTTCTGTATTCAAAAGCATTGGATGATGGCACGCAAACAACTTACAGTATGTGTATTAAACACTGTTTGCCAAAGGTTATATTAGGTCTATTGTTTCACCTTTTTCATTAACAACCACAGTATGGGGATTCTTAAAAAACACCATTTGATTCAGTTATGTATTTAATAGAAATGTATTAAATTAGTAGAAGTTCAGGCCAGTCAAGTTCCTCCACCCCAAACTCACTCATCCATGTCTTTATGGACTTTGCTTTGTGCACTGGTGCACAGTCATTTTGGGGCAGGAAGGAACCATCCCCAAACTGTTTCCACAAAGTTGGGAGCATGAAATTGTCCAAAATGTCTTGGTATGCTGACGCCTTAAAAGTTCTCTTCACTGGAACTAAGGGGCCAAGCCCAACCCCTGAAAAACGACCCCACACCATAATCCCCCCTCCACCAAATGATTTGGACTTGTGCACAAAGCAAGGTCCATAAAGACATAGATGAGTAAGTTTGGGGTGGAGGAACTTGACTGGCCTGCACAGTCCTGATTTCAACCCAATAGAACACCTTTGGGATGAATTACAGCAGAGACTGCGAGCCAGGCCTTCTCATCCACATCAGTGCCTGACCTCACAAATGCTCTTCTGGAAGAATGATCAAACATTCCCATATACACACTCCTAAACCTTGTGGACAGCCTTCCCAGAAGAGTTGAAGCTGTTATAGCTGCAAAGGATGGGCCAACATAATATTGACCCCTATGGACTAAGTCTGGGGTGCCATTACAGTTCAAGTATGTGTAAAGGCAGGCATCCCAACACTTTTGATAATATATAATTCATATCTTAAGATCATGATTTTGCCTGCAGTTCTACTTTAAAGATAATTTTTGGAGGTATATTAAATATTGTTTTATTTAAGCAGTTTAAAAATATAAAAATGGCATTCTCTTGTGCTTCATACAGAAATTAGCCTTTCATAGGTTCGTTACAATAAGATCATGGTGTAGTATGATTAAGATCTTAGGATGTACTAACACCAGGAATGGTTGCCTTTCACAGAGCCTGGGTATGATTGTCCCATCCCCCCACTCTCCTGATGGTCTATTCTATGCTCACATTGTGCTGAACCCAAGCATGTTTACGCCATCACTTCTGCCAGTCTGATCAGACTGATGCAAACCATGCCAGTACAGCTGAACCGTGCCCGGGATTACCTCTTTCAAGTGGGCCAGGACACATTATAATATGATCATACTAGTTAAAAGTACTGTACATTAGGGGTCAAACATGCTCAGGCATGGTTCATAAACTCTAGTATAAGTACACCCTTACCAGTTGTAGTATGAAACTAGAGACCAATATCAAAATAATAAACCATGCTGAAAAGAAAGAATTTTACATTTTTTATATGCTAGAATTTTTTATTGCTAAATGGCTTAATGTAGATATCATGTATGCAATAAAACAATATCAGTGATACGTTTTTTATATAAAAAACAAAATATGCAGTCTGTCATCAACAAAATCATCAGTTTCCTTAGGACGTAACAAGTATGAATTTTCTTATTTTTATGAGCAGGGTGTGGGATTGTTTTAAACCTAGATTATGTTTAGTGACCTGAACAATAGACAGATTTTGCTGTGCTCTATTAAATACCAGATATCTTTCACATGTTGCCTTTTGTAACAATTGCCTTAGAAGACCCACCCATCATTGTGCTTAGTAAATATGAGAGGATGGAGTGAAATAATCCATGTCCATTCTATGTTCTGATAATACCTAGTTCATATTTCATAGTGTTTTATGCCTGTGTTGTTAGCTTCTTGCATTGCTTTCCGCCATATTGTGCATTTTTATTATACTATGAAATCAAAACTTACTATGTTCCAATGCACAGGAATGGGGGAACATTTTTAGTACTATAACTTTAATTACAAGGGATGTATGAACCATAAAACATTAAATAATTTGTGCATTGTCAATTATAGGATTTCTGATAATTTTCTAATAATTAGATAAATAATATTTTTTTTTTTTTTTTTACAAAGGTACAATAAAACAAACAGTGGGGCAGCTGCAGAATGTAGAGGGACAGAGACATGGGGCAAAAGAGCAACAGTCCCGCTATATTATGTGTATTTCCAAACCACCAAAACTTATTTTTTAATGTTGTTTTTTTTTCAAACAATAAATCCCATCAGAGACATGTATCTGCTGAATATTTTTATTGTATTCATTATTATTGGTGTCTGTTTCCAAGATTCTTAGGTTATGCTATATAATGCTTTGAAAAGCATTATGGGAGGTTTCTTGTAAAGCGCTTTCACAAATAATAGGCAGCATGACTCATGCATTCACTGAAGAGGTTGACAGGCTTTACTTGTCATCATGCACACATATATCATTACACTAGCCTAAAGGTCCATTTCAATGAGTAAGAAGAATCTGATATTAAAAAAATAAGAGTGTAAAAAACTTTAAAATGACAACATAAAGTTCATTCGTTTTTTAAAAAGTAGATTATGAAACATTGCATTTATAGGGGTGGGCTGTTTTATGGCATTAGTAGAATGTATATTGCATAGAGTGGTTTTAAAGGCAAAAGGTTTTTTTACCTTAATGTATTCTCTGCAGTAAGGTAAGAAACCTTCTGTGTGCAGTTCCCCCCACCAACCCCCCTTATACATAGCTGAGTCCAATATCAATCCAGTGCTGTGCCCAAAAGCAGCAGCTCTGTCTGATCTCTTCCTCCTTACAGGGCAGATTGACAGCAGTGGGAGCCAATGGCTTCTGTTGCTGTCACTCAAAGCCTGAGCAGAGGCGGGGGACACAGGCAGCGGGGTGTGGGATCAAGCCCCCATGTGTGCCACTATAGGAAGTGGCACATGGAGAGAAAGAGAAGCCAAGAGCACAGACAGCTGACTCTAGAAAAGGAGGATTGGGGCTGCTCTATACAAAACCCTTGCATAGAACAGGTAAGTATAACATGTTTATTATTTTTTAGAGAAAAAAAAAGTTAGCATTTTCAATTACTTTAAAACGCATAAAAGCGTGTATGGTTTTTAATAGAACCTATACTGGTATGTTTAAAATATCAGTGTTCAGGTTACAGTAGTCAGATCATTCTCATAGTAATTCTGTTTGGTCATGTTGGGTTGAGGCATAGTATTTCATACCAACCTAATGGTAACATCATGCAAAGAAAACCCAGAACAATGTACTGTATATTGAGAAAAGAACACAACATTCCTAGGGGACAATAAGAGGTATTACAGAGTCAAATCATTGTGACCAGTATTAACTTCTCTCGTATAACTATAGTCACATGTTCACAGGCACAGATCAATATCTCAGAGCATTAAGAAGCTCAGAAATGAAACTCACATAGGTGGATGCGGCTTCAGTCGAATGCTGCATCTGTCCCCGCCGCCTCTAAAATCGAGAACTGAGCGATCAAAAAACACTTATCACTCAGTTCTCAGTATTTAGTGAGCAGAGAGCAGTGACCGTCAGTCATCGGCTCTCTGCTCTGCCCCTCCACTGGAATGCTGGGCTGTGGAGGGGGTGGGAGTGGCTGGCTTAGGCTCTCAGCAGTGTGCTGACAGGCTGAGTGTTGTATTGTGATTAGATAGATGTGCATTCATGGTAGCTTGGGGCATGGCCACCTATAACTAAACAAAAAAAATTGTTATTTTGTTTGAACTCTAAAGTATGGGTGAGGGAATATTATTAAGAAACAATATAACTGACCACCACTTCAGTAGCAAAATACATCATTTGCTCACCAAATGATCTGTAATTATGTTGAGGCAAACTTGTAATCCATGCACTCCTACCAGACATTACAGCTGGGTACTCGACCTACACTTCAGCATCAACAATGCTTGGTAAAGAACTCATCCCAAACCACTGACTGTGTGATAAAAGAGCAGCGGCATGCTGACAAAGTCTTCCTTGTACTCTCTCCTCTGGTCAGCTTGTTCACTGTCAGGCCATGTGCACTGCAACACAACCTGACTGGCTACTACTGCTAGCTTTTCCTTTCCAAGTCTGAGTGATGCTTTCTTGTGATTACAAGAAAGGGTCAGACTGAGTCACGTAAAGCGGAATTCCAGGCTCTAAAGAAAAAATGTAAAAGTCAGCAGCTACAAATAATGTACCTGCTGACTTTTAATATAGGGACACTTACCTGTCCAGAGATCCCGTGATGTCACTCCCCAAGCCGATTCATCCATCGGCTCAGGGGTACAGGCGTCACCATTGCAACTAAGAGAAACCGGCAGTGAAGCCCTCAGGCTTCACAGCCAGCTTTATAATGCACACAAGTGGGTCACCCAGCGCTTTCTGCATGGCCTCGTCATCTTCTGGGACACACACAGGACCCAGAAGGCAGCGGGGTGGGGGAAGGAGGAGGGCTGATGCAGATGCAGAAATTTTGTACCTTGCCACGGTGAGGTTAGGATGGAAGTACACCTTAAAAGAACAAGAAAAGGTACAAGACAAATAGAAAAAAAAATGATATCCAAAAACGAGGGCGGGGGGTGGTCTATTGTGCAAGACCTATTTGTATTCTTGCCTGGAACTCCGCTTTAAATTAGTCACATTTTTAAATAATTTTTCATTAATACATAACTGCATTTTTTAAATTTATTTTTTTGCCTGGAGTTCAACTATAGAGTAGGAATTTTATAACTTACTCCAGGTGCATTCTCCGCTTTTGTGAAAAACTGTCTCCTCTTCTGTTTTCGTAGCTACAACCTAAAGATTCACTAACACGCATGTATGGTTGTATCTGGGACACTATTGGTATGTTTGCCACCCCGAACACATGATTCTTATGAGACTGCCTTCAAATAAGTATAAATTCTATCAATCTATGAATTCCCCAGACTCTAACACCCCATTTGGAGTTTAGCCCCCAGTTTAAATACCAAGGCCCTATGGCAGAAACTGCATTTCAATGGACAGATTTTAGTTTCCCTATAACTGTAAGCAACATAGTTGTCGTCTAAATGGTTAAGAGATGCCTAACAGATATAGATTACCATCATACCACTACAAATGAGAACATTTAATTTGGTCTTTGTATCCTTTTAGATAAAATACTCGATACACAGAAAATCCACATTAAGGCAGCAAACAAAGATATCCTTTACTTGTTGTACCCTGATCCATGTGATTAATGTTTAGCTTAACAAGTCTCATTACAGTAAACTGCTGAGTCTCTGTTCATTTAAAAATTGTTTCTCCAACTACCATAGATTTCCTGGAATCTGTTAATGCGTTAAAATACAATATGAAACAGCACAATAAATGGTTAGATGTGCGGTTTTTGTGTAACAATCTAAGGTTTATATAACCAAAGCTAAAATGTGTTTCTAAATAAAAGGCTGCTCCTTTAGAAAAATAATTTCAAACCAAAGTTTGAAAAAGAAGGGATGGAAGAATCAAATGCTTGTTTAACAAAATGAGTCCAGTTGCTGCAAGAAACAAAACTTGGTCTTTTGATTATGGGAAATACTTGCTGGAAATTCACTTTTTATCGGCCAATCAGCTGTCATGTTTTAAGACTTGTGGATTTAGGCATATTTTTCTAATTATTCATTTTACTCTACTGAAAGCAAGACAGCAAGCAGATACAGAAACAGTTACATATAAAATATCTGAGTAGAGTTATATGTTAGCACAAATAATGAAGGATTGACATCTGGAAAGTAGAGCATGTTGGTTCCATTGGATCCCTCTTTTATAATATACTACATCTAGTTTAGTAGATGCGCATAGTGGTTTGCTACTTATTTATAGTGATAGATGATCTCTGTCTCACCTCATGCGGCCTGCCAGGAGAACATAACTGAGAAAAGATTAATTGAAATACTGTCTATATAACAATAACAGGTACACTTTTTCACAAGACAATATTTTTTAATAAAACATATATATAATGGTCTTAATTACACCCTGTTATGCCTAGTTCAAGCCAAGTCTAATAAACTCTCACACATCTAAAAAGTGCCAGGACATTAAAGAGGAAGTAAACCCTGATGGGTTTTACTTCCTTTTTGTTGCACTGAAGTACCCTGCAATGTAAAAGCATAATAGGCTAGTACGCATCACATACTAGCCTATTATGTGACACTTACCTGCATTGGAAGCCCACACTGTCCCCGCAGTAGGAAGCGTCCATCTTCACCCCTCTTCCTTCCGGGGCCGCGGACTCCGGCTCTGAGATTTGCCGGAGCCGCATGACGTAACTCCCGCGCATGTGCACAGGAGCCGCCAATGGCGGCACAATGTCAGTGAAAGAACAGCACGGAGGCAGTTTCTTCACTGCACATGTGCCCGATGACGTGGACACATCACAGTACACTGCATATCTCCTAAACTGTGCAGGTTTAGGAGATATGCAGGGAACCTACAGGTAAGTCTTATTATAGGCTTACCTGTAGGTTAAAGTGGTTGTCATGAGTTGACAACCACTTTAAGGACTATTGGCAAATATAGCTTCTAACATTCAGCATTTACCTTCTAGTACTGGAATTTCACCAACAGTTGAGTACTGTTGGTGAAATTGGATGTCCATTCGGATATTATTCTGAATGGACATCCAAGGGACGTATAGAGGATTTGGACGTGTCAAATCCTCTATACGTCACATGACACTACACAGGTGCAGTAGCCCGTGTACACGTCACTTCTTTGACGGAGGCACGACAAGAAAGTGACTGTAACACGGCGGTAACCGCCGAGGACACGTGTACGCGCCCTCAATGCAGTACGCCGAGGCCGTTTAGAGTCTCGGCCTCAGGCGCCGGGGCCTTCCTTCTCCCCACTTC
>BLSH010193635.1:308707-345889 GCA_018402905.1 Glandirana rugosa | reverse complement strand
ATTTAGTATTTTTTAAATTGGGTATTTAACTGTACTTAAGTTATAGGCACGTTTTGTATATATTTTCTGTTACACAAAGAGAGAAATATGTTGATTATTATTATTCTTCTTCTTTTCAGGTATCTTGCAAGTAAATGCTTGTATCACTAAATTGTCAGGTTAATAAGCACCCATAAAAAAAAAAAAAAAAAAGGTTCTTTCTTTTTTCCGTTATCAGTATGTAGGTCACACACAAGTTACCTTTTTTCCTTTTGTTCTCGAACGTAGTGAATAGGTGGTGGTGGCCAGTGTGTCCGTGGAATCACTTTTTTTAACTCCCTATTTTGTGGGAATGGTCTTCCCATCTTGTCTTTTATATATGTTTTGCACGGATATTGAATTCATGTCAATTTATGGGTTAAATTTTTTATGATTTATGTTAGTGATGGATAAACTAGCGCAACAATCTTACTGAAATTGATAATTGTACCTAATGGCAACCAGAGAGAGTTCAAAACTTGAAGAGGACAAAGGACTCAAAGAGGCACTGGGAACTTTTAGACTTGCAAAAATAGTCAGATGAAGGAAAACTTCAAACAAGCTCAACAGCTCTGGCGAGGCAGCTCTCACTTAGCAAGGCTTCCCTTGATGGGCACCCAACAGTGGCTCAAACCATAGAAATACAGAAAGAAATGCCAGACCAAAACCAGATAAAAGAGCCCAAGACCATTTTAATTGTTGTTAAAAAAGATTCAAAGAAAAACAGCCATCATATTTGAGGGCCAGCCTGAAATGTGTTGGTTGTCTTTATATGACTTTTTTTTACCAACAATTAAAATTATCTTGGACTTTTTTATCCAGTTTTGGTCCGGCCCTGCTTTCTGTATTTCTGTGATCCAAACTGGAGAAGGGCTAAGTATGCACAATAATAACTTTTTGTAGTTTTCAGTGACGCTAATGGCTTGGATTACCAACAATTCCGTAGTTTTAACAAAATAACAAAAGTCATGCCTACAGGAGCTATTTCCATCTGCATTATGGTGAGGCAAATCCAGCAGTAAGATCCCACCTCTCAACCCCCCCAAGTCTAACAAATCAAGTTAGTGTTTTAGCCCTCCAGAACCTCCCTAACTGAAACCTCACTTTTAGGTTGAATAAACTTTGTAACAAGATGTGGATGTGAAGCTCTACCCTACTTAAAAGGGCCTTGTGCATTGGGTATTTCAGATTGTCCCAGAAACGTATTTTGAGTGTGAACTCAGACACGTTATAACTACCTGGATGGCAAGACAATTAAAAACAACTTTTTTTTCTTACAATAAAAAAGCAACTTTAAGAAAGACAGAATGTTTTAGGATTCATTTTAAATAGAAGTGTTAATAGTGCCGACATGCCATATCTCCTTCTGCCTATTTTCTAAAGAAATCATTCTGATTGTTCCTACTGCAAATACATAGATTGAAAGTGTTCAGCCAGAGAGAAGGTGTTTGACAAACTGCATTTTCTATGGCATTCATTGAGTCCCCATATGAATAATGCCATAGGACAGTAACAACATGTGGAATATGCCAAAAATCTTTAGCTACCTCCCTCCAAAAGACACACAGAGGATATTTTGTTCAGCTTTTCCATGATGTTGCCCATGTGCTTAGACTTCAATGCTTGCCACAGGGACAAATAGTACCACAGCATGGTAATTGTGAAGAGATAAGGACTCTCTGTGTTGTTTGGAAGGATGGCTTGACAACAGAGTGAATCCCCCAAGGCCACTTCATACACAATGAAGGTCTGTATTAGATAGTAGTGTCAGAGCAAAATAACAGCCATTCCTTGCCAGAGTGTAATGTTAACCCCTTTGTTAGTAAGGACATCCATATAATTAACAACATGGCACATAGATCAATCAGTCATACAAATCCAGATGTAGTTTCGCTTACCCTGATTTCACCACTCACAGATATAGGGCATAATTCATACTTTCCATTGTTTTACCATCTCTATATTACTTAATGCCATCAGGAAAAGAGAAATGATCTATAACACTTATGTACTTCTGTGATCTGGTTATTATCAGGTAACAATTTCTTATCTATGGTGAGGTACATAGATCAGCAGCTTAATAAACCTGCCCAATTCATTATAATTACCAATCAGAGACACTGGAAACTCCAAACCGCTTTCAATGCCTGTTCCAGCAGTACATTTTTCCACTAGCTAATTTGGCTTCATGGGGATGTCCTATGGCCCACTAAAGGCATTCTTTGGGAAAATAGGTGTTTTCAGCCCAGGTAGTATTTTCTTTCTTGCTTTACACTAAGCATAGCTGTAAAGATCATAAAAATGTTCAAAGTGTTGCCTACTGAATCTGTATATTTTGTGTACTATCTCAGCTAAAGCCTAGTACACATGGGCTGAATATCAGATGGCATTGGCCGGTTCAATAGAAGCTGGCCAACATCAGCACATGTGTACTGCAGTCAGTCCAACAAAAGCCGGCTTCTCTCAAAGGGGCATGACCGAAAAGGTCTGCCGACCGGCTCCCGATCAGCACTCTCAACCAATGGCTGAGAGTGCTGACCGGAGTGTTCTGACAGGTAGGGGGCCTCCCCCTGTCAGAACAAAATACAGAAGCAGGGGAGATCGCTGTGCTAACATGGGCTTGATAGTACAGAGGCTACAACCTGATCTGTCAGTTTTTTTTTCGTTCAGCCCATTGGATTGAACAAAGAAAAAACATGTAGTCTGTACTAGACTTAAGCATGTGGAATAAATGAAGGGCTGTGTAAGTAACATGATACTACCTCTACCACACCTCTGTCCACAGTGGTAGACACCCTATTAGCCACATAAAAAAGTGGCCACACACCACAACAGCCACTGAGGCCAAGGCAGACCCACTTCCTCAAAAGTCCATCAATACATTCACTTATGGAACTAAATGTGTTCCTTATTTCTCTGAGGGAGTTATCCTGTAACACTACACTAGTATCTATCTCATTGTTTCCAAAGTGTAGGAATTGGAGTAATTTTAATGTGATCACACTCAAGTCATGCTACCTCGGCCTCAGGAAAACTAAATTCCAATAACATTTTTACTTTTGTAATTTTTTCTCATTGCAAATAACACGGTTTCACATCTAAAGACCCAAAGTTTCAAATTGAGAAACACATATGCCAACCTTTACTGTGTAAAACAAAACATTTAGTTTTAAATATAAATGAACCACAAACCATGTTTATATACTTTATACATAAATAAAACTTATAAATACCCTTTTTATTCTGTTTTTATAAGTGATCACATAATCTCAGTTCTCAGCTGCATATGGGCTATGAGAGCTGGGGGTGGAGAAACAGAAGAAAAATAATCTTCCCAGAGAATGTCTGTTCAGGGGGCGTGTCAGCACAGGTTTTGGCCATTGGAGGACAGGTTGGCAGTTCTCTCAGCACAGCCATTAAATTGACCATGCTGAGATATACTGTATGTGCTCTCATGCCTAGCATGGTCAGCTTGAAATTGGAAACCAGGGGGACTGCCAGGATTAGCAGGAATTTCACAGAGAGGAAGCCATACAAAGAGAACATGATACGTTTTAACACAAGTACATTATATATTCTTTAACAAGCACAGTGTTACAATGTCAGCCATTATGTTATGTTAGAGCGCTTTGCCAACACTTTTATTAGCTCAACAAATCAGTAGAGTGAATAAGTAAGGATGTAGGTGATATTTAGCCATACCTAGCTGAGCCATACCTGGCTGATGCCCCTGGAAGCTGGAAATCGCCAAAAGAAATAACTCTACTTTAGTGATCTTCAGGGTCCTTGCTTTGCGCACTGGTCCAAGTCATTTGGTGGGGGGGGGGGATTATGGTGTGGGGTTATTGTTCAGGGACTGAGCTTGGCCCCTTAGTTCCAGGGAAGGGAACTCTTAAGGGGTTAGCATACCAAGACATTTTGGACAACTGCATGCTCCCAATTTTGTTGGAACAGTTTGGGTATAGCCCTTTCCTGTTCTAACATGATTGCACACCAGGGCACAAAGTTAGATCCATAAAGACATGGATGAGTGAGTTGTGGGTGGAGGAACTTGACTGGCCTGCACAGAGTCCTGATCTCAACCCAATAGAACACCTTTGGGATGAATTAGAGCAGAGACTGCGAGACAGGCCTTCTCATCCACATCATGGCCTGATCTCACAAATGCGCTTCTGTAAGAATGGTCAAACATTCCCATAGACACACTCCTAAACCATGTGGACTTGTGGACAGCCTCTCAGCACATGCTGTATTAAAAGAATGCCTCACGTTTTCTGAATGAATACAAAACATTCTCTATTTGGACTAGGTGGGGCGGTGACTTTACACTCTCCACCTCGTCCAATCAGAGAACACTTTGCATCTATTCCAAAAATGCAAAGTATTCTCTGAATGGCACCTGTGCTTAGCATCCGACCGTCTGTGTTCAGAGTGCAACAGGCCAGCTGCTCAGCACAGGACCTGGAAGCAATTGGAGATCACCGAGTAGCGGTGTCAGTGATTTCCAATTTCCAGGGGCCAGGTATGGTATACGCATTGTTACATTAGTCCAAATCATCTTTAAGTGATCTAAAGCTTGCACTTCAAAACATATTCAGTCAGTGCATGGAGGAACTTGACTGGCCTGCACAGGGTCCTGACCTCAACCTGATAGAACACCTTTTGTATGAATTAGAGCAGTGGTTCTCAACCCTGTCCTCAAGTAACCCCAACGGGCCATGTTTTGGGAATTTCTCTTAGATAAAATAGCTGTCCAAAATACCAAGCCATTGACTCTGATTTAAGGCACCTGTGCAAGATAACGGAAAACCTGAAAACACGGCCTGTTAGGGGTACTTGAGGACAGGGTTGAGAACCACTGAATTAGAGTGGCCTTCTCATCCACGTCAGTTCCTGACCTCACAGATGCGCTTCCCATAGACACACTCTTAAAACTTGTGGACAGCCTTCTCGGAAGAGGTGAAGTTGTTATAGCTGCAAAGAGTCGGCCAACTCAAAACCCTAAGCTAACCTCTAAACGTAAAAAAGTAAGCGGCCAATTGGTTGCTAGGGGTTACAGCAATCAAATATCACCCATCTGTGTTAGTAACATAACTTCTCACTATTTCCCATTTCAGATCACCCACATACATTCTCTTTTCAACCTAAAAAGCATTGCCATCTCTCTCGGTAAAACAGGGTTAAAAAGAAGTGGCTTTTCTGGCCACAATTATCCAACTTGGAGATATTTTCAATTTCATCTTTGCCGTTTTCATTTTCGGCAGCTGTGTTCAGTATTTAATCACATATTATCTGCGCAAAGCCCTTTTCTAACATTTGTTAATTGGCTGTTTTCTTTGACAAATTATGAGCTTTTACTTTGATGAGGTTCAACTGCAATCTTGCAGCGATGGAGTGCGTTCAGTTTCCAGTCCCCCTTGGCTCTTCTAACCACTACAAACCTCAGCACGTCACTGGACTGCTGAGTAATGGCAGGATCTGGGCTGGCCTCCTTCTTATTTTTTTTTCTTTCTCTTTGCTTTTTTTTCTTTCTTCCCCCCCACAGGATATTTTGAGCTCTCTGTACTAAATCCGTTACAGAGCTTGCCCTTTTTAGCAGGAGACCGCTCTAAAATTAACAAGTCTTGTGTGAAATTACCAGCACACAGCAAAGAATGCAGTACAGTTAGCATCTGTTTTACAGCAGAAAGACTTGGCCTGCAGAACAGATACAAGAGAATAACCGCTTTCATCTTCTCAATATACAGCTCAGCTAACAAGACAGCAAATGTACGTGGCAAAAGATATAAAGATTATAATTAGAGTCAAAGGAAAGTTCCTTACCGAGCTGATAGTTCAGTTTTGGGTAGTTAGTGTTCAGCTGAATCTCCAAAGGCTCTTATATTTGTTAGTGGAAGTGATTACCTAAAGTGAAATAAATCTCTGTTTAAAGTGAAACTAGAAGCTATATACATGCGTGAAATAGTTAGATATTTATATATATGCATTTTTTTTTTAATGATACTTTTTTTATAAACAGCCTTTGAACCCATTATTACTATCTGTAGCCAATATAGAGAGCAGGGGAGGGCTGGGCCAGGAGGCATGGTGGCAATTGCCCCCCAGGCCACACTAACCTACATTCAAAATGGCTGACGCCTGCTGCCGCTCACACTTTTTTCTTCTTGTGGAGGAAGGAAGTAGGGGCCAGGCAAAGGGGGGCCACTGGTGAGGCTGCATTGGTGGGTGGTGAGCCTGCATTGATGGTGGGTGGTGAGGCTGCATTGATGCATTATTTTTGTTAAAGCTCCTTTGTTGCTATTAACATTAAATTATGTTACCAAATTGTATCATATTTGTCTTGCTTCATAACCTCAATATCCGTTATAAAACCAGGTGGGTATGGATGGTGAGCTGATTTGGTGGTTCAATGGGCCACTTGACTGGACTTGCCCCCCCAGGCCTAAGGCTGCCAGCCCTCCCCTGATAGAGAGACTATCCCCAGCCCTGTAATCCTCCAGTGTCACTTGTCTCCTAAGACTATAAAAAAGCATCAGCCCATGCAAGGTTGTCTTTGTGCCCTGTTCCTTATTTAAGCTGCCCTAAATACCTCCCCCTTCAGCTCCTAGTGCGTGACAGCATAGGCAACACAGCATTACATTAAAGCCTGATTGGCTTAGATTACTCAAGCTCACACTTAAAATGTTACTAAACCCAGGACCCCGCGTTCACTATATCTGGTCTCCCACAGTACATAGAACATGCAAATGTAATAATTTTAATAAATATAAACTGCTAAATACCTTTTCTCATCAGCAGTATATAGCAGTCTTGTGACTTCTATCAGTGTCTGCTTAAAGCTTGTAGGAGGAGTTTTCATTCTCCCCTGATTGTCCTATGAGGTTGCAGGGCCCCTGACCCTCTGTCTGGACAGTGCTGATTTGCCTGGGGCTGATCACATGCACTCTCCCAGGAAAAGAAAAACTCTCTAACAATACACGCCAAGCTGAGCATGTGCTGCTTGCCCCCAAGCCTCTTTTCTATCAAGAGATGGATTGAGGACTGTGAAAGAAGGGGAGAATCAGAGAAGACAGGATCAAACAGCCTTTTCACACAATGCAGAGTATTAACCTCTTAGCTTCCACAGTCAGTATAGCAAGCATGATTTACTGCAGATACAGACTGATTTTACAGTTGTGGTTTTAGTAACACGTTAAGAAAAGACAGCATATACAGTACATTGATTTTAAGAAGCTGAAATAACAAAGTTGTTATTCTATATATAAGGCCCCTTTCACACATACCAACCGTTGGTCCGTTTTTCATCCATCCGTTGACGGATTAAACACGGACATCAATGCATTCCTATGGAAAAACGGATGCCAATGGATGATCATCTATTTGCATCCATTTTCATCCACTTCCGTCATCATCCATTTTTTTGAACGGATGAAAGTCCTATTTTTCATCCGCTAAAAAAACGGATCGGACGGAAAACGTATGTAAATGGACGAACAGTCCGTTTTTGCATGAAAAAATGACTACAGGACTCAAGTAGTTTAGGACTCTAGCTGGCAGATGTAAAAAAACGTATGAAAAAACTTATGAAAAACTGATGTTAACTGCATCCATTTTTTCTTTGAAAAAAAGTGACTGAACTGGTCAAACAAACGAACCACATGTGTGAAAGGACCCTGAAGGAGAAGTTTTGGGCCTTTAAAAAACAACCACACATAAGCACCTCTCTGCTGCAGCATCGATCTGAACCTGCAGCTGTCCCACGTTGGCTCTGAGTCCAAGAACTGAACGATCACATGGCCACTGATCGCTCAGTTCTAAGTAAGCAATGAGCAGCGAATGACAAACTGAGACACATGCCAACCGTCGATCAGGCAGCTGGGAGGACCCCAACAAAATATTGTTGGGATCCTTCCAGGGCCTAGGGTGGCTCTGACACATCAGCTGATAGCAAGCAACATCCTTGTGTAAGCTGACTCTGGGTCACAGGATAGCAAAAATGAGTGCACTCCTGTAACCCGCAAGAGAAGTATGACCAAAAAAAACCTTTGCCCATACTTCTCTTTTACAAGTGAACTTTAGTCAAATAACTAAATGCACAGTTGAAATATATATGGGAGTCACAGTAATGAGTCAGTCAACCCTGCCAGACAACACAGTCAGATTGCTGGAATTCAGTGTAGCAGCAGCATAGCTTGGCAAGAGCATTGGAGTTGAATATGACTGAATGGACATATACATACACATATGGCTTTTTATAACTAGTGATTTTATGGGATTCATTTTGTGTTTTGTTGTCACAGAATAGCATGAGGACAGTCATTATTTTCCGATCTCTGAAAGTACAAGATGTAAGAGTTACCTGACATGCCCTGTGCCTAAAAACAGGAACCTCTGCTCCATTTTAGAGCAACTATTGGAAATGGGTGCTGAGAGGGGCATGCAGAAACACATATGTGAGGGTTTAAGGTAGTTAAAGTGGATGTAAACCCGAGAAAAAAAAAAAAATTAACAATTGTGCCTAGTAGAGTATACAATGTTGTGTCATCTGTGCCCAGTCTTGCCACAAAGAGTTAATCCTATCTGAGCAATGCTCTTATCTTTTTTTAATTTGGAAAAAACAGGCACATGCAGAAATATGTGATTGTTTTCTCCCTTATGTTGTGACTGACAGCTAATTTCCTTATCTCATGCATGAGCATACAGAGCTTCACATCCATCCCCCTCCTTTCTTCTCCAGCTCTCCCAGGATTGGCTGCTCCACACCTCAGCATGATTGGACATGATGAAGTCATGTGGTGACTTTCCTGAGCTTTGAAAGGATGTTTCTCAAAACTCAGGACTAGGGGAGCAGCAGAGTGTAGAGGTGGGCGGGGAGTCTTGTGACATCACAGCTCCACTCACCGAGCTCTAGCAAAGAGATCTACCCACTGATTGCAGAGATTTGTGGGGCTGCTACTGCTGAAGGGGGGTGACATTTGCAAGGTAGGGATACATGCTGGAGTCTTGCATGTATATATACTTTAATACTGTGCCATTAGTTTATACTGGGTGAGTGGTGGGTTTACATGCACTTTAAGTATTTCTTACTTTGCAAGAAAAGTAGAGTCAGTGGAGTTTTTAGGAATCTGTAGTAATTCCCTGTTTTAAAATAAAATCTTCACTTTTAATAAGTTTAGGGTATTTCATTAATAGTTTTGCTCTTAATTACTACATGACTTTCCAGTGATGTGATGCATATGTATATCATTTATAATTGCCTTATGTCTGTTCTGTTTCACTGGATTTTACTAAGGCTCGTTTGAATGCTATTCTTTACTGTTGCATTATACTTCAAACTACATAATGACTTCAATTCTCCAATAAACAAAATCTAGGCAGACACCCAAACCATTTTCCCTTCATTAAATCCTAACCCAGACCTTTTTCAAAGTAGTAAAAGTAGTAACAATTCATATTATTTCTTAAATGAAACTGCCTAACTGTTTTGCAGACCAGAAAGTCATTTGCAGTTCCCAGAATCAACTAAGGAGAGTTAAAATGACACAAGATCACCGGCTTCCAATAAGTGTAGGATTTACTGTATAACTGAGTTTTATCATCTTCTGAAAGTTCATTTTTCTTATACGCTGACTCGGAGGGTGGTCATTTACTCACATTTACCATACTGTACATCCTAGCATTAGTTGCATCAATGAAAAAGAAAAATGTAAGACTATCCCCTTATGATCTAAAAAATTCCAGTGCAAAAAGAAACATACTGTAGTTTTACTGGGCTGTAGCCAATTTGGTCCATTTATTTCCTTATAGGATGATTTGTGGAATTATTTACTAAAAGAATATTTCCTTATCCTAAGTCCAGTGATTCTGCGCATGCTTCAAACTCTGACTGCGATTGGGTATTTGATATATACAAAAGTTCCTTTGGCCAAGTAAAGGTATCCCTTTATGAAATTAGTCCTGTAATATTCATACATGCAAAAAAATATTATATATTTATGCAGGGCTTTTCATCTTAGAGAATAGGTGTAGGAATCAGCCTTCGTCTCTGCCCTCTACCCACCTCTGAGCACTGTCCCTTGGTTCCACCTCCTACCTACCTCCTAGTACTGCCCCTTTTAAAGAATACAGAACCAAGTATCATTTTGTGCTGCTAAGTGATTTGTATGGAATTTGTTAATGATAACAAGAAAGACAGTAAAATAGATTAACAATAAACCCCACCCCAGCAACAGTAGACCCCCCAGAAACAATAGACCTCCCTCAGCAACAATAGATCTCCCTATGCAACAATAGACCTCCCACCCCAGCAACAATGTCCCCCTACAACAAAATACCACCTAGCAGCATTAGACCCCCAGCAGCAACAACAGATCTCCCAGCAGCCAACATCAATAGACCCAATATGGATGGCACTGTTCTTGAGCTTCAGTCTAGATTCCTCCCAGCAACAATTGCCCATCCACCAGCAACAATAGAGCTACCCAGCAACAATGGACCCTCCACCAGCGGCAATAGATTTTCCTAGCAGCCAGCATCAGTAAACCCTCCAGCACACCCCAACACTCCTTTCCATTACATACATTCATTGCTGGAGGTGCCGGATCTGCATTCCCCCATGTTCCTGCTGAAAAAAAAGCCCTGTATTTATATATGTGACTTAGCACTCTTCTTGAAAACACAATGGTATGGAAATTATATCCCTAGTGTGTGGGCATGGGGGAATAACCATTTTTTCACCTTCTGATGAGACTTCTTTAAAAGCACTCATTATCCGTGAAGAGGATTTTTCATCTTTTCAGGAATATTTCTAATTCTTCTCTCTTTTCTGTAAGAAGAGGAGTGGAGGTGTTAGACAGTGCGTAACACCCCTGAGGCCTAATGCATTGTTGGGGGGCTGGCAGAATGGATCAGTAGGATGATCAGGTATATTGAAATATATGTATTTTTTTTTTTTGTGATCCAATGGTCAATGAATTTCAAGGGTCATAAAATGCCCCTTCTTTAGGACTTTCAGGTTTTGAAGCAGATGCCTGCTGACTTATGTTGCTGAAGCCAGTCATTGGTTTGCTGAACATTTACTTGGTATGTTAACAAGTATCTTGAGCTGATGCTAATCTGTTATTTACCACTGTAGTAGCGTTAGATAGCATACATCTGCTGCAAAGCCCTGAAGAATATTTGATGTGAAATGTGTGGGATAATGACTCAAAATAATATTACTATACCTGATTCTCCTTTCTTTAGTCATCCTTTATCTTTTTTTACCTTAATTCTTCTTACTTAAAAGTGTTTGTAAAGTTATTATGTGACTTTACATGTATCCCCTCCAGATTATGCTGCCATTAACAATAGTGTAAGTGTTTTTTTTTGTTTTTTTTTAATGAAAATGCTAAATACCTTTTCTCATACTACAGCTGTGTGGTCATGTGATCCCCCTCTGCATTCCCGATCTTTGGAGAGAAGCAGGAGGGGCCAAGATTCCCCTGTAAATTCAGCCGGCCAGCACAGGGGCATCACGTGACCACACAGCAGCGCTGTGAGAAAAAGGTAATTAGCCTTTTCATTTAAAAAAAACTTTTGTTAATGGCAGCATAAACCAGAGGGGGGTACATGTATACAGTATTTGCTGCATTATGCAGCTGAATAGCGCAGGAGGGGCGGGGAGGAGAGCAGCTCTCACGCTGACAGAGGGTGGGGGAGAGGGGAGAGACTGACACAGCACTGCAGTGGGCTGACAGAGGCACATAAACTGACCACGGTACTCATGGATCAGCAGCCATGATTACCGTGGTCAGCACAGACAGGGGGGCACAGGAACTGGCAGGATCAACCAGGTGTATTACAAGATAGGAAGAGAAAAAATACACAGCACAAGCTCTGTGCTATTGATCATGCCTTAAAGGAACAGGATCTTAGTCTTTTTTTGGGGGATAAAAATATTTTTTTCAGATTCTTAAAGCGGAGTTCTACCCTATTAAAAGTCAGCAGCTACAAAAAGTGTAGCTGCTGACTTTTAAGAATCGGACACTCACCTGTCCCACGCACCAGTGATGCAGCCACCCGCAGCATCGTTCTTCTCCCCCTCCTCCGTACGGTGCCAAAATCACAAGTGTGGGTGCTCGGCCGCACACTGCACATGCGTGAGTCATGCTGCGAATGGTCGGCGTATCTTCTGGGACCTGTGACGTGTCCTAGAAGATCGCCATGTGGGAGGGGGGAAAGTGAACTTTCCTCCGACTCTGCGTTGCCAGAGGAGGAAGTGGACCTGGGACTCTGTGAAAACAGGGTCTCCGGTCCCGCCCCCCCAAAAAAAATGACATGCCAATTGTGGCATGTCGGGGGGTCACCTTTCCTTAAAGCGGAAGTTCCACTTTTGGGTGGAACTCCACTTTAACCAAGAAAAGTATCATCTAAACTCATAGCAGCTTAAGAATATTTTAGAACTTTACTTTTTATTTTATTTTTTATACTTTTTCAGTAATCCATAAATATTCACTGAAAATGCCAATGAATATATACATATATAAGATCTTTCTGTGAAAAAACATCAGCTCAGGTGACTTTCCTTATGCACTGTTCAGTGTTACATTTTACTTGTGCCTCTGAAAATGGAAATAGCCATATGCCTACTAGTAAGTGAAGAAGCTGTTCCACTTTATCCCCTAGAGACAGTTCTTAATTCAACAATTTCTCTAATGCAGCACACAATAATCTTTAAATCCTTAGGCTACCTACATTAATGATGTCGAGGCACGTGAACATCTCGCCGCAGCTCAACACTCAACATATGTTAATAAATTAGAGCATAAATGAAGGTTAAAAAGATCACCTTTAATGTTATTGTGAGCATGAGATTCTTCTGGCCTTGCAGATGTTACTTTAAAGGAATTTAGCTGTGATAAAGAAGGCATATTTAGTGTGTAGCTTATGATCATTGCTGAAACCAAGTGCAGTTTAAAATATGTGTGAGACATAATACACAGAATGATATGGTGTGTATATATGTATACAAGTAATCAATACTAATTATAGTAGAGTTTTTTTTAGCAATGGATACTTTTTAAATTTAAATATATTCAAACCCTAGGACTAAATATTATATATTACAGCTTACCAGTTCTTGGAAACCAATGGCTGCATTGGGAGGTACTCACACTAAGTGATCTATACCATGCCTGAGCACATTTGATCCACAAAGTCCAGCTCAGTTGACCAATAGGATTTCTCTGGCCTTTTCTCAGGCATAGTTCAGCATGCTGTGACCTAGCCTGCTTGAGGTGGGCTTGAGCATGGTTAAGTTGGACTTGGGCACAGTACACAGCTGTGTGATTGCTTTCTGTGCCCAGTCACAGAACTTTATTAGATTGCTGAGCACATACTGAGTATGAAATCAGGGATCTCTGGGGTCTGACTGGCAGAGCTGATGACATACATGTGCTCTGCTCTGACACAATATTAGCACAGGCCAGTGGGGGTGTGGGACAGTCATTCTCAGGCATGGTACAGGGCAACAGTGCCATGGGTGAATATGGCTCTCTTAACCTTTTATTGTATTGTAACTGCACTATCTTCCTTTATATTGTAAAGCTCTGTGCAAACTATTGCCACTATATAAATCCTGTATAAAAATATAGATAACTGTTTTTTTATACTATTCTATGTAGAATGTTGTTTAAACAAGGCAGTACTTGTTCCATTTGACCCCATTATTGAGGACAGCCTGGTGGATTTCCATCAAGCCTGTAGTATAAACAGAAGGTCAGCATTGACCTGGTATGTTGCATGCTACTGTGTGAATTCCATTATGCATGTATGTATTTATTTTATTACCTTTCTACATATAAAACCCCAACTCCAGTTGATGTCTAAGCAGACGAAACACGTTGGGTCGAGTCCTGTCCAGGCCATTGCATCCTTTATGCTGTTTGCTGTGTGATACTACTGATAAGTGATTTCTATCAGCTAAATGCAAGTGTTCTGACTTTTTAAATAAATCCTCAACATTACAGTTTTACGTATGTGGGGGTGTCCTTTTTCTTTTTTGGATGAAATATTACTTGTGAGTCACTAAGAGCAAAAGATCCATGCTTGATGGTGGAGTTGGTGGTCCCTTAAAGTCACCTTAACATGTGTCCTTTGGAGAGTGGTCACGGAAACATTCCTCTACTGATGTACTGTATATTTTCCACTGCCTGTTTGACCCAACAGCTTAGTCTAATTGGGTCCACAAGCTTTGGTAAGCGTATCCAATTCTAAAAGGTGGTGGATATCCTTCACGGTGGTGACCTATCTATGAATATTGGGATTGCCAGCCATTATCATTGAATTATTACCTCTGTTAACATTGGGACTTTTTCTGCAACACTACAGACTTTTTTCCAAACTCTCTTTTTATTATTTTTTATATAATGATAATTATTTGCGGTATTTTATGAGCACATGATGATATGGTGTTTTACACAACATTTTTTTGATTGGTCCTTTATTTGCACTTGACACTTTTTGATTATCAGGTTTTTTGCTATTCAATTTCGCATTTGTTTGCTGATTTACACTAACAAAGAATCTATGGGGGTCCCTATTCGAGGAGGTCCCCATATGTCCTTCTTGTCACTTCTTGTCATAAAGTTTCAGTTCTCAGTGTTTAAGACCAATGCCAGTTCCTTAACAGAAAACCAAAATGTTAAACTATCAATAAAATGACTGCCTGGAACACCCCCCCCCCCCCCCAATTATTCAAATTCATAGTGTAGCAGAAAAAAAATATTATTCATGCATTTGATCCCCATCACATTTCTCTGGAAGCATTGCTTAGGAAGGAGGGGGCATAGCACTGAATGAGTTGCAAAGGCCTACAGTCTTACCCAGAGCCACGTTGGAAAGCTTGCGTTATCAGCAGAAAAATTATATGAAATGCTAATTGAAGGGATCTATAGTTTTATATTTTTTTAATTTTTCTGGATTTTCAGTGTAAATGTATTATAGTTATAAAACGTAATTTCTGCATAACTATGTGCAGAATGTTTTTACTCATTACATACTGTGCTCCCTGTTAGAAAGAGCTGCACAGCGATTGGGCTTTACTATTCTTCTTTCTTAATGCAAGGCTATCGAACAAGTCAGGCTGATTGAAGACTACAGTTTCTCTATAGGACTATTTGATGACCACACTGTGTGATACACAGAAAGTCACCAAAGAGAGATATCACAAATCTGTATATGAAATACAAAGTAAGTGTGGAACAACAATATTTTGGAAAATCACATAATTTCAGATAAACTAAATTACATAGTAACATTTCTATGTACTAGTGTAAAACCCGCTATGGGGTTCCTTTTAGATGAACTGAGAGACATTTCCCACTGGAGCATAAGTTAAATATTTCTCTGGGTGGACCAGAGATGGATTAAGGTAAAATAGAGCCATTGGCAAAGTAGCACCTTTGTTTCCCCCACCACCACCCTTCCTTTGACATTAATATGAATTACAATAGGCATGGAGAAGCTGCTCTATTTGTATTATCGATCCCATCATGATAAGCTTCATCACATTTGAACTGCCTACAAGTATATGTCCCTTGTGAGGTGACAGGCAGATGCACAACGTGTACCAATTAGGCTCCATGCACACTGGACAGTCTCTGGGCTCTCTGGGCATTGGATTTTATTGGCAGGGGACGTTGCTTAGAAAACGTTCTTTAAGCAGGCTTATCGGTATCTGCGTTTTTGAGCATTTTTTTTGTTAATCCATTAGCTCTCATTGACTACAAAAAACGGTGGACGCCGATAAACGGCCATTTAGCAGCGTTTAGCAGCGTTTATCGGCGTTTTTGTGGTCAGAAGAGCGACTCTTGAACGCCAATTCAGGGCGTTCAGATAACAGCCCAAAAATGCCACTGCTGTTAAATGACAATAAACGTCTATGTGTACATGGACACATAGGATAACATAAAGAGGTGTTTTTGGGCTGTTAAAAAAAACCGCCCAAACGACCATAAATGGTCGTTTATCAGCTTCAGTGTGCATGAAGCCTAACACCCCCCCCCCCCCCGGTTTACTGCAGGAGCATAAAGACTGGAACTGGGCATCCTGTGCATCCATCGGACTCCAGGCTCCTACCTAGGTTGCCATATAGATGATTCAGCTGTGCCCTGCAAAAAGGGATTTTACTCACTAGAGCTCCTTCTAAGATTAATAACAAACATAATCAATACTGGATATCCAGTTGTGCTGATTGCTCCTTTATTGTAGCATGTCAAAAGCTGTATGAAATCAGAACATAGAAGTGATTTTAACACTGCTTTAAATTTCATTACAGCTTAAACTCATATATGACAGAATCAATTTAAAGGTAACCTGTCAAGTATTTCTACTTTAATAACTAATGTTACAGGATTCTCAGATTATCACCAACTTGATTTTTGTAAAGCAAAATTGCTTTCTACAAGGAGTCACACTTCATGTTTTGAAGCATGTGTTTAATTGGCCTTGTTTAGAAATGATCCATAGTGGAAGAGGATTCCTATGAAATTGATAAGATGCGAACTGTAGAGAACCATTTTCTGTGTGCCATAATTGGGGCCGGATGGGATCATTTAATAATTGCTGTCAGAAGATCAAATTTAATTCTTGTTTTAAAGATACCACTGTGGGATAGAGCTGTGCAGGTTGTCATCAGAGGCTTTGATTGAACACAGCTTTAATTAGGTTGATTAGGATGCAAAAGTAGTTGTAGAAAAAAAAAAAAACGAGTGTGTGACAAATTGGCTTAGCGAGTCTTGCTTGACAGCACTATCCTACATCTTTATTTGTGTTATGTTTAGATAGCTGTCTCAATACGCTGATCAAATCAGACAACACATTTAAATATCTATTGAGTCTAAAATATTTAGAAAATCCAGAAGAAATGAAGACAAGCAACCACTAAAACAGCTGCTATTATATTCTATTTTGCAGGTATGTTAGTACTTCATAATGCAGTACTATAACTACTGCTCCTACTTCCAATATCTACCCTCTCTTGGCAGTGCTAACCCCTGACCAGCATTCATCAGTTCTGTTCTTTCTACTGCAGACACACTAATCAGTAAAGCAAATGCATATTCTGCATACCTCTGCTGGTTGTCAAGTGTCTATAGCGGCATAGGAAAGCCAAAGGGGCATGCATCAAGGCAAACGTAATTTTATGCAACCCATAGAGAGGACCATCTAAAACAAGTCTCACATTGCTTTACTAAAAGAACAACCCTGCAGATTTTGAAATTAGGGTTTATGATTATTTATAGACTGAACGATTACAGTGAACCTGCGGGCTCATCTTACTTTGTAAAATGTACTAAAGCAAGCTTATTTTAACTTAGCACCCCACAATCACCAAAACTGTGACATCTACAGTTGAGATCTACATAGCTGAAGGAAGAGATGCCTGCTCTACTGACCTCAGGCCACATTAGGGGGTACAGTGAGCCCATAGGCCATAGAAATTGAAGTAGAGCTATAGGCAAATCTTTTTTTTTTATTTTGGATAGAGTAAGGGAGGGTTATAACCCATATCAGATTTTTTTCTGCCATCTGTGTCCCATTGCAGAGATTTCACTTCACTTTCTTTCCCATAGCCAAACAGGAAGTGAGAGGAAATCCCTGCAAATTAAGGGAATTCCTTGGGGACCTCCAAATGACCAGAACTAGTGCCCCCATTAGAAGCTTTCCCCTCTGTTGCTTTTCTGGAGATAACCCAAAATTTGGGATTTTCTTTTACTTTCAAGTGAAAAAGTAAAGAGTATAAGGTGGGATGTCATTAAAAGAGTTTTAAACAGGATCCCAAAAAGACATCATCCCAAAAAGTGAAAAATGATTACAAACTGGCTAGCAAATGTGGGACTTTGAGTATGCCTTAGAAGGACACATGTAACTCGATAAATATGAAAAAAATACAAAATTTATTGGTAACATACAAGTCTAAAAGATCCACAATATATAGAGAGTAGAGACAAAATCACAATACACAATCCATAAACTAATTAAAGAGACAGAGATGCCAAAACTGAAGAATGTTAGGTCCTGATGGTCCTTCACAGAGACTTTAATGACGCGTTTCGTGGGATCACCCGCTTCTTCAGAAATTTTCAACTGAATTTGTGACATATAACTCTAAAATCCCACTATAAAGAGGGGTCAGCAAGAAAGGCAGGTGATTGATCAAACCTCCCACATGTATCCAGAATATGATAGTTGTAAACAAAGTAGAGTTTAACACTGCCTGAAGTATATGCCTACCGGCCCACGGAACACATTCCGTAAGTGGGTAATGCCTCCATACAGAGAAACAATGTAAGGGACTGAAGCAGATAATCACAGTGGGCTATGTAGAATGCAACAGCACTTGCTAATGTTTCACCCCCACACCGAATAATAATAGTGAGGCTGAGCACCAAACCAGCGAGGGCCCCTATAAAGAAGAAGGTTGGACACCAACCCGACAGTGACGGTCCTCATACCCCTGTAGTTCTTTTACTTTCACTTTCAATAAAAATAGTAAACAGAACAAACAGCGAGGGTGAAGCTCCATAATGGGGACACAGACAGCAATAAAACCTGACAGGAATGACCATCCCTCTCCACCCCATTCAAAACTAAAAAAAACCTTTCGTCATACTTTTAATTCTGTACCATCAATCAAGAAAATTCTCCAAGGTCCCCAAAATGTCTGTAAACCAAGTTACAAGTATTTTTGTGACAAAAATAAAAAGTGGTTATTATGTTGTTTGTCGTACTTATTTCAATCACCCCAGTTTCAATTCCTAAAATACTATCTTTATTTTTTAAAGCAGAAGTCCCTGAAATATTTGTCGGAAACAATGGAAGGTTTAAGGTTCTCTTATTTCATATATTTATATAAAGGAAGCAACATCAGCATATTTTTTTCATATTTTTTTATTTTCTAAGACTAAGAACCAAGCGATCAAACACCCCCAATCCCTTAGTTGTCAGAGCATCCTGTAAGTCACCCATTCTCTGCTCTGCTCCCACACTCACTGGAGTACTGGGCTGTGGAGGGGGGTGAGAGCGGCCAGCTCAGGCTCTCAGTGGCTGTGACATCAGCCGGCAGCGGGCTTCAGCCTGCTGTCCGCTAAAAACAGGCCACAGAAATGTAAAATGATCTGCCCTCCTGTGACCCACAGGAGAAGTACAGCCAAATGGGCTTTGGCTGTACGTCTTTAAGTATGCATGCTTGGATGGCCAAGCATGCCTGCCTAGGCCTTTAGTGCAAGCTTAACAAGCATACCTAGATACCTCTTTCTTGACTTTCTTATGGTCAAAAATAGTATTCAGCCAAAACTATCCTGAATTTACAGTCACCATTTCCTCCAAATCCACAAGATGTCTTTGATGGGGTTCAATTAGTAGTCAATTAGTAGTCATAGACATGAAAATAATTGCCAATGATAGGTCATATTTATATCTATAACCATCTTAAATCCAACATTCTATTGTAGATAACTCAGGTGTGTCCAAAGCAATCTAAATTAAAACAAACCTATATGTTTGAAAACTTCTGCTATACAAGAAAGAGCCCTACTACATCAGTGTTATGTTGCCCATACTAAACAATCAGCTTCCAACTTTCACTTTTGCAAATGAAAAAAGTATTTTGATTGATCACTGTGGGCAACAAAAATGTTACTGTTATACACTTTTTTTACATAAGCCCTTCAGGCATTTACTATAATTGCTCAAAGGTGTTCATTCATTGGGAAGGGTATTTATCTGTTCAGAGTAAATCAGCTAGCGAAAACCTCTATGTTTTTTTTTTTTGGGGTGGGGGAAGGATTCTAATGGTAGCCGGATATACAGGCAAGAAAAATGACAGATTTATCAATTGCTTGTCTTCATTTGGCCATGTAGGGGTTAGCTAAAATATGATAGTGAGCAATTCAGAGCATTGAAAGCATGCATTATACCTTTCAAAATTTGATGACATGTTTGAGAATCTTTGTACTATGTTATTTTCTTTATGTAGAAGTGGGAAAAAAAAAACCTTTCCATGTGCATACTCCAAATCTGTTCATCAGCCAAGCCAAGATAGCAACAGCGGCATGCAATAGCATACTGTCTCTTGATGATCAGCCCATCTATGGACACACTTAGTGTGTAAATAATTGCTTGTATAACAACTTTATGCAAAATGTCATAAAGCATTTTAGAACTTGAGCTGGATTGAGCTCAAGAAGCACAAGATCCCTATTTGTGCTCTGTGGAACTAGTGTTGTTGAAGAAATACATGCCAGGCTGTGTCACATTATCCCTGTACATTCACATGTTGGGGGTTGTTATTGAAGACCTTACTCTTCACTGTCAGTTTCCAGAACAAGTCAGTAATCATCATCAGCCTCATGCTGCTTGCTTACTCAGGCAGGAGCTCTGTAGTCTTCTCTTGTCATCTGTACAGTGCTCTCCTTTCCCATTTAACTTGATGTTATAGATATGATTACAGAGGGATAGACAATCACACTGGGGATAATTGATGCTCAGCATGGCAATTACAAGTGCTAGATACCAGTGAAGATTTTGCCTTAGGCAGCCCAGTAGTAAGCTTACACTCTAATCCATGGGCATCACACCACACAGCTATCACCTTATACAGTATTGTTAAGGTTTAGGTTTTATTGTATTTTTAGATCATTTTTTCCTAACATTTTCTGACATTGGAGCATCCATAATTCAGTAAGTAAACATTAAGTATTGTATGCAGAATAAAATAATGATCTTACAAAGAACATTGTTAATGAACTTCCACTACCCCCTATCTCACCGCTTATGCCTGCTCACCAACTGCAATGAAGTGAGAAGTGTGCTCATTTCAATTCGGAGGTTTTCCATTGCTAAGGACTCTTATTGCATCCAGTGTGGTAGCTCTTGGTCCTGTCACATGGCTTCTTATAGAGGAACTGCAGTCTGCTCACATAATTTGTATTAAAAACATCTTTGCCATTCTGAAGCTTCCCTCCAACCAACCACTTTGCATATTAATCTATATATACTTTGATTCTGTACTTGCCAAATATGCTGCAGAAATATCCCTCCACTAAGAATGGCTGCATCCATTTTAACTGTGGGCAGCCGAAGTTGCTGCCTGGATTTACACAGACACACAGAGGCACACCTCCAGCTCTGCAACCCTGCAGCTCTCATTGGCCCTCTTATGACTCATTCCCTCTCCCTTCCTGGCAAACTCTTACGAGAGTGAGAGAGAGAGCTGTGCATGATGTCATAAGCCTAGGCTAATGACCAGACATGAAAGAGGAAGTGGATTGTGTAAATTATTTACTGGCAGAAAAAATGTTTTAGTATCAAAAGTTAAAACAACAAGGGCAGAAAATTTAATAGATGAAAAGTTGAGAAAATCACTGAAGAGCCGCTTTAAGTACCCATCATTGAATTGTGAGAGTAAGATGAAGGAGTCACATAATCCCCATATCTGGAAATAAATATAATTTTGCCTTGCTCAGGTGGGTGGATGTACAGTTAGTATAAAATGGGACAAAGCACAACTTTTTTTTAGTAAGGCTCTGGATATTCTGAGATTCAGTCTCCACTTACAGTTTCTCACAAAAGTGAGTACACCCCTCACATTTTTCTAAATATTTTATTATATCTTTTCATGTGACAACACTGAAGAAATGACACTTTGCTACAATGTAAAGTAGTGAGTGTACAGCTTGTATAACAGTGTAAATTTGCTGTCCCCTCAAAATAACTCAACACACAGCCATTAATGTCTAAACCACTGGCAACAAAAGTGAGTACACCCCTAAGTGAAAATGTCCAAATTGGGTCCAAAGTGTCAATATTTTGTGTGGCCACTATTATTTCCCAGCACTGCTTTAACGCTCTTGGGCATGGAGTTCACCAGAGCTTCACAGATTGCCACTGGAGTCCTCTTCCACTTCTCCATGATGACATCATGGAGCTGGTGGATGTTAGAGACCTTGCGCTCTTCCACCTTCCATTTGAGGATGCCCCACAGATGCTCAATAGGGTTTAGGTCTGGAGACATGCTTGCCAGTCCATTGCCTTTACCCTCAGCTTCTTTAGCAAGGCAGTGGTCATCTTGGAGGTGTGTTTGGGGTCATTATCATGTTGGAATACTGCCCTGCGGCCCAGTCTCTGAAGGGAGGAGCTCATGTTCTGCTTCAGTATGTCAGAGGACATGTTGGCATTCATGGTTCCCTCAATGAACTGTAGCTCCCCAGTGCCGGCAGCACTCATGCAGCCCCAGACCATGATACTCCCACCACCATGCTTGGCTGTAGGCAAGACTCACTTGTCTTTGTACTCCTCACCTGGTTGCCACCACACACGCTTGACACCATCTGCACCAAATACGTTTATCTTGGTCTCATCAGACCACAGGACATGGTTCCAGTAAACAAGCTGTACACTCACTACTTTACATTGTAGCAAAGTGTCATTTCTTCAGTGTTGTCACATGAAAAGATAGAATAAAATATTTACAAAAATGTGAGGGCTGTACTCACTTTTGTGAGATACTGTATATACATCTTTTTATTCAGAATGCCATGCTATCCTAAATACACTGTATCTGAATTTTACCTATAAAATGCACTATGAGGTTCTAGAATTGCAGAATTTGGCCCAAATAGAGTTGCTTAGATTATATTGTCAGCTCTAGAAAAAAAATGGTAACTTACAATTTTGTTCCAAGTATATCACCCTTCAAGTTCTTGCCTATAGAAGGGAGGATCAGGATATGGAAGGGCCATGTGATCCATAATCAGTAGTCGCTTGTCATGGGATCTCTCATCAACTGCCAATCTGTCCTAACATAGTTTCTGGTTCCGCCTAATAGTGGGTTAAATTATAACAGAATTCAAGACTATGTGAAAATCTGAAGATATGCAGGCGGACTTGTGTGAATTACAACCCAGTCAAGGTAAAAGTAAGATAAGGAAAAAGTCCTTCTAACTTGATTGGGCCGTTGAAGTTTTTTCAGGGCTGTGGATCCCATATCTCACATTTACAATCTTAATTAAACCAGGCTAATAAAACTATAGAACTGCTACTGTGTATAGCAGGCAGGACAAAAAAGAGTTAATGCATGAGGCATATTGATAGAACGTGTTTTTGAATGTGTTTGTAATGGAAGATGGGATGCTTCCCTACTCTGTGTTAGTTTTACTAACAACACGATAATTTATTATTTGCCCAGAAAACAGCCTTACACAAACGAATAAATAAAATAAAGCAAGCTAAAATTTTGCCTAAATGATGCCCCTTTTCCCAGCAATAATATTTGGCATTGAAATTGCACAGGCCAAACCAAGTAACAACTATAATAAAAAACATTTTGATTTATTGCTTATAAAAGGTGAAGGTATTTCCTTACTGGATTTGGTAAATGGCGTTTCTTGTAAAAAAAAAAAAAAAAAAGTAACAGTATTAAATTAAATATTTATGTGAAAAAAATAAGATGAACAATTTGTACTGGTATATTTGTATTCCCTCTTTCTTGTTGTTGGGTCAATACATTTTATAGCTTTGGATGTTCCTGCTGTATCCACAGGAAAGTCAGAAATATATCAATTGTCCAGTTAAAATATTTTTTCCTCCTTGGAAATTTGAATAGCCAAAAACACCAATATTTATGTGGTAGCTTGACTCATTATTATTTTTGTTACTGATTCATGGCTTTATTTAGGTTGCAATGTTCCAGTCCTATTTTTCTAACCAGAGCTGGAATGGGACTAAAAAGAAGCCTTGGCTTTTGAAAATGCACTATTTGTTACCTTTGTGCATATCTGCAGTTCTACTCTGTTTTATATACTATAGGTCATTCCCTAGCCCTCTCCCCTACCTGACCACCCCAATCCCCAAAATCCATGTCAGCATTGGACCCTTCTCCTCCTTCTTCTTGAATTGTCAGTGGGCAGTTAACTGGGGGCTAAGCCCTGAAACTGGAGTCTGGCTTTAAAGTGTACCTAGATTCACTTTTAAGGCAAATAAGCTTTTGGGTGCTTGCAAGGCTTCCTGAAAGCAACGGCCATTATATTGGCTGTAAAAACAGGTCCATCTATGACAAGCATTTTAACAGCGGTGCTGCATAGTATTACTGAAAATAATTTTACATTATTGATATCTTCTTAATTTATGAAGTGTTTATTTATATGGTTTTCCAGGACGGACAAGAACAAATGTGTAACTAGGTTATTAGGAACCTGATACACATTTACAACTTCTTCTTTAATACCCAGTTTAACCCAGGGATCAGCAAGCTTTCCCACAACAAATGCCATTTTCAAGCATTAGACAACCAGTGTGCCAGTGAGCAATAGTGCATAGCCTTAGGTTTCAATTTTTATACTCATAGTATCACTGCTAATAGCAAATTAAATGCATTAATTGTTATATAATAATTCCATTAGTAGCAAAACAATGAGTGCAAAAATTGATTAACTGGTACACTCATATTTACATACACTGAAAAGTAAAATGGACTCACTCTGCACCTTAAGACCTCAGATCAGGCCCAATTTCTATACCTTCAGACCTCAGATCAGCTCCAATGCATGTACTTTAGACCAGTGGTTCTCAACCTCAGTCCTCAAGTACCCCCAACAGGCCCATGTTCTCAGGTTTTCCTTTATCTTGCACAGGTGCTTTAAATCAGAGTCAATGGCTTGGTATTTTATCAAAGAGAAATTCCAAAAACATGGCCTGTTGGGGGTACTTGAGGACCGAGGTTGAGAACCACTGTTTTAGACCTCAGATCAGCACCAATGCACACAGACCTCAGATTGGCTTCAATCTACAAACTGCACACTTCAGATCAGCCACCGTCCATTCACTTCAGACCTCAGATCAGCCTCAATCCATTATCTACAGAGCTCAGATCAGCACCAATCCATACACATTAGAACTCAGAGAAGCCCCAATGTATGCATGCACTTTAAACCTCAGATCAACCTTATGCATGCGTGCACTTCGGAGCTCAGATCAGCCCCAAACCATAATGTTCAGGATTCAGATCAGCACCAAACCATAATGTTCAGGATTCAGACCAGCACCAAACCATAATGTTCAGGATTCAGATCAGCACCAAACCATAATGTTCAGGATTCAGATCAGCACCAAACCATAATGTTCAGGATTCAGACCAGCACCAAACCATAATGTTCAGGATTCAGATCAGCACCAACCCATAATGTTCAGGATTCAGATCAGCACCAAACCATAATGTTCAGGATTCAGACCAGCACCAAACCCTGTGCATTTGGAAAATGGTTCCCTAATAATAGGCCTAAACGTGTTGATAAAGTTAAGTCTTAAATGTACTGCATGATTAATTCAACAATCTCCAAACCAGCCATGATTCATTATCTTTTCTGACATTCCCATTCAAATAAAGGGGAACCAATTATATTCTCAAATCTAACATCTTCAGCTACATCTAAATATACCCAAATACAGATTGTTGCCATCTTGCCCTGCTGAAGTCTACAGAATTAGACACTGATTAGAAAGACTGGTGTGCACAAAGAATATGTGGATGTGCAGGTGGGTTTCCCCAGAACCAGCCTGCCAACATCCTCACATGTCGGTTTTCTTTCACTGATGTAACAGAGGTGGGTGGGCAAAAAAAAAAGAAGAGACGTGAAAAATTATCAACACTTGAGATAGCACTTAATGCCAAATATCTTAATATTATTGGTGGGAGAGTACAGTTCACAAAAACAGGCCTTATTCAAGGGAAGCTCAACTGTACTCTAGAAGGTTGTATATATATTTTTCAGACATGAGGTTGCACTATTATGTGACCTGTCATTATCGGTGATAAATATAATTTTGTAGGCTTAAAAGAACACCTGTTATTGTTCCTCATGATTATATTCCTTATCCTCCATCCTCTAGAGTGTCCCTTCAGCTGGTCTAGACCCAGAAAATAAGAAAGTGTCTTCAAATAGGGCGTTGTCGCATATGACGCTAGTTTGTTAAAACAAAAGCCTCTATTTGTAGTCTGATTATAGGTAAGGAAAGGTAGGTGGGATTTCATATCAGATGGGGTTTGTATTGTTTTTATTTTCCAGTGTAGCTGTTTTTCCCTTTGTGACAAACACAATTTACAACAAAAGCTTGCCTCAACAAGCCTTAAAGAGAAAGCCATTTAACGTGCCAATTATGTAGCACGTTGTGATAACAAGAACTCCGGATAAAAAGCAGTACTGTTTATCATGTGTCATACAAAAAGACTGCCTTTTGTTTAGATGCTGATTTAAAAAAAAAAAAAGGAATACACTTTATACTTTAAAGCTCATTCTTCTTGGTCGTATGCAGTGCTGTTTCCAATCAGTATGATGTAATCACTAAAGTTTTTGGTCCTCGGGATGCATGTTGCACAACTGAACCTTAGCTTTACAAGACTGTTGCTTTAAAAACAAACAGATGTTTCTTTAATCTTAAGTGCTTAAATATGTCTTAGACTTTAAATGCAGACATATTTTGTTTATACTTTCTAACAATGTAAAGATGTCCCTGCATGACAAAGTGATTATTTGGCCCATTCTCCAAAAAACAATTAAATGGTCATCAATGTACTGGCGTTTCCCTTACCCCCTATCTTACAGTCAGGAATCAGAAATGTTAGGTCCATCTTAGCTGAATAATCCTCCTATCCTTTACACCCAAGAAAGCTGCCATCCTATCCTCTGGTTAATCTGCAGGTGCTGCACATGTGATCAGCTGACACCAGCTATTTGATGGTTCAACAATTGGGTTGAGAGCTGACATGCCTTAAATGGTATTGGGAAATATTTAAAGTGATCGTAAACGATCACCTTGTAAAACAACCCATTCAATTTAATATAGAAATGAAAGGCAAAACGTTTTTGTATAAATATAAAAAAAAATCCCTTTTTTATAAGTGATCTCTTTCCCTCTGTTCTCAGCTGCAAAAGAGCTGGGGGAGGAAGAGCAGCAGCACACTGAGCTTTCCAGTGAAGAGCTGTGCAGGGGGGGGGGGGGGGGGGGGTCAGGACAAGTCTGATCATTGGAGGAGAGCATACTGTGTTCCCAACACAGCTAGGAAACTGACCACAGTGTGTTCTCCTGCTAAGTGTGGTCAGTTTTTAATAGGAAAGCAAGGGGCATAGCAAGAACACCAGGGATTTCATATAAATGAAGCAAAACCATGAGAACAGGATACTTTCTCATACAAGTACATGGTTCAGCAGGCACATATCAGGAATATGAAGTGTTGGGGTAACAAATGCTTTAGATTCGTTGGTGTAATTCCACTTTAGTGCCTGGACAACTCAACACTTCTTAGTGTTTAAGTTGCACAGAACAATTTATCCAAGTAAGGAAACAAAGCTGCCTCTAAAGTCATAAACAAGCTGATGTTTCAGTTGTATAAATTTGAAAATATTTGTGTAAGACATCTGCCATAGGGCATACCCTAATCACCCCATATGGCGCAGATTTCAACTGATGCCTGGGCCCCCTATGTCCCTGCCGAAGTGATCCTGGCTTCTTTCCTCTCCTGCCGGTTCCTATGAGAATGTTTTAGGATGGAGCCAGTAAATTTGTCATTTACCAACCCTTCCTTTTCTGAATGAACACAGTGAGCGATTGGTACTGATCACTCACTGCATTTATTCAAAACTGAAGTACTGACTACAAGTCACTCAGCACAGAGCACCTCCCATTTATTCACTGTGCATGGCAGCTGAGGCTACAGAGAAAGGCATTGGGGAATCTCTGTTCTCCCCAATAGGGCTCCTAAAAAAATTGTAAACAAATCAAAAAAAAAATTGTAAAAAAAAATAAAAATTACATTAATGAAAATAAGAAAACTACCGACACCATCCACTGCCCTACTGACATTAATCTCTGCTCTCATGACACTGTCCACTGCTCTACTGACACCGTCCTCTGCCATACTGACAAAGTCCACTGGCTTACTTACACTGTACACTGCCCTAATGGCACCACTCATGTTTTAATACATTTTAAAATGTTTGTTTACATTTATCTATAAGGGCCGGTTCACACCTAGGTGATCCTAGGCGATTTGCGATCCGACTTGTGTCGCCCCAATTCGCCTCAAATTGCCTGACATCAGAAATCCCATTGGAATGAATGGAGCCGTCTTAATATGTGCTACTCAAGGCACTCCGACTCCAAGGCGATTTAAAAAAAGGTACTATTTTAAAGCGACTTCTAGGCGATTTGAACCCATAGAAGTCAATGGAAGTCGCTTCCAAGTCTTTACAGGAAAAAGAAAATAATTTTTTAAGGCAACTCCCCCTCCCTCTCTTCTCTGATTGGCCACAGGCAAAGTTGCCTGGCATTGAGGTCGCTTCAGGTCGCGTTGTAATGCCCAAAGTAGCTCTGAAGTCTATTTCATATCGCTTTCGAATCGCTTTCAAATAGCCTAGCAAAGTTGGATCGCCTAGGTGTGAACCGAGCCTAAGGGTGTGTGTGTGTGTGTATACATATACAGTTGTGCTCATAAGTTTACATACCCTGAAAAACAGAAAAACACAGTTGATTGATAATAAATGGCATCAGCCAAACACTAACCATGAGTGAAAGAAATGGTTTTGTGTTCTCATTCATATTCTCTGAAAAATGGCCAAGAAATCATAAATTCTGCCAGGGTATGTAAACATATGAGCACAACTGTATAAACACACACACACACACACAGACACAGACACATGTGTGTTTGAGCTTTGGGGTACACACCCTAATGCAATAGGCTGCTGCACATCAATGGTATCTGCTATCATAAATGTGCTTCTGCAGGTCAAGCCCTACAAATGCGCAAATCGGTCACAGAAAAATAGAGACAACTTTCAGCTGTCACTTTGAGATGTACTGGCTTAACTATCCCAAACTCTACCGATGTAGGCTCTTATGGAAGGAGCCCAGGCTGCCTCCTGAGACCATATTACTTTTCAGCGCTAGAAAGTCCAGATTTTGTGCCCTTTAGGTTGAATTCACTTCTATGTTACAGTCAGAAATCAGAAATGTTCAGCCTAGCTGAATAAGCTACACACATTTTAAAGTGGTTGTAAAGCTTAACATCTTTTTTCTAAAATAGCAAATATGCTATACTTACCTACTCTGTGCAATTGCATCCTGCCTCTTCTCTATGTGCCACCATAGGAAGCCACTTCCTATGGGGGTGCATCTGCAGGCTTGTTTCCCAGCTGGGCTCTGTGTGCCCCACCCCACTCCTTCCTCACAGGATTTAAATGACAAACTAACTTCTTACTAAGTCCTGTGAGGAGAGGACACAGGATCTATTTGAAGGGGCGAGGGACATTTTTACCTTACTTTAGACCCCTTTCACACCAAGTCTCTTTTCAGGCGCTATTTTTAGTGCAAAAGCTAAATAAAAGGTAAAACTCCCCCCAATACACCCCACTGTGAAAGTCCACACTGGGGTGGTGCGCTTGCAAGATGGTAAAAAAAGTCCTGCAAGCCGAATCTTTGCAACGGTGTGGAAGCGGTGTATTCACGGCTCCTATACCGCCCCTGCCCATTGAAAACAATGGGGCAGCGCTCCCAAAGCGCTGAACACCGCTTCAGGAGTGCCGCAAGCTGGCACTTTTAACCCCTGTTTAACCCCTTGTGGGGGGGTTAAAAGCACACTGCCACCACCCGAATGGCGGCACCATAGCGCCACTATAACAAGCGGTAAAGCGCCGCAAATCAGTGGTGTTTTACCGCTAGCGCTCGGGTGGCCCCGGTGTGAAAGGGGCCTACGGGAATTCAGTAAGGTAACAAATGTCCCGCCTTTATAATCACTTTAATCCCTATCTTTGAGGTTCAGCTTGTGACCACTGATCCGATTTCTTTGATGCCATTTCCCTTTTCTAAACTCTGTTAGTTGCCCCATCTTGCTTTGAATTCTCACATAGTAAAGTGTGAATTGACAAGTCTTCCATACTGCTGGCAGGCAATCAGCTTTACATGAATCGCCTTTGCAGTTGGGTTTGCAATCAACATTTAGTTACTTTTTAAGTTACATAGCTTTTTCATGTGTTGTTTACATTATTTGTCTTCCTCCATGCATCTGCATTAGATAAGGAGGCCATTCCTAAGCTCAGTAGCAACTTGCAGGTGTTCTGAGCTGTTTTTTCTCCTCCATCTTTCTACATATTTGACATACATTTTTATCTCCTTTGTCCTTGGGAAAAAGTAACAGTGGAAATATTACAGCAAAGTTTTCAGCTGTCGTGGACTCCAGGGAAGATTGATATGTTCTCCAAGCCATCTTTGCATATTGTGCCTGAATCTGTCTCCAGGCAGCATGAGCTAACCCCTTTTCTGCCAGAGAAATCTCTTCACTCATTTTCTCTCTAATATATTGCAGGCCCTCTGGCAGCAACAAGATTCTGAGAGACAGTGTCAGCTCACTGCTCAATGGAGAGCTTCAGCACCCAAAAAAGACCATTTTCAGTGCTCTCTAAATTACAGCACAAGAGAGATATTCATTTACTGAAGTTAGGATTTTGATGACGAAGATAAATAATATACTTTGTGAAGCAGTCTTGCATTTTTTTAAATGAAATTTAATCAATCAGTGATCACCCTATTAAGCGAGGTGCGGAGTCGTTTTGGTGCATTTTCACTCATCAAACATAGGACAGCCCACCCACCTGAATGGGCTGCCCTACATGCAGCAATCACCCCAAAGGAGCTTCTGAACTTTTTTTTAGAGTGGAGTTTGGTGCATTTTTTACGGCGATTTTTGGTGCTGAGCATTTCTGAAATGCAAGAAAATGCACAGTTGTGAATGGAGCCTCATTGCTCTTGGGTTACCGCACCAATTTCACTTGCAGGCCCCATTCACAGCTAGCATAGTAGGAGCGAACATTTTCTGTCTCGTTTTTCCTTTGACACGCATAGGGCAGCCTGTTGATTTCAATGGGCTGTGCTATATGTGGCTTATGGGACATTTCAGCGTTTGTGGGTTGTGTGTTTTTTACTGTGTGTTTTGCAGCATTTGCCACTCATTTTTTTGGTGTTTGGTGTACTGTTAACAATTAGGCTTCATGCACACAGAACGTTAAAAAACGTCCTAAAAACGTCAGTAACTTATCAGTGATTTTTTTTCAGCTTTTACCAGAGTTATATTACCGGCGTTTTTAAAGGGCCAGCGTTTTTTTTTTCTCAATTGATCTAAAATGTCCAACGTTGGGGATCGATGTTTAGCTGGGTTTTTGAGCATTTTTGGGCATTTTTGAGCGTTTTAATGTTTTTACAGCTGAAAAAACGTCTCTCAGAACCCTCTGGTCTTTGTTTTTTTTTTACAGCTCCAAAACATCACTGCTAAAAACATTTGATAACAGCCTGTGTGTGCATGAACACATAGGACAACATGATGGAGGGTTTATTGACTGTAGGAAAAAATGTCTGCAACTAAAAACAGCTGCTGTAAAACAGTCAAAATGTGTCCTGTGTGCATGAGGCCTTAATGGCACTGAAAGGGCAACTAGTAATTTTAGGTGTATAAAGATGGCCATACATTATACAATCTGATTGTACAATCTCTTTTAGATCTGCCATCAGTTATGTTGTGCAAGGGCCTGCCTGATTAGATATAGAGTGATTGGCTAGATAGGTGTTTCATCATATTATATAAATGTGGTAAATCTAAAGGAGATTGTACAATCAGATTGTGTAGGGTATGGCCACTTTTATACACCTAAACTTACTGGTTGCACTTTCAGTGCCATTAATTGTTAACCACACACCAAACACAGAAGCAAACACACATTTTGCCATGTGAAAAAATGGGTGGCAAATGCTGCAAAACACACAGTAAAAAACACACAATCCACAAAACACCAAAATGTCCCATAAGCCATATATAGCACAGCCCATTGAAATCAACAGGCTACCCTATGCGTGTCAAAGGAAAAACGAGCCACAAAATGTGCACTCCAACTATACTAGATGTGAATGAGGCCTGAAAGTGAAATTGGTGCGGTAACACAAGAACAATGAGGCAGGGTGTGTGCTAATAAGGTCAGCTGGTCAACTCCTTCCTGTGTTATGTCCTACAATCTGATCAGGAAGTAAGGAAAAAGCAGTAGATACGTTTGGAAACATGGATGGAGGACAGTAAGGTAAGTGTGTGTAATTTTTTTGGAAAGCATTGATATTTTTGCAAAAAAAATACATGAATGCTATATTGGTACATAGGGGAGCCGGAATTTAGAAAAAAAAAGTGAACTTAGCCTTTAAATCTTAAAAGTAAAAAACTGCTGCCAGGCAGGCGTTTTACAGACCAGGAGGGTCTTTTATATCATAAACTGTTCTACCTGCCTGTTAGCATTTCTGTACACTGAGCCAAGAATTTGCAGCTCAGCATACGTTCACGGCATAGCTCTGTGCCATGACGATTGAATCCTGTGTGCATGCATGGGAGTTACATCAATGCTGCCCAGCCTATCAAGCCTGTTGGAAGGGATCACTTGCCAGATAAGTCTACCATAATGTGCTAATATGTTCTGTATACTAGCACATTATGACATAAAGCTCCTGTGGCCCATGCATGTATTTATTTATTTATTAATGTATTGGTTGATTGATTTTTGTGGAGGTTTAATTCTGTTTAAAGTAAACCTAAGCCCAATCACTAAAATCTCATCAAGATTTAACTTGTTAATGTAATTTCAAATGTGTGCCATAAAAATAATTGTCTAGGCACTTCCTGTTATAGGGTGACAACATTCTCCCAGTATTCTCCCTTCACTGTTACCATTTGAAGTGGTTGTAAAGGCAGAAGGTGTTTTTATCTTAATGCATTCTGTGCATTAAGATAGAAAAATTTCTGTGTGCAGCCCCCCCAGCCCCCCTAATACTTACCTGAGCCCCATCTTGATCCAGCGATGTGCATGAGTGCCTCGGCCATCTGGGACTCTCTCTATTGACTGGCTGAGACACAGCAGGGGTGACATTGGCTCCTGCTGTCAATCAAAGTCAGTTAGCCAATGAGGAGAGAGAGGGGGTGGGGCCAAGTCACGTCTCTGTGTCTGAGCTGCAGCTTGGCTCAGGTGCCCCTAATAGCAAGCTGCATGCTGTGTGGGCACTCAGCAGGGGGAGGGACCATAAGCACCAGCGGGGAACCCGAGAAGAGGAGGATCCAGGCTGCTCTGTGCAAAACCACTGCACAGAGCAGGTAAGTATGACATGTTTGTTATTTTTAAAGAAAAACAAATGAGACTTTAGTATCACTTTAAGCCCCTAATGGAGACTAAAACGGGATGTGCTGACACTTGTTGCACAGCTATGGTCCACCATTGTCACTATCAGCAAGATGGTTCAGGGTAATGTTGTGCAGATGCTGTATATTAAGGAGAAGTGGATGCAAGGAGACTGCAGAAGATCAGCAGCATTGAAATGTATGAAAAAAAGTGATATAAGGATGTTATGAAAAAAGAGCCAGGATGACGATAAAACCATTGGTACCTGCCCCCCATGCTTCTATAGTTATAAACACTGTTTATTTATTACAACCATTTCTATAGTGCCATCAATGTACGAAATACCTTATATACCATTCATTCACATTAGTCCCTGCTCTCAAGGAGCTTTTAATAAGGTCCCTATCTCACATGGTCACATACTAGGCACAAACAGGAGCCAATTGACCTACAAGCAGAGCTCTCAAAGGGGGAATTTGTGCAAAAGATGCCAGTGCTGCAAAGCAGAAGTACTAGCTCCTGAGCTACGTTTCTGGCCTACCCTTTAAAAGTCTTATAAATGCTCATGTGAATTTTCTGGTATTCATAAACACCCAGTCTTATCAATAATTAGCATATATTAACACATAGCCTGCAATTGGAATATTAATACAGACACTCATAGAGCACCATAATTGAATGGGCCCAGTATATGCAAATAACAATTTCCTTTAGGACGTACCCTGGTACAACTCTATCTCTTTATTATTCTTTCAACAATGTGATAGGCTGCCTTACTGAACAGTGGTAAAGCACGGGCAAAGGGAGTGCCAACTTCCTGGGTGAAGTCAACATTTGCATGTACTGCGCACCCTGTATATAGGGCTGCTGAGGTTTTTTGAAGATGACTTAAAACAGTTTTCTTGGACTGATGGTCTAAGGCTTTTTTATGTTTGTCCTCCACTACATGTACACTTTTAATGTCCCATTTGTTGTAAAAGTGGCAATTTTGTAAGCACCAATTCACTGCTTTTAATGGAAATAATAACAAGAACTTTTCAGTGGTAAATCTAGTTTTATTTGTTCATTGAGAATTGTTATCGATAATAGTTCAGTTGGCAGTGATTTTGTATGTAAAGGGTATGTGTTTGAATCATGAGTCATGTTTTCTTTTTCCTTTAGGTCATTTAAACCATTTTGCTGCTACATAGTTGACAAAAGGTTGAAAACATTTACTTAAATTACTTATAAAAGCAAAACGAGATAATCAAAAATAGTTGAATGGCGTTCTTATAGTTTGAACAAAAAAGAACAATTTTGAGGTGGTTGTCTTCATCTACTTAATGATTTTGTATTGAGAAATTCTGTTACTGAACAGACATGTGTTGAAGGCATTAGGATATGAACAGATTCAGCTAAGACCAAATACAAATAATATTGATTCATTAACAGTGCCCTATTAGTAGCAATGAAAGGCCTTCAGGCTTCTGTGGTTGATTTACTAAAGAACTAGAAACTGTTAATTGAATGTGAATAAAAATCTTATGAAAGGAAATGTGAAAAATAGGACATTTTCCTGGAAAAGTTGTGTGTTCGAATTGGGGGTTTGGTTTATTTCCTTAGCTAAGTGAACTTTCTATATCCTTTAGTAAATCAGTCTTCATATCTGATCATTAGTTCTTCATATGCCCAACACACACTTTGAAATGAGGTTTTTTTCGACTTTACATCCACTTTAACTCAGAAAATGTCCCTCTTTTGCTCTGGCCTTCTCCAAATCTCCAAATTCTATTTTCTCGCTGCTGTGATCTAGTTTCCTGTTAGAAGGTAGCTACATTAGATCTCCATGGTCCATGGATCCACTGTCTGTAGGAACGTAGCTACCATCTCTTGCTTGCTCCTGAGATGGTCTAAGGACTATGGGCTATGTGACCGCAACTGCTCATTCCAGTATAGGGATAAAAGAGGAGGTTCAGGGGCTCATGGAGGACATTTTGAAAAAATAGTTTACAGGTCATTAAGCAGTGGATGTTTATGGATCCTTTTGGAGAATAAGGATATCATTAATTTTCTTTTCATTGATATGGTCAGTATGAAAGCCAATCAGCAATGGCAAGGTGGCCAGCATAGGCAGCTTGCATAATGTTATTTTGTTTAACTCTACTTTAATCCTATTCCTCATGACTGTCCTTATTCTAGGTAACCAGTAACATAGAATATGTTTTGGTAAAGGGCTAAAGCAAGTGTGTGGTTAAAATAGTGCCCACAGCCCTGTTTGTTTAGAGGAAGTCCAAAAATACTCACCTCATTACCAGCAATTTGGCGGTTAAATCTCTTGCCGGCTGCTGTCATCTTCTTCCCTAATACCTCTAGGTGCTGGGTTCTCGGTCTCTTGAATGGCTGGTTGGGGGGGGGGGTGACGTCACCCCACGCATGTCCATGGGAGTCTATCATTGTGGCACAGGCAGGGTGGGCTGGGAGTGCACGCTGAGCTGCGCATGCCCACAACTCTTCACACTGCACAAAATACATAACACAAGAGTACGCTAATCACTCCAGGTACATTCAAGAGATAATGTAGTATTTTTTTTAATTGTAAATAGCCTCTTCATGAATTGCATATCTTCATTAGAAATATTTGTTATCCTCATCATAGCACAGTTTATCTTTTATATTTAGCAAGAAATTTGGAGATCATCTTTCTTTCGCGTGCACTTATAGCTGTTTTAGTGTATTTTGCAATGAATATATAATTTACATAACTTCACACATGCTATGTTTTGATTCTATAGGCTTTCTGATTTTAAAATACGTATGGTTTGGTTGGGGTATGGGGGTAGGCCTTAATTGATCCCTCTAGTCTGTGATTCTTTGATGCATGTGTGAAATGGAAAATTTGGCTTCGCCATCTGGGGTGCAAAAAGTAAGGCAGTTCAGCAGTGAAAGAGTTAACTATGTACCGCTGTAAAATGATTGCAGAGAATCATTTAAAACAAAGATGGAATTTGGTATGTATGTTCATTTATATAGACCAATGTTCTCTGTAGGTTACAAAAAAAAAAAACATTAAAGAGCCATCCAAATCTAAAATTCAAGGTACAGATTGAGAGCTTTGACATACAGTATACAGACTTTGGAATTGACTCTTTTGCACTGTTCTGATTCCAACTGTCATTTTTCTAGTGCGGGTTAGAAGATGATTGCCCTACACAACTCTTTAACCGTGTTTTACTTTTTTACAGCTGAACTACAATAAAGTTTCTATTGTCTTGTACTTAAATAGGACAGCCGCAGAGCCACAGCACTTATTGTGTACATCCGTTGTTCCCTTTCGCCTAAAATATCATATTTGCATTACTGTCTGTATAGTTCTAAAAAAAATAGTGCTAATCATGTTTGCCTTCCCTTTTTGAGCTTCTTTTTTATATATACTTTTCCATTCCTCAGTGCTTATTTTTACACATTCCAGAATAGCGACCCAAGGCTTTTTTTTGTTGTTTTTACAGTTGAACGTTCCATCCTTCTCGGTAGGCACTGTGTTTAGGGCGCTGCTTCAGGGCAAATTCAGACATCTCTGCACAGAGAAGGAAGTGTCAAGTTTTGGTTCCCATTTTGTAGTTCTGGAACAGTTTAGGGAAGGAAGCACCTTTACACCTTTTATTGTTCGTGGTTGCTGACATCACATCCTTCCGTGACCACTTGGTGTGTGTTTCCTGCCATTCTGTTACGATTCTCCTAAACCAGAGAAGACAGAAAGACAGAAGATAGACACTCGCAAAGCATTCCTTTCTGGGCAGATGATCAGCTTCTGTCCATCTCGATTTTTTCTGAGCTGAGGCTTAAATCACTCTTCCTTCTGCTCTGTGTTCTTGCCGCAACATACGGTGTCCTTCTCACTAAATTCGGAGTCGAGTCTTTTTTAGCTCTACCTGTCTTCGACTAGTAG
>BLSH010193635.1:256148-292671 GCA_018402905.1 Glandirana rugosa | reverse complement strand
ACTAGTAATAAAGTAAAAAAAAATAAAAACCCCAGAAATTAATTCTCATCATTCATAAACGCGGCAACTTTTGCGCAAACCAATCAATAAACGCCAATTGCGATTTTTTTTACCAAAAATATGAGGAAGAATATAAATCAGCCAAAACCAAAGAAAAAAATATTTTTATTAATATATTTTTTGGGATTTGTATTTTAGCAAAAAGTAAGAAAAACTGCTTTTTTTGCAATATTGTCGCTCTTTTTTTTGTTTATAGCAGTGATCAGAAATGACGCAGAGGTGATCAAATACCACCAAAAGAAACCTATATTTATGGGGAAAAAAGGACGCAAATTTCGTTTGGGTACAACGTTGCACGACCGCGCAATTGTCAGTTAAATCGACGCAGTGCCAGATCGCAAAAAGTGCTCTGGTCCTAAAGGGGGAAATCCTTCCGGTGGTGAAGTGGTTAAAGCATGTTATACAGCACAGTGCTTGTGGTGTGTAATTTAAACCTGGCTGACACTGCCTGGCTATGCCCTCCCCTCTATAAACTGACCACGGTTTATCATGGCTGCTGAGCCCTGACACTGTGGTCAGTTTACGTGCCTCTGTCAGCTCTTCTCTGTCCTCTCCTCCATCCTCCTCCCCCCTCCCTGTCTGTCTGCTCCTGTGTCCGCCCCCTTCCCTCCTGCTGATATTATAACTGCAATAAAATTCTCCCATCCCGTCTGTACCATAACACTATGTGTCCCTGTTTCTGTTTTATATAAAAAAGTTGCTGATTTGTACCTATATCGGAGTGTCTCCCAGCACTCATGTGACTCCTCGGCTCTCTCTCCTCTCCTCTCTTCCACTCCTCCCTGGCTGATGTCAGCAGGAGTGCTTGGCCCCACCCGCTACAGCTGTCAGATGGGCAGAGGAGAGAGCCGAGCAGTCATGTGAGCACCGGGAGACACTCTGATATAAGTACAAATCGGCATCTATTTTATATAAAACAGACACGGGCACATAATGTTATGGTACAGAGGGGATGGGAGGATTTTGTTCTGGTGGCTTAACAACCACTTTAAATATCTTCTCAAGACATGCATACATTCCCAAATTGAGTCACATTGTGGACGAAAAAAAATTAGCATATTTATTATATTAGTACAGAAACTCAACTGCCAATTTGTGGAATACCTTAATTTATTATTAGGAAGCAACAAGCAATCTATGCGAAAACCGCAGTAACCCAGCAACTGGATTGTTGGCTTATCCATTTAATTACTGACACTTAATGAAATTCATAGGTTTGATTGTTTATTAAATGTGTGTCGGTAATTAAAGGGATGAATGCATTACTGATTTGACTTGAGACTAGAGTAAACTTGAATTTGATTGGTTGCTAAGGGTGAGACTACCCATAGGGGAGCTGATTTCTCATCAGTGATTGGAGATGGAAGCACTGCCTATCATTATCCAAATCATCACCATGCTGAACCAGCCACAGCCTTTATTTCTAGCTTACCATTGATACACACATAGTGAAAGAGAGAAGTTAGTGGTCATTAACTGGTCAAAGAGGTTTTCAATTGTATTGTATGTGTTGATGCCCTTTTGTAGATCATTGGATTTACAAACATATTTCTATGCAAACAGCGTGTTTATTTTATTAATTTGTAGATTACATGTAATAATTATGTAATGTTCTTGTTTTATCCCTAAATATTTTTCTTTAATTTCCCCCAAATAGGTACGGATGTCGGGATCTGTGAACTGAAAAGGGTAACAGGAAAGTGAAAGAAGTGTTGACAGAAAAAAGTGTAAAGGATAGAGGAAAAATACATTGCTTGAAGGACGAGGGAAGACAGAAAAACGGGGACTATGGGGAGAAAAAAGATTCAGATTACGAGGATAATGGATGAACGTAACAGACAGGTAAGATACAGAAAATGTTCCTCTGGAGAATATTATGGCCCAATCCCCCCTAGTATAGAGAGTAATGATTCCCTCCTTAAGAATCACACTTGTGTAATTAATCACAGTGAATATATTAAGAGTGCAGTGTATAAACAGGGTGTTTTGTTAAGTCTTAAAAGATAATTAATTGACGAGAAAAGTAACAGTGGCACTAGCTCAGCAAATTGAATAGAGAAAGGTGAATGGTGCTTGTAGATAACAGTTGACACCCTCTGATCACAACACTGTATAATGATAGAGAGTATGAATCCACAGCTCAGCAATGCCTTGGAGAGGAAAATTTATGACAAGCAAGAGTCTAAAGCCTTCCAGTGCTTTCCTATCCCTAGCAACTGTATGAAATCATGAGTCCTTAGGTAGGACTAATGAATTGGAAAGGTTAGATTTTTATCTTATACACAGCATTATTTCAAGATATGGACGTGATATGCTTAGTCCATTTTCAATAACAGCATCTCTTAGGAAAATAAGTAATTAGGAGTCCGAGCTTTATACCAGACCAGTGACCTGGAAATATAATTGGCGTACATCATCAGAGTTGGAGATCATAAGTGATCACTTGTTCATCATCACATGGACTCTTAGGCTAAGGCTACACAGGTAGCATTAACCACTTGTTGGTTTTAACCTAGTGAAATCACTGTATTGCTGATGAGATGACTAACAGCAAGTGGTTAACTCTCTCAGTAGCAAGATATTCCATTTTTCATGTAGCCATAGCCTGGCAGAGGAACTCATTTACAAAAACATTTGAATGAGTTGGATTTGAGGCCAAGGGATTTGGCTTTGTAGCGTTTGCCGATGTACTGTGATGATGAATTATTGGAGCCAATACATTAAATCTGCCATTTTAAGGGTTAATTTTAGTGGTTAGGTTAAGGTTAGGCCATGTTTTTAGGAAGTTAAGCTTAGGTTAAAGGGGAAGTGTGGGAATACAATAAAAACAAATAATTTTTTTTTGCCTCCCTGTTTTTGCATTAGTCTGATGCTGTCCTTCACCGGCTCTAAGCCCAAGAACCAAGCAATCATATGACCACCGATTGCTCAGTTTATGGTCAATTCTGAGCGGAGAGTGGTAACTATCAGTTAGCGTTCTCTGCTCTCCCTCTCTAGCGCTTGCTGGAGCACCGGGCAGAAGAGGGGACAAAAACTCCTGGCTAAGGCATCTGGGTGGATCCTGATATTTTGTGATCCACAAGTATGACCAAAAAAGCACTTGCCATACGTCTCTTTTAAGCAGTAAGGGTTACTCAAAAGTTAAGGGTTAAGGATTCATTTTAAGGCCTCATACACATGGACGTTTTTTGACGCCGGCGTTTTCTGGCGTTTTTTGCAGCTCTCCATGTTAGTCAATGGCCCCATAAAAACGTCGGCATTTTTGAGCTGTAGGTGGCGTCGGCGTTAGTGAGCAGAAAGTAGAACCCATGGCCATCGCGTTCTGAGGCTGTAACGTTTTGACGTTTTTTGACGCCGACGCCACAAAACGCCAACAAACGCCAACTAACGCCAACAAACGCCACCTAATATTGTACCAGTGTTTTCCGGCGTTTTTTGATGCCGACGTTTTTAGGTTGAAAAATAGCAGAGGGATGATTTTTTTTTAAAAACGCCTATTGACGCCGACGCTCACTAACGCTCAAAAACGCCGAAGCATAACGCCGAAAAACGTCGACTTTTTTTCCTTGACGTCGGACCCAACGTTTTGTTTATTTTTTTAGATACGCCCGTGTGTATGAGGCCTAAATGGTTTGTTAAGTTTAAGAGCCGGTTCACACTGAGGCGACTTGTCAGGCGACTCAAGTCGCCTGACAAGTCGTCCCCATGCAGTGCAATGGAACCGTTCTAATAGGAGCGACTCAGGTCGCTCCGACTTAGAAAAAGGTTCCTGCACTATTTTCGGGGCGACCTCAGCGCGACTTGCATTGACTTCTATGTAAAGAAGTCTCCTTGCAAGCCGCGTTGAGGTAACCTCGAACAGGGCGACTTGCTTTGCCCTGCAAGTCGTGCCGCCTCAGTGTGAACCGGCTCTTAGGGTTTAAGAGTGGTCTGTTATTTTCAGAGCTGTGTAGCTAAAGTTTAAATTACACAGAGCTGAACCTGTTAGAGGAAAGACTTACCCCCTTCATTCTATCCTCTGTATATCTCTGTATATAGTCTCAATTTAATAAAGACAGCGACAAATGAAGAAGGGGATTCCTTAGAACCCTGCAACCTTTTGTTATAAAAATAAAGTTAGAGTTACCCCAGACCATTGAAGCTGAAGCAACCAACTGAATACGCATATGAAATACATTTATGTGAGCAGGCTTACCTGTCAGAGGATTTGATTTTTTGTCCATCCATTTTTTGATGTACTGTCCATCCATTTCTGACAGTTACACAGTTCTACCTCAGAGCACCCCCCTCCCCCCCATCCTAGCCTGTGCCTGGACAGTGAAAGTAGAAACAGAAAATTAATGATCTCATTTCTTTATCACTCTGCTTTCTTCTCCTATCAGCATGGCCCTCCCTTGCACTGTATAACACCTGACATACTCCTTGTGCTGCTTCTCTTTCTGCATCTCTGTCTTCTGCTGTACCAACTGTATAGTAGACTGTGAGAGGCAAATGTCAAGTTTAATATATATATATATATTATATATAATTTAAAATACATTAGATGTTGTGTTAATAAATACAATGTCTGCATTCATTTCTGCCTTGTATATCTGCCTTTTATATCAGGTTTAAACCTGTACCAGGTAAGCTTATAATGGGACATAACTGTAGATGCAGTGAATATCTCCTGAATGTGTGCTGTTTAGGGGATATTAACATTGGCTCTAGCTGATTACTTCACTGCACACTGAGTGCACCATCAGCGCAGCACCATGTTTGGGACTCCCGTGTGCATGCAAGGAAGTGATATCATTGCAGCCTGGCCATTTGAATGGCTGGAGAGCATGAACCCGGAAGGAAGGTGGAGAGAAGATGGAAGCACCTGCAGCAGGGACAGTGTGCTGCTGGAGGGCTCTGTTAACTGGTTGCCGACCAACTGCCGCAGATGCACTTCAGCAGGTCGGCTCTCCTGCGCCAACTTCCGTCATTGTATGTCAGCCCCGCATGCTCTCCGTGAGCGTGCCTGGAGATTGGGCGGACTCGATGTCCGCTGGCAACCCGCAATCGCCTTCTACAGAGGCAGAACGGGATCCGCCAATGTAAACACGGCGGATCCCCGTTCTGTCAGGGGTCATGACAGAGATCTACTGATCCCTGTAATCGGGAACAGTTAAATTTGTCATGCCTTGGTCAGCCCAGCCCTCACACAGTTATAACTCAGTGAGGGAACACAGTTAACTCCTTGATCGCCCGCTACAGTTTAACCCCTTCCCTGCCAATGACATTTATACAGTAACCAGTGGCTACTTAAAGCTCCGATTGCTGTATAAATGTCATTGGTCCCAAAAAAGTGTCAAAGGTGTCCGATCTGTCCGCTACAATGTCACAGACCTGATAAAAATTGCAGATCACCGCCATTACTAGCAAAAAAAATAAATAATAAAAATGCCATAAATCTATTTCCATAGTTTGTAGACGTGATAACTTTTGCACAACCCAATCAATATATGCCTATTGCGATTTTTTTACCAAAAATATATAGAAGAATATATATTGGCCTAAACTGATGAATAAAGTTATTTTTTTAAATATTATTTTTGGATATGTATTATAGCAAAAAGTAATAAAAATGTTTTTTTTTTCAAAATTGTCGCTCTTTGTGTGTTTAAAAATAAAAACCACAGAGGTGATCAAATACTACCAAAAGAAAGCTCTGGGGGGGGGGGGGAAAGGACGTCAATTTTGTTTGGGTACAACGTTGCATGACCGTGCAATTGTCAGTTAAAGCAATGCAGTGCCGTATAGAAAAAGTGCTCTGGTCAGGAAGAGGGTAAATCCTTCCGGGGCTGATGGGTTAAAGTTAAGTCTGCCATAATGTGCTAATACTCAGGGCATGCCAGCACATTATGGCATTGACTGCAGGGGACATAGCTATTCTTTTTTTTAAGAATTTACTACCACCCAAAGGGTAAGTTTAGGTTAGAAGTCAGGGGTCACGCATAGAACATTTTTTGAATTTTTGGTTCTGGACACCAGTACTGATATTCTCAATATCCTTGTTTGATACATACACAGGGCACAATCGTGATCTTGCAGTTATAAAGCCCCAACATACTACAGAGTGATGTAAAATAAAAATCATAAGGGGTGTGAATTACAAGCACCAGACAAAAACATATGTAAAAATAACTACTTTAGTAAATCAGCACCCAGCTGTCCCATGAAATGTGTTTGAATGGTAAAAATAATTCTAGGCATGGCGTTGAAGAGAACTAGTTTGAAGCACACAGTGATTCCTACACATACTTATCCATGATCTCTGTTCTTATACATTCATTCTCTGCTGGATATACAGTATATCTCTATAGCAGACGAGTTTAATCAGTGTGGGGTCACCAGAAATGTGTTGCTCTAAACATCACAGGTGCGATATGTTGGGATAGCAACCCTACACTTCCTACAACGATCATTCTTCCAAAGGCAGTTAACATATGTTTGATGAATACCTTTGACAGAAGCAATGTAAGTTAGAAAAAAACTGATAGAAATTACCAAGAATAAATATGTTCATTTCTTTGAATTAAGTTGTTATATTGTGATATGCAGTTGTGCCAGGAGTATGGCAAGTATGGTAATGATTTGTGAAAACACTTATCAAATTTTAACACAGACGCAGACTTCCTAATCACACACACACACACACTGTACATTATGAAATTCTCATCTTGGTTCTTGTAAATAGTTTAATTAAAAAGCAATGCAAAACTGTTTTTTGTAGGTTATATAGATTATAACAAACAATCAGACCCTAGTTATCATTTTTCTTGTTTGAGTCAGAAGTTTCTATACACAACACACTTCTTTTTCCATTTTTATTTTTTTAGATGTGTATAGTTAAGGTTACCACCTGCCCTGGTCAGAAAAAATTTACTTAGCACCACTGTTGTTGGAAAACAAAATTCAGAAAGGTTCTCCTGGAACAACCATAAGTACAGTGCACTCAAACTAACTGTTCGACTGACATTCCTTCCATAAAAGTTTCTCTATATTGCTTCTGAGATTTAGAATTTCAATTCTCATCTGTAAGTAAGTGTAAGTTTACACTGTCATTAAAAGCAGGGCGTTAAAAACGCCCCTCAAACACCTATGCAAATGATACAATGGACAGCACAAAGCGCTAGCGTCACGTTGTTTCAAGATTGAAGCCTCATGTCAAGTCAGGAGGCATTTGAAGCCTTTTAATGCCTCCCATTTCAGTCTATGGTAATGCTTTGAAAATGCTCTGGCACACAGTTGTGGTGCGTTTGCAGGGCATTAAGATTAGTTTATCTCCTGTAAGGGAATAGGCGTTTGTGGTGCGGTTTTAACGTGCCTTAAAGAGGAAGTAAACATGATGGGTTTTACTTCCTCTTCATTGCTCTGAATTACCCTGCAATATAAAAGTATAATAGGCTAGTATGCATCGCATACTAGCCTATTATGTGACACTTACCTGCATTGGAAGCCCACGCTGTCCCCGGAGTAGGAAGTGTCCATCTTCGCCCCTCTTCCTTCCAGGGCCGTGGACTCCAGCTCTGTGTTTTGCCTGAGCTGTGTGACATCACTCCCGCGCATTTGCCTGGGAGCCACCAATCGTGGCACGATGTCAGTGAAGAAACGGCACGGAGGCCGTTTCTTCACTGCACATGTGCCTGATGATGTGGGTACATCACAGTACACTGCTTATCTCCTAAACCGTGCAGGTTTAGGAGATATGCAGAGAACCTACAGGTAAGCCATTAACCTCTATGCATGACAGTCAGGCAACTAGTATTTTTTAGCTGAGACAGCCCCTATATTTCTTTCAGTACATAGTTCCTGAAAAAATAAGGCAAAATATGGTTAACCGTATATATTTAAAAGTCCTCGTAGGTGTTTGTGTCTGACCTCATGTAAACCCATCAAGTCTCTTTGAACTTCCCTATAGAGACCAATGTTTCCTTTTGCTTTTTCCATGCCTATGCAAGTTCTGCATCAAGTGAAATAGGACTTACTCTGTGGTCCCTGTCCATTATTTAAAATGAAAACTGTAGAACTGACTATTCTAATTCAAGTAATGCACATGAATGCCAGTTATATAGAAAACAAGAGATGACAGGGCACAAGGTTCCAACCAGCCTAATATGCATTGCATCATGGTTGCTGGTGTGTGCTATGGAGGACACAGTGCCAGTGCTTTGATTACAGCTCATTGGACTGTTTATTTTTTTTTTTTATAACTTTATTCAAAGTGGCATTAAATTCATGTTTATGCATCGCAGCTTGTCGCCATGCGGGGTAGTGCTTTGCAACATGCTGTCAGGAAAAAAAAGCACTGCGTGTCCTGCTCTTTTTTTCAGCACACAACACATTGATGTGAACTGATCTAATAGGATGTAATTTGCCTTGTCCATGCATTGAGACTACACTGGGCAAGGCTACCCAATGCAGCCCAACGCACCTGGTGTGAATGGGCCCTTATACTTAATCTTTTTGAAAGCTGGTTGAAGAATGGAAAATAGCTTTGTTTCCTTGATAACCTCAATGTATATTTGGCTCAGTGCACCAAGATGCATGTGCACTTGAAGTTGCTTCCAAGAACTGATTAGCATGATTTCATGGCTTGAACCACTTCTACCCTGACAACATTTTCATAATCACAGGACAGAATTTGAGAATCTTGCAATTAATTTAACCTCTCCTTTATTTCCATTGTTTTCAACTCTAAAAAAGGTATTTAGTGGAGTTTTTTAAGCGGAAAATAGCTGCAATTTGTCTTTCGGTAATTGAACCTTAATTGTTTGCAGTTTTAATTATTTAGCATAATAAGATGTAAGGACTGATCTAGAAAATAGGCTCTCTTTGTCCCAGTTTGAAGACAATGCGATTATATAATACATCTAAATTTACCAACCAAATAATCTTTCCAATAACTTAATTTGGTAATTCTGCCTTGCCATACAAATAAGAGTACAGATTCTAAAAACCTAAGTTGTCATTGCATAACATGTAGAAAGAAGTAGAGGTAACAAAAGCAAAAGGTTCATCAGATTAAGCTGCATGGTGCCTTGCAAATCCTTCCCCTTGTCCAACATTTTCGTTTTACCAAGTAGCAAATCCTATGATTAAATTTTGTTATCTCTCATATACTTCTACAGTGAATTACTGGAATTTAAAATTACATGTTTTAAATGTGTTATACAGTTTTTTGCTTGATAAAAAAATAGAAAAATACAAAATGTGAAATAGTTGTTTATGTTAGTATTTAATCCTCCCATGTTTACCCGGGCCACCTCTTCCACAATCAAGAGCTTTATTTCTTGGGGCAGATTTTATCAGTATTATTTTGCACACTGTTGGTGATTTATTTTATTCCATTCCTCCGGGCACCGTCACTTCAGCTTATTATGGTTAGTCAGATGATGCATATGCGCCATAGTTTTAAAATTGCCATAGAATCCTAGTTTCTTAAGTCTATTTTTGTAGAATATGTATTTTTTGACCCTAAGCTGTTCAATTGTTACTTTAGCCTCATGTTTGACGCATTGGCGTTGATTTACTAAAAACAAATGAACTGTTCACTTTGCAAGGGAATTTTCTCCAGAGCTTATTGAATGAGATGAAGCTCTGCTGACTTCCATCATCCAGTCATGTGCAAGCAAAAATGTTGTTTTTTTCTTTTTCTTGCAAGTGATTGGGTATTCTTTGTCAATTGAAATTTCAATGCATTCACTAAGCTTTTGGGGAAAATTCCCTTGCAATGTGCAACCCCCCATGCAAAGTGAACAGCCTCTTTTCCTATAGTAAATCAATCCTATTTCTTGGCTGAAAAATTAACTTTGACCCAAGCTTAATTTTTTTTTTTTTTTAGCAAACTGCAACAGGTTCTCTTGATACATGTCCCCATCTTTTGTAATTTTAGGTCCCTGCTGAGGAAAACCAGTCCCCAAAGCTGGCCATATATAGTTCATTTTTTTGTCAATCAGCAACCAGGCTTAATGTAAAAGAAAAAAAAAACTTGAGATGGATAGAGGAATCCTCCCCACCGAGACATTGAACTGTCAGAATACCCTGATCAGCTGCTGATGGGAAAAAAAATCTTTCAACATTCCCGTTTAACAGAAGTCAATCGTTAGATCAACTTCTGTTGAGTAGGAGTGGCCAGATATGGATTAAAATACAGCTGGTCCCTGATGAACTAGTTAAATTTTGATGTGTCTATATCCAGTTATAATATACATTAACTTTTATTAGCTTTGGTTAAAAAGCCTTATCTTGGCCTCCATAAGGTTTATCTTAATGCTTTTTGGCAAACTCAGGGTATGCTTTCACAATGGCTTCTTTTGTAGTATGGTACCATGCAAATGAGGGTTATACAGAGTCCCCAATATGTTTAACTAGTGCATATTTATCCTAGTTATGAAATCTAGAAATTAAGTGATTGTTGACCTTTCTCTCTGCTCTCAAAAGTCTTCCAGAATTTTGAGGGTGGCCATTTATAAGTGGTTTAAGGTAGCTTCCACATAATAATAATTGAACCAACTGAACCCCCTGGAACATTCAAACCATTGGTCATTGTTCTGTCCCCTTTTCCTTATTTATTCACTCAAGTATGTATTTATGTATCCCATACTTCTTTGCAATGGTCTTTATCATTCATTTTCACAGCTTTCCTTCACATTCACAAATTGAATCATAAAAGAAAGAATTCCAAGAAGCATAAGTCTAAAGCATTGTGGGAGGCAAGTGAAACATGCAATTTATTTACCTTCACTGTGTCCTTCACAGGATATCCCACTGTGTAAACAGCTGAAATGTTACTTCTAGCTTCTGTTCCTTGTGCATTGCTTATGTTTCAGTACTTGGCTCTCTAAAAGTCTATACTTTACTGAGCATTTTCATTCAGACAATACTGAGCATTGCTTAGGGACCAGCAGCTACAGGTAATGGTTATAGTACCATTGGCAGCTTTTTTTGACAGCTGGATATCTAGGTAGGGTATCACAGAGCTGCGTGAATTGCAAATAACACTTACCTCTCAGAGTGCTTTGGATTTTGAAGTTCTTGTTGGAAGTAAGGGTAAGGTAAATGAGGTTAAAGAAAATCCCTGAAAACTTTCTAATAAATTGCTGTTGTAGGCCATTTGTAAAGCAAGTGTAAACTTAGTTATAAGGAAAAAGTTGGCCATAAAGCAAAATCATTTTTGTAAAGTCAACATTTTTCAACACATTTTCTTTGAAAATCCAATGAACATAATACTTTATTAAACCGATTGTATGTAAATGAACAACAGGAGCACATATTTTGGTTGTTTTAAAATACTAATTTAGGGTAATTGGTCATCACTTTAAATCAAATGTGCTTTGAACAGCAACAAACAGCTTTTAACGGCCCTGTGTGCATGCAGAAAATTATTTCCAAATGCTGGAAAATCATTCCAATATGACCTACTGTATCTGCTGTCAGTGATAACTGTTATACCTTGAATGCCTTGATGGCGTTGTCAGTCATTGACTATTTAAAGAATGTTTGCAGAATATTTACTGAATAAACCTATCTATGGTAATTTCTAATGATGATTAATAAAAAAAAAAAATCAAAGAAAGAAAATGAGCAGTGTTTCAAGCAACCAGTAAGAAGGTCGTGTCATTTTCCCGCTTCTGCATTGTAAATGTTAGCTGCAATTTGACTGGTTGCCAGGCTGCGCTGTTTAAAAAGCTGCCTGATGGATGTTTTTTTTTTTTGTAATATTTTTATTCATTTATTTCAGGTACTTATATAGCACCGTCAATTTACACAGCGCTTTACATATACATTTTACATTCACATCAAGGAGCTTACAATCTATGGTCCCTAACTCACATTCATACATATACTAGGGCCAATTTAGACAGGATCCAACTAACCTACCAGCATGTCTATGGAGTGTGAGAGGAAACCGGATCACCCGGTGAAACCCACACAGGCACAGGGAGAACATGCAAACTCCAGGCAGGTAGTGTTGTGGTTGGGATTTGAACCAATGACCCTTTTTCTGCTAGGCAAAAGTCCTAACCACTACACCACTATACCGCCCAATATATGTAGCTTTTTCTGCTCAGGGACTTTCATCTATTCTCTTTTTTATTACTGACACTAGTGTCTTCTTCTAAGAACTGCATATGCCAACGTATTATTTCCAAATAGCTTAATAAATGTAATTTTATGGATTATTCCCCAGTGGAAATTCTTAGACTTTTGTTAACTACAAAGTGAGTGTTTGTCACACCTAAGTGTCTTTCATTTTAAATGATATTTTATGAGATTATATCATTGCAAATGTCAATGTTTGGCTATGGAGACATTTTAATAGTTTGTTTAGAAAAGTATGAGTAAATAAGGAGAATCCAAATATGCAGTAAAATTCATTCCCATTTATGAATGCGTGCAAAGTGTTAGGTGGAAAGCTTTCTTTATAAAGCAGTTTTACATTTGTTGTTTGTTAGGCATTTAATTTTTCACATTTCTTCATCTACTTGTATTTTAAAATCCTTATGACTATGTAAAGATTGTTTTGGCCTAATACTAACTATATTGGCGTCTTATATAACAGGTGCTGTTGTGTCCAGTGAGTAAGCAGTGAGTGCAAACTAGCCCCTAAAACTATATTTATTAATCTATAGATCATTAAATATACTATTTATTTTATAACATCGTATAGGGAACAATATGGCTGCTAGCAAAAATGTAATTTGACATTTTTTTGTGTAACAACAATGGCAGGCAGTTAAAGCCCCATAGATTTTCTTGTTCAAATATTTTGTTGAAAACATTTCAATATAAACAAGCAATACATATAAAAGGTCAGATCAGAAAACTTTGGATAACAAGCTATTATAACAGAACATTTGACATAAGTAAGAGGGTGGAAGCTAGGTCCATCCAGGAAGTGCTATGCAGCATGTGTTGGAGAACGGATAAGCTCTCTAATGGTAGAAAGTAGAACAAAACTGGACTTCAAAACTAGTCCTAAGAAAGGGAGAGGGGTAACAGAAGGATAAGGTTATTTGTAGGTAGGATGGTGTGGGAGAGAAGAGGGAAGGGGGGAAAGGGGGAGGGAAGGACAGGGGGAGAGGGGACCCTAGAGAGAACCGTGGCCTGTATAATCTATAGCAAAACCCCATCGGTTTTAAAGCAGCACTTTACATAAAAAAATTAAAAAGATAGCCAAAATGTCCAGAATATTACTGTTAATTGCACTTAACATACCACTCTACGCAAAATCATTGTGTAGTATTTTTATTTTGCCTCCATCTTCTATCCCCTTCCTATTATACATTTACTGCTGAAATTATCCTTGGCATCTTTAGATTCCATAGTTTAACAGGTTGCATATTTTCCAGAACATCCAGGGGACATGCTGATAAGGACATTTGGAGAAAAAGAAGGAGAAGCCATTGTTGGCTGGAGTAGATCAATAGGGGAAAGTGAACAGTCTCTGTGTTGAAATTTTGCTGGTTTACTGGATACCTTCATATCTGGAATATGCATGCAAGGGATCCCATAGATCACATATTTTAATGGCAGGCTTTAAATCTAGAACATGGCCTGCTAATAATGGTTTTAGCCTAGGCCTTTTCTTTAGCTTTTACTTTTCCAATTGTGTTTTTTTATACCAGGACCCCTAGTATTCAATTTGGTGGTGTGGCTAAGACATTGAATCACTTCTCAAACTATGGGGTTGATTTACTAAACCTTGAAAGTGCAGCTCCACACAGAAACCAATCAGCTTCAAGGTTTTATTGTCAAAGCTTGATTGAACAAGCTGAGGTTAGAAGCTGATTGGCTACCATGCACAGCTGCACCAGTTTTTGCACTCTCCAGCTTTAGTAAATCAACCCCTATATGTCAATTGAATTCCAGTGTATTCCAGTGGAGAGATTGAAATGATAGTGTTATTCTCTCCTCTCCTCATAATGTAAAAAATAACAAATAATTGGAATGTCCTACTAAAAGAGAATGGCGCCTTCATTTTGCCTTTGTAGGAGGTGCAGAAAAACAGATTACTTCACTTGGGATTGCAGTGTCATGTAATTAATATAATTTACATGACTTTTATTGGGTGTTTGGAGCAAGAAAGCTGTCCTTTGAAATTCATAATTGCCACTAGGTGTGTTTTGTTTCAGTATTCCAAGTGGGTTTGTATTTATTGGGGGTGATCTAGCTCCTGGGCCACCGTATGGACAACAACTCTGCTCTACCAGATCAACTAACTGCTGACAGTCAAATTAGTGCACTATCTGGTTGCCAAGGTCACTCGTTTCAAAAACCATGTCCCCTCCTGTGCCAAGTCATTTACTCATTGTCACAGGGGTTTGAACTACCCAGCATGAGTGCTGTCAGGTAAATGATGTGATGGGGGTTTGTTTGTCTATGTGCTGTATACAAAATGACAGCCGGGAAGCATCCTTCCCATTAGTAATACTTTCTTTCTATGACATGTAGTGCTATGTTCGAAAAAAATTATGTGAAAACATAATAAATAATTTTCTTCTTGTATTCAATTGTTTGTTGATTATTGATGACATGATTTGCTGATATATGTCATTTTCAATTTTATAAATGACATTTGCAACAAAATGATAACGTAATAATACAAAATATGAAATAATACAATCATTAAATAATACTTCCATGTAATATTATAATGCCTATGTTATTAAAGTTCAAGCAAAAACACAATGCAATCCAGTTGTTTATAAATGATTACCTCATTACATGAATACTTAATATGCTGTTTAAACTGCATTAATCTGTCCTTATATTTGCTATTCATATTTTCCTCACACTTGGAACCACATTAAGATGCGGAGGACCAGGAATGCAATTTAGGTTTATTGCATTGTAGAGTACTGTAAGTCTAACACTGGGGGCTTGGAGCAGAAGCATAGAAATGGTCTTATCAGTGTGCTGCAGCACAGTTATTGTCCAAAAGGAAAGCAAGGTTTGGGGCAGTAAAGCAGAAACCATTTTTCTTAAAGACCCTTAGCAGGTGAGGGTCTACCATTATGACAATTTTGGTGTAATGGAGGGTAAGTGTCGAACCATTCACATAATACGTATAATTCTAATAGTCAGACAGGATCTTTAATTCCTAAGGTTATGGGTTTCCACTTATTTTACATTATTTATATTATAATTTTTATTCATTTTTTTCCCCAATACAATAGTAAGTGAAGTGGATTTTTTCACTTTAGTCATTTTGTCCCAGATATTCCATTATCTTTATTTTTCCTGTTTTAGATAATACAGATCCATAGCACTAGTGATCTATTGGTCCAACACAACATATAATAATTGTATTCCTGTACCTGACAAGATTGCAGATAGGAAATAAGTTATTTGTAAAAAAAAAACTCTCTCCACAAATTCTTTTCTAAAACTTTACAATAAAAAATATGTATTTCCATTTAGACTATGCAGAGAAAACTTGATATATTTTACAAAACAGAAGCACAGAGAAATATACGGCCTGGACAGCAATTACACCACATAAGCCCCATAATGAAACATGATTGCGTATAGTGCAAATTACAATTTCATAATCTAGGATGGTCTTAAAAGCTAGTGTGAATATGCCAGGCTACAGTGAATATGGAATGACAGACTGTATTACACGGTTGGCTTTATGATTTTCTTAATTGTTTGTCTCTACTTTTCTGCTTGGCAAGGATTTGAAGTGAGAGCTACATAATGCAGTTCACATTTGTCTGGCTAATTAAGACCTGACAAATCATAGCATTGGCACATTACATGCTTCATCAGACAAAACCCTACTTTTCAAATATTAGTAGTAAATGGGCCTTCTATGGTTAGTCAACTAATTGCTCATTCACTTGACTTGCTTATCTGTATGAAGCATTATGAGAGGTAAATTTATAGGCAATAATATGATTATACACAAAAGGCATGATACTCCCAGGTCCACTGAAATGGTGATGTGAAGCTCCAAGCTGTAAGGATCTTTTCATCCAGCTGGGTAAACATGAAATTTATGTATTCTCTACAAAGTGTGAGATTAATGCCAGAGGCTCCATGTTGCTCTTTATTTTCATGATCCACTTTACTTTCTATATTTCCGTAGATTTAAAACACTGCATTCGTAAATTCTACACAAAGAACCTCAGTTAAGTTAAAGTGGAGTGTTAGTTAATACAAATATACATTTATTGGAAATGTTAAAGATAAGAGGCCTAAGCCCTTAAAATGTTTACATTTTTCAGTGAGCTAACCAGCATGCCTCTATTTAGAATACTATTAGATTAATTCAATTTATTTTCATTCATCTGTTAAAGAGAGTTCAGCCTTCATGCTGGGACTTTTCTGTAATGCACTATACTTCCTTTGGCTTTTAGGTGAATGCATCTGCCAGTGATGTTAGAATGCCCTCCTTGCTGCCTCATACACACTGGAAGCCTATTATAGAAAAAAATGGCAGTACTAAGACGTTTCTCACAGCTACCTATCAGATTTGGACATGCTTTGGCAGTTTAAATGGGTTTCTTCATGCAGCAAGCATTTCATGGCCAATTACATTTGCAATGGTATTGCAATGAATCCTGAGCTCAAGGTATCCTGGGAAATCTCAGGCAATTGGTCTCTTCCACTCAGTAGTATAAAAATGCTTGAGTTGTGCATTGGTCATGGCAGGCAACATCATTCAACATTCTAGTTAATGAAAATCCTGTCTATGGTAGGATTTGCATGGGTAATTATTTATAAAGCTGGTTCTAATGGCAGACCGTTAGTTGATAAGAATGAAAATCTAACAGCTGTAGATTTTTAAGCTGGAGACAGAGACTTTGTTTCGTCTGTGAATAATACATTCAACGATTCTCCTTTCAAACTTTCTAAATTTTAGCAAAGTTTTCTATTAAGTGCTTGTAAGCCATGAGATATACAGTATCTTTTTTTCTGTAATTAGGTACTCAATGAGTACCCTGTTTAAGAATTGTCAAAAAGTACTAGCTAGACCTCTTACATATAATAGTATAGCTAGACCCCTTAAAGCACCCCTCTACTTTGCTAATAATTACAGAACTTGCTGAAAATCATGATCTATTCAGCCTATAAACAGCTCACAGGAAAAATTTAGTGAGCATACATTTTGCACACGTCTGTCCCCTGAGACCCAAGTATTTCCCCTCTTGGGTGTCAACATCCTGTCCCTCGCACAGTATAGAGAAGGTGAACTCAAACTGTCAATCATAGCTTGCATATCAAAGACTCATTTGCCTTCTTGTGACAGTCATGTCAGTGCTCACTGCGGAAGCGGTATGCTAGATGGGTTAAAAGAAAGATTAAAGCTTGTTGTTGACTTTTGAGAAAAAGTCTGCATTTGCATATCAGTAACAACTATCAATTTACGCTGGAAAAAAAGTACATTTGAAACAGGCGAAGGAATGAATTATAAAGGGAAGGCAATGTTTACATGTTCAGGGGATAGAAAGCTTCAATTTAAAGTTTGCTATTTATGTTGTGCTCTCACGTTCTTAGAAGCTTTGTGGTGCATTGCTTACATATATTGTGGTTTACAAGTGTTATCTGCTTATAGCTCCATCTGACAAGCCAGTATAGTGACATGAAGGGATTTCCCCAACCACAGATTCCTTGTAAATAACTGTGAGTCTGATGTTGATCCCCCTTCCTTGGTAGACTAAATTCTGACACCTCAATTATAATGACAGTCACGCAGGTGTAGACACTTAAGCAGTCCTATTGGGGACTTCTTATTGTACAATTCAGTATACGTTACTTTACTTTGCATTTTCTGGCTGTTCTTTATGTTTACTGATATCACTTAAACTGGTGGCTAACAATATAACATTTAAAAAGAAGGTGATGCTGTATGGAAAGTGTGAAATTGGGTTTTGCTCCCACAAAATGGTCCAGGAAAAAGCAAATTCTTCATATTATTAGGGAGAGGGCTCATTTAGTTTGAAGCAAAGCACAGTCCTGATATACATACTTATTCTAGGTCAGCAATGGACTGCAAACAATTAACCTCCCTGGCGGTATGATTATGTCAGATTTTTGCGTCTCAAAGTGGTACATTGTTTTGCATAGAAATTTGGTGTTTTATATTGTAGGCCTGTTATGCATCGGAATAACTCACTTAAATCTGTCCAAACAAGAGTCTAGTAGACATCCCAGGTATGATAATTTTTGAAATAACAAAATCATAAATTCTAATACAGTTGTGCTCATAAGTTTACACACCCTGGCAGAATTTATGATTTCTTGGCCATTTTTTCAGAGAATATGAATGATAACACAAAAACATTTCTTTCACTCATGGTTAGTGTTTGGCTGAAGCCATTTATTATGAATCAACTGTGTTTATTCTTTGTAAATCATAATGACAACAGAAACTACCCAAATGACCCTGATCAAAAGTTTACATACCCTGGTGATTTTGGCCTGATAATATGCACACAAGTTGACACAAAGAGGTTTGAATGGCTATTAAAGGTAACCATCCTCACCTGTGATCTGTTTGTTTGTAATTAGTGTGTGTGTATAAAAGGTCATCGAGTTTCTGGTCTCCTGACAGACCCTTGCATCTTTCATCCAGTGCTGCACTGATGTTTCTTGATTCTGAGTCATGGGGAAAGCAAAATAATTGTCAAAGGATCTGCAGGAAAAGGTAGTTGAATTGTATGAAACAGGAAAGGGATATAAAAAGATATCCAAGGAATTGAAAATGCCAATCAGCAGTGTTCAAACTCTAATCAAGAAGTGGAAAATGAGGGGTTCTGTTGAAACTAAGTGCCAGGAAAATTGTTCGGGATGCAAAGAAAAACCCACAAATAACTTCAGGTGAAATACAGGACTCTCTGAAAACATGTGGTGTGACTGTTTCAAGATGCACAATAAGGAGGCACTTGAAGAAAGATGGCCTGCATGGTCGAGTCGCCAGAAGAAAGACATTACTATGCGAATGCCACAAAGTATCCGGCTTACAATACACCAAACAGCACAGAGACAAGCTTCAAACCTTCTGGCACAAAGTCATTTGGGGTGATGAGACCAAAATTTAGATTTTGGCCACAACCATAAATGCTATATTTAAAGAGGAGTCAACAAGGCCTGTGAAACATGGAGGTGGATCGCTGATGTTTTAGGGATGTGTGAGCTACAAAGGCACAGGAAATTTGGTCAGAGTTGATGGAAAGATGAATGCAGTATGTTATCAAAAAATACTGGAGGAACATTTGCATTCATCAGCCAGGAAGCTGCGCATGGGACGTACTTGGACATTCTAACATGACAACGATCCAAAACACAAGGCCAAGTCGACACGTCATTGGCTACAGCAGAATAAAGTGGAGGTTCTGGAGTGCCCATCTCAGTCTCCTGACCTCAGTATCATTGAGCCACTCTGGGGAGATCTCAAACGGGCAGTTCATGCAAGACAGCGCAAGAATTTCCAGGAACTGGAGGCTTTTTGCTAAGAGGAATGGGCAGCTTTACCATCTGAGAAGATAAAGAGCCTCATCCACAAATACCACAAAAGACTTCAAGCTGTCATTGATGTTAAAAGGGGCGGTATAATACACGGTAACTGGGGTATGCAAAATTTTGATTAGGGTCATTTGGGTAGTTTCTGTTGTCATTATGATTTAATAAGAGTAAACACAGTTGATTGATAATAAATGGCTCCAGCCAAATACTAACCATGAATGAAAGAAAAGTTTTTGTGTTCTCATTCATATTCTCTGAAAAATGGCCAAGAAATCATAAATTCTGCCAGGGTATGTAAACTTATGAGCACAGTTGTATATATGAAAAAATATATATATATATATATATATATAATATAATACATATCTATAAATAATTATCAAAAATAATAATATAATAATAATAAAAATTATTCAATAAAGTAATCAAGTCAAAAACACTGAAATTTGCTCAGTTACAGAATTGTCACCGTCGTCACTTTCAGTGTCTGATGACGAATTTCCCCACAAATCAGTATCTCTCAATTCTGCAAGTGATTCTTATTTACTGTCGCTGTTTTGTAGCTGGTCAAAAAACGATTTTAACGTAAAGGGACACTTTTTGGATGCCATGGACATTCTCAAGTTTCCAGGCAGAAAGAATGGCATATATAATATAAAAGTGCATGCAGGGCACTGGACAAAGCACTAGGGACAAAAGGGATGTGAAATGATTTGATACAGTAATGTAATCTTACAGATTACAGTGTACAGTATGTGTTATGTGTGTTTCACTTTTTGAATTTGCTGCTGTGCTCCGCTCCCATGCGACACAACGCTCGCAGAGAATGGAGCCCGGAACCCAGAGGCATTGGGCGAAAGATTCTGCCGGAGGACACAGTGAAGGGACATCACAGGATCCAGGGGACATGGTAAGTAACTTTGCCTGGATACAGCAATGCGATCTCGAGTGTGACTAGGGGTTACCGCTTTTGGTATCGAAAACTCACCCCGAGCCACACTCAGGATAACCGACAGGGAGGCTTCAATAACATCCAGGCAACTAGTATTTTCAGATGGGGCTCAACATTGCCAATCTATCCTTTTCTACCTTTCATTTTATATACAGGTTTCCTAAGCAGACTGACAAAAGGAAACCTGTACTGAGACAATTTGTAGGCAGCAAGTGAAGAACTTTTATTTTGAAATTCTTTCATTGTTGCCTGAAGGAGTGGCTTCTTGTCAGAGAGGTCTGACTTCATTCTGACTTCATTAGTTGGATACCTATTCTGGGTCATTGATTCTGAAAGTATTGAGTATTAAGGCCAAAAGTAGCCAGGCAGCTAGCAGTTTCAGTAGGAGGTCAGCAATAGTTGTAGTAATAGTAATAAACTATATCGGACTACCACAAACTGGAAATAATATTTAATTCATATTTAATATTCAGAGCAAACGCACTCATTCATCCATGTCTCTATGCTGTCATTTATTGAGAAATCACATTAAGAAACACCCCCCCCCCGTAGCATTTCTAGCCAGAGCCATTTTGAGTAAGGGCAGATGATTTATGTAGCATTTACTTTACATAGCTCAGGCATGCAAGGAGGATGGCATGTTAGCTAAGAAAGACCCTCAATACCCATGAAGACTCTTTGAATGTATGACATTATTTTGGCCAGAAACCAGGAATCAAATGAAGAAATATTGAAAAAAGTTTACAACAAGTAAATATAATATTTACTAATGCTGGGCAGCATAAGTATTAAAATGAGTTAATCTTGACTAAGAGAGTTTACTTACGTATTAAGTTCTGGCTTTTGTATTGATAACATAATTATATGAACATCTAGATTATAGACCATGTCATGTACATCGGCAGAACTGAACAACATATCATTTCTGATATTTTCCTGTTTCCAGATATGTATTATTTGCATTAGCCTAAGCTTCTCTTTATCAGTTTATCATTCTGAGAATCAACCATCCAATGAATCAGAAGACATCTTGCTTTAAATACCCATCTTTTGCTTTTAATCACACATTCTGGGAATAAATTTTACACCAGAAGGCAGCAGCTCCATGAAAAGAGCTAAAATGCTAGCTGGAAATATTTTTTAAATAATCAGTTTTCAGATTTTGCCTACCTGGTGTAAATAAACAGCAATTTAATCAATTAATTTCAAAATCAAAAGCAAGTTAAGTATTACTGTGGACAAATATCTACCAATGTTTGAGGGGTTTTACAGAGAAATTTCACGCTTCAATAGGAAGTAATGAGCTTGTTTCCACAGCAAACATATATTGACTTTCTCTGTGTTTAACTGAACAGAAATAACTACTTGAAGTAAATGAAGAGTCTGTACTTAACTAGATGTCACCCTACTCAGTTTTATGGCATTTTAGTAGTCTTGCATGTTATGGGTAAAGTGATTCTTTCCCCCAGCATGGCTAACAGGCTCTGATTGAACTCACTTTTGTGGACTGGTAAACGCATTTACAAGGGTAGGCCTAATGCAGTCCAAGCAGCCTTCAGTCCCAGGACTGCAGCTTTTTGGCCTTTTCTTAAGCAGATCCTTCAGAAAAATGTAAATATTTTCCTAACACCCCCATTCCTTATGTAGGAACAATGGTAAAAAAAGTTGAAATTACCTAAGACCCTGATTTATGGCCTGTTCGCATAGGTGCCAATGCTGTAATTCAGCCTTACCCTGAGATCCCAAATTTAATAGCAATATTCTCCAGAACAATGCAGGGGGACATTTTCCCAATATCCCACAGGAAGTTTCACATTACTGTAGGGGATTTTAGGGGCATTTACTTCACTTTATTCATTCCCCCATCTTATCTGCCAAAAATGCTTGTTAATTTTAGATATGGGGTACTATGTGATACTCCCGCTGCCTCCTCACAATGCAGAGCTTGGAGTGTGAGCATCCAATAACCAGGCCCAAGTGCTGCTTTGGCTTTTGTGTATAGAGCTTCCCATAAAATCTAACTGTTGCTCCAGTGATTGGCTAACTGCTTTTCCTATAAGTCTGCCAAGATTTGGAGGTTGCATTTCCTTATGTACTTCCCAGATTTGTAATGGATAAAGGGATGCATGCAGTCCTGTAGTGGTACAGGTGCTGATATTTATAGTGGACACTTCCTCCATTCCAACCAGTTAGAGAAGGGACCTAGTAAAATAAAAAAAACTATCTTCAGACTAGAGAAAGGTATTACTCTGCAATAAACTTTGCTAAAATTCTTGCAACATATATAGCTTACCGGTCAGATTTGTTTTTCTCAGTAAAATTGCTGTAATGTGCTGTATAATGTTAAAGGTGACTGCTTCAGTTCTTTAAGTATGTTATTTACTTTTCAACTGCAAATGCCATTTTGAGTATTTGGTATGTCTTAAAATATAATCATATAGTTTCTGACAGCTCGACTTTGTTTGGAAGAAATGTTTCCCACTGGCTTTGCTCTAAACATTTGCTCCAATGTATACAAAAAGTAAAAAAAGCAGTAGTGGTGGCACATTGAAAACAAAAGAGGAAACTGCTTGGCATTCTTCATGGTGACAAGATATTAAAGCCCAACTCTTCCAGATCAACATGTCAATCATAGAATTCAGACATGGTTTCTGCAGTGTTAATAGACAACTCCAAGTCAAACTAGAAACCAGGAGTCCCTCCTTAGGGATTTCTGAACCTTTCATATAGTAACATGGTGGGGTGCCACTCAATGCTGCTGTATTGTACACTGTTGTTGCCATTTCTTGTTAGACTATAGAAAATCCACTCTTACAGCATGGCGCTTGTAGAACACCATTATAAATGATAAAAAAAACTTTAATGTCCAGAAAAGAATGGTGTAAGTGAATGCTATGCTTGCTATAAATATTTCTGGAAATGGAAAAAGAAATTGAACACCAAGGAAATATGTCAGATTGAAGGCCTTAAAGGAGAAGTAGGGCTAAATCTATTTTAGCGCTACTTCTCATGTGGGTCAAAGGAGTGAGTGAACTTAGTTTGGTACTCCTGTAACTCATATTCAGCCGGCAGCAGGCTAACATCCACTGTCGGCTCACGTCACTCAGCTGGTCCAAGATTTGGAGAGATCCCAAATGGCTCTCTACTAACTGAAGACTGAGAACTGAACTGAGTGTTCAGTGGTCTTTGATCACTCAGTTCTCAGTCTAGAGGCAGTGTGAAACAGATGCATCCACCTAGATAAGTATGCATGTTTATTTTGTTTTAACCCATACTTCTCTTTTAATGCATGCAAGAATGCATGCAAAGCACAATTTATATAAAATTCCACATTTCTCCTGTAGACTGTAACATTTTTTTTTTCTTATTTTGAATAAAAGTATAGAAAATTCCTTTAGTTGAAGAGGAGGCTCCTCTATACTATGTTATCAACTGATGAGGCACTCTTGAGCTGCTGGAGATTTGCAGCTTTCTGCTTGTGATCTATTTTGTGAATTGAAAACCTAATTTAATAAACTAAAAATGTGTTTCTGAGAAAGAAATTACATCACCTTAAACTGAACAGAATAGGAGCACAATCTACACAGCTGCTAGTAGGAATCTAATTGGGGGAGTCTATGTGGAGCAGCACGGCCTAGTTCAGTGGTTCTCAACTCCTCTCCTTGGGACCCACCAACAGGCCAGATTTTAAGTATTACCTTGGGGAGATGGAGACTAGAATACTGCAATCACTGGGCATCAAATGATATCACCTGTGATGCATTTCAGTTATCCTGCAAACCTGGCCTGTTAGTGGGTCCCGAGGACTGGAGTTGAGAACCACTGGCCTAGTTGAAGGGGCCTACTCCTGTTTTACTAACAGTGTAAATCACATTTAATATACAGAATATATGGAATCTAGGGCCTGCACCTATTTGAGCTAGTTTCAGCAGGTTCATTCACCTGCTTCTACTTCTTACACCTGCCTCAGCAACTGTCAGTCATGTCAGCTCCAGGAACCCCCTGAGATCCCGGTCCAGCCCCCTACACTCATCTGAGTAGTTTACTTAATGATGTTCTTTCCAGATGTACCCACTATTTTATTTGAATAGAAAGTTAATAGCAAATATATATATGTATTCTCTGGCTTAAGAAAAATATTAAATGTTTCTCTAATTGGAACTGTTAGCGAGGCATGTGGTTATGGAAGTTTGCGCTGTGGTCATAATCAAGTTGGTTCTCTGTGTTATTGCGTTCCCTCACATGTGACTATTGGTAAAGAAACACAGAATTTAGACAAACATAAACCTTGATTTAATACAGATTCATTCTGAATCGTCCCAACAGAATACTGTTTGCTCGGGGCCAAACCAGAAAGCAATAATTCTGTCAATATAAAACCAGCATATTTGTTTTAATTGGTTTACAGCGCAAGTTTGTAAAATGAACACTAAATTATCTTTTTTTATGTAGTTAAATATCCAGTAACTTAAGATTTTTATTACTCTCTTCAGCAAAGGAATTCTCTATGATAAAAATAGTCAGTACAGCATGCAAACTTGTTTGTGAAATTTCTAACAAATAGATTTTAGCAAATATAACTATCAAGAATAGATGTATTTTACTAACAGGATCAGATTCCCAAAGGAAGCTGAGAATAAATAGGATAATCAAAATCATCTTGGTCTCTAAAAGCTTAATTGAGCAAGGAGCTGCAGTATTGCAGTATTGATAACAAAGATCAAAATTAAAAGGGGGAGGGGGGTATTCTGACAGGCCATTTAAAAATTGCCTTTTTTGTTTTTGCTGGTCATTAGGCAGCGAAGCACTTAGGTAAAAGGCACAGAGCCAGTTGAAGTGGCTCTGTGCCTTGTGATGGCTAAGGTGGACAATCACATAACAAGTTAGAAAGAGACAGGATTTAATGAAATAATGCATTCTTTAAATCCCGAAGGCTTCAGCAGAAGAAGATCACAAATCAAGATAGAGTGGTTGAAAAGGCCAATGAACCGCAATACTGTGTTTTTGTTTTTTTTGAGGGGGGTGAATGTTTAAATCGCTGACCGCCAATGATGAAGGGGCGGGGGGGTTAAAATGAGCACCAATGATTGTGGGGTTGTTTTGGTGAGGTTTAACATGCTGATACTAAGGAGTTTATTATAAAACCACAGCAATTATTTATGCTACACAGTGCTTTCAGAGACCCGAATGTCAATCAGTTTGGGTTTATCGGATTTGCATACTTGGAGGTGTGAAATGTACACTTCTGCAAGTTTTCCAAATATTTTTTAAGGACAAAGAAAAATTAACACAAACCCTGCATTCATTTTCTTAGCCGCTTATGATTTTTTCTTTCCATCCAAAAGATATCCAAGTCAATAATTATATAGAAAGTACATTTTGCAATGGTACGCTTATATTGATATAGGCTTACTAAATCTAAAATAACCATTCTTCCTTCTTTGTCAGTAATGGTCACATGCATCCAATAGAGATGAAAAGAATAAAGATGATAAGAAATTATACAGTGCATGAATTTGTGCACCCAAAATGATCTGTGGCCATGGACAAATCACAGTAAATGTGGGTTAAAGGAGCATACAATTTAAATCTAGCCCTTGTATTTGCACAAGGCGCATTTGATTGTAATCTCACATGATGTACATCATATAATGTGATGTGTAAAATTACTTTAAACAGTTTAAACTGTTCCAAATATATCAGAGCTATGTACATACAGTACATTTTAATAATGAGGTATAATGGTACTCACATCCTATCTTAAAAAAAAAACCCAGTATAAATATAATATATAAAATTATAATAAAATAATCCCCAAAGTACAGATAGTAGCTGGTGCAACTAGAGGGGTTGGTGACTTTGCTGGATGTACTTTGAGCAATTTTAATAGGAAGTGAGAGTTTCCAAGCATCAGACTTGCTAAAATAACATGTGACATCCTGCCATCCATACAGTTGCTGCAGTCAATCTAGAGCTGCCACTTAGTTCTGTAATCAGTAGCTGAACCTTCCCCCAACCAAGCCTAACACGCATCCTTCACAGGCTTGCTCAATCTTTAGCTGCCTCTGCCACTTTACAATTGCTGTTTACTCTTACATGAAAGGGACAATTTTTGTTGTTGACCAAATCCTTGTATTTTTTTTCCTGCCTTGCATTTATACTATTTTGGTTTGTCATGCTATGCACGTCTAAATGTATATGAATAGCCAAATGAAGCATCTTTTTTCAGCTCACGGGCATTTGAGAGTTATAGATTCTGATTGCCATACAAAGTATCCTCTGTTACTGCACTGTGTTGTGTTCAGTTGATATCTCTGTGTGTCCAAAGTCATTTACCATTATATATACAGTTTGTCACAAAAGTGAGCACACCCCTCACATATTTGTGAATATTTTATTATATCTTTTCATGTGACAACAATGACACTTTACTACAATGTAAAATAGTGAGTGTGCAGCTTGTATAACAATGTAAATTTGCTGTTCCCTCAAAATAACTCAACACAGTCATTAATGTCTAAACCACTGGCAACACAAGTGAGTACACCACTGAGTGAAAATGTCCATATTGGGCCCATAGTGTCAATATTTTGTGTGGCTACCATTATTTTCCAGCACTGCCTTAACCCTCTTGGGCATGGAACTCACCAGAGCTCATTATCATGTTGGAATATTGCCCTGCGGCCCAGTCTCTGAAGGGAGGGGATCATGCTCTGCTTCAGTATGTCACAGTACATGTTGGCATTCATGGCTCCCTCAATGAACTGTAGCCTCCCAGTGCCGGCAGCACTCATGCAGCCCCAGACCATGACACTCCCACCACATGCTTGATTGTAGGCAAGACACACTTGTCTTTGTACTCCTCACCTGGTTACCGCCACACATGCTTGACACCATCTGAACTGTAATAATTTGATCTTGGTCTCATCAGACCACAGGACATGGTTCTAGTAATCCATGCCCTTAGTCTGCTTGTCTTCAGCAAACTGTTTGCGGGCTTTCTTCTGCATCATCTTTAGAAGAGGTTTTCTTGTGGGGCGACAGCCATGCAGACCAATTTGATGCAGTGTGCGGGCGTATGGTCTGAGCACTGACAGGCTGATCCCCCCTCACCCCTTTAACCACTGCAGCAATGCTGGCAGCACTCATACGTCAATTTCACAAAGACAACCTCTGCATATGATGCTGAGCAGGTGCACTCAATTTCTTTGGTCGATCATGGCGAGGCCTGTTCTGAGTGGAACCTGTCCTGTTAAATTGCTGTATGGTCTTGGCCACCATGCTGCAGCTCAGTTCCAGGGTCTTTGCAATCTTCTTATAGCCTAGGCCATCTTTATGTATAGCAACAATTCTTTTTTTCAGATCCTCAGAGAGTTCTTTGCTATGAGGTACTATGTTGAACTTCCAGTGACCAGTATAAGAGAGTGAGAGCGATAACACCAAATGTAGCACACCTGAGACCTTGTAACACTAACGAGTCACATGACACAGAGGAGGGAACATGGCTAATTGGCCCAATTTGGATGCTTTCACTTAGGGGTGTACTCAATTTTGTTGCCAGCGGTTTAGACATTAATGGCTGTGTGTTGAGTTATTTTGAGGGGACAGCAAATTTACACTGTTATACAAGCTGTACACTCACTACTTTACATTGTAGCAAAGTGTCATCACATGAAAAGATATGATAAAATATTTACAAAAATGTGAGGGGTGTACTCACTTATGTGAGATACTATATATATATATATATATATATATATATATATATTTTTTTTTTTTTTTTTAATTATTTTTTTTTTAATAACCCGTTACTTAAATGTTGTCTTGGATGATTGAGGCCACACCATGTAGCAGCACTGGAGGTCCCTATCTCTAAGACTACCTTGTACATGAGAGCAGAACCTTTTTGACTGCTATTCTCACAGATATTTGCCCAACCAGGGGGAACCAATGTGTAAAATACATTAATAACTACAGCTCTGAGACCAAAGGAAATTTTAGAACTACAGTGTCTCCACAAATGCAGGACTTCTATTCACTGAAATTATGTTAATAGTATATGTGCTATAAAATATGTAATGTATAATATAGTTTCACCCATCACAGTAATTCAGGGTTAAGATCTGTTTGGTTTGTTACTATACCTAAACAGATTAAGAACCTAGACCTTGAGAACATTGAGACAAGAACTTTCCCAAAATGCAAAAATATACACATAAGCATGCTCTCAATATTTGAAAATTCATTGTAATAAAAATGTAGTACCTGCTGAGATATCCAAGTCCTCAATATGCCAATAATCTTCCCCGGGCAAACCTGACAAGCCGGAAAGTTTTGGCAAGCCCATCTGTAAATTGTGGTATTGCCAGGGAATGATGTGGACTCCAAAAACCGTATTTTTACAGAGACGGATATGCTTAAATATAAATTGCCCTTCATGGACTTCTCTGCCAATACTTCTGATTTAGAATCATGGTACAATCAGAATGAGTACCATAAGGCATCAGCAGAGACCTCTGGCAGGACTGTTTTGGAAGGATGCTTCACTGGTGCGGCTAAATAGTTATTGTTTCCACCAGACAGACATATAGGGGTGGCTATTGAGTGCACCTACATATATTTTTAAAAGTAATTTTACATGACTGGCTTCATGAACTTGCATAAATTACTAGGTTGGCTGGCTCCACCTTATGTAGTATGTTGTGTATAATGAACAGTGATTGATTGATTGCTTTATTGATTGATATCTGTTGCTGTGTATTCTCAGACTGGCATTGTTCTTTGCACTAATAATCACAATCATTCTTCCATTTTGCTTAGCAGAACAAATTGCCTGTTATGCCCATTTACAACCAATGAGATCTTAGCTATTATTTACCAGACTACTAGCTGTAATCGGATTCATTGCTATAGGCAACCAAGGTATTTTTCCATCTAGTAATAGATGATAGATGTACTTTTAGTTGCCTGCAGTAATAATGAAAAACTATGAAGCAATGGATATACCAGTCAAATAAATATATCAGCAGGGAATATAAAATATGTTTAGTACAATGAATTCCCCTTAACGATACTCAGGAGAGCAGTTGAAAGAGGTAAATGTTCTCCTAACCGGAACCCTTATTTCCAACAGCCCCAGATAACATGTTCCGCTCTTCAGATTGTGGCTACAGTTTCTGTGCGTTTTGTTCTTTATTTAGCATTTGCTACATTTTCAGACATAAGAGCCCCCGTTCTGTGTTTTAAATCCCAAGACAAAAGACGCTAGTGAAAAAGGACCTCGTGTCCTTTTCTCTTCAAAGTATTTTTTTATCTTACAGATTCCGTGTAAAATAAAAGCCGGAGGAACGTTGGCTTTTTTTATTTTTTTTTTCTATATGGTCTTATTACTTTTCCATCCTATAAAGTTTCATATTGTATAAATGATTTAACACAGATATCTTATCGTGGGGTTTCATTTGTTTGGATTTCACATCACTTCTGATGTCTTAATAAACAGAACCCCTTGGGTATATTTCTAATATGTTTCTAAAATTTAGTGTAAAAAAATGTTACAGAGATTGTTTAGGCCTCATACACACAGGGGCACTTGCCCAGCTCTCCTAAGCGCCTTTCCTCCTGGCAGCAGCGTTTTGGCAGAAAAAAACGCTTGAAACAAGCAAACGCATATGAAAGCATGTGACATGTTTAGGTGCATTTAGGTGTGTCAGTTATTTAGACTTTAATTGATTTTATTGGCCAGAAATTAAATAACCCTGAAGCACTTGACATGCCTAGAGTTAATGCGAGTTTACATGCATTTACATGCATCAAGCATTTTTCCTTCCAAAACGCTGCCGCTCCTGGACGCGCTGACAATGTTTTTTTTTCCTGCCTCTAAATGCCTATGTGTGCATGGATGCATAGGGGTTGATTTACTAATAGCAAACTGACCATGCATTCTGCGAGTGCAGTTGCTCCAGAGCTTAGTAAATGAGCAGAAGCTCTGCTGACTTCCGTCATCCAATCATGTGCAAGTAAAAATGCTGTTTTTTTTTTTTATTTTCCTTGCATATGATTGGGTATTCTTTGCAAAGTGAAGCTTTACCTCATTTACTAAGCTCTGGAGCAACTGCACTTAGAGAGTACAACTGCACTGTGCAAAGAGCACATTCTGTTTGCCTTTAGTCAAACAACACCATAGGCTAACACGGAGGGGAGTTTAAAGGCGGGGAAAAAAACACAGATGCCCCTAAAAGCAGTGTTTTTAACATTCGGTGTGCATGAGACCTTATAGTCAATCAGAGTTAACTTGTGTCAACCAATGACAAATGTTTTTACATGGAAAGGAGTATCACTGTTGCAGGGATTTATTTAAAAAAAAAATCTTCTTCTTCGTTCGTTCTTCCTTCTTCATAATTTATTATTTTTTGCTATTCCGGAATGTCTTAATTTCTGTGTTTATTACCTGCATATTAGGGTGCAGAGGTATTTAAAGTGGTTGTATCCCCCTTTAGTTGATTTTTACCTACAGGTAAGCCTATAATAAGTCTTACCTGTAGGTAAAATGAATATCTCCTAAACCTGTACGGTTTAGGAGATATTTGCCATGCATGCAGCTGCTGACATCACGGCGCATGCGCCGTGATGTCCCGGTGAAGGGCCAGCGTATAGCGCCGGGCCTTGCTGGAAACCCTGCCGGAAAGACGTGGTTCCTTCCGGGTTCGCGCCTCCTGCACTGTGAGTGGCTGGAGCCACGAACCCGGAAGGAACCGCCAAGGGAAAATGTCAGCTCCATCTGCGAGGACTGGGGAACCCTGTCGGGTCTTCGTTCTGAGGTAAGTATTTCATAATGAGCTAGTTTGCGGTGCATACTAGCTCATTATACCTTTGCCTTACAGGTTTTTTTTTTCTGGAGCATACAACCGCTTTAACAGATACTAAATCTTGTGGGTATATCTATTTATCCTTTGCAATGTTTATTCTCCTAACTGTATACTTATTTCCAATGCAAACTCATGCAAATTCAGGGAGACAGATAGTATACAAATAGTACAGATATTATTTTCTATTTAAAGGTGAAATCCTGGCAAACTGCTAAGGACATAGAAAAAATATACAAGAATTGTTGACCATTTATTTGCCAAAGAATTTTATAATTGCTCTTAGCCCTTATACACACACGGGTGTTTTTTGACGCCACATTTTTGGGCGTTTTTACAGCTCTCCATGTTATTCAATGGCCCCCTAAAAACGCTGACATTTTTGAGCAGTAGAGGGCGTCGGCGTTAGTGAGCTGTAACTAGAACGCGGGACCAGCGCGTTCCAAGGCTGTAACGTTTTGGTGTTTTTGACACGCTCACTAACGCCATACCGGCTTTAACCCGCGCTTTCACTAATGCTCACTAATGCTCATTAACTCCGATGCAAAACGCCGAAAAAAATGCTGATTTTTCCCTGACGTTGGACCTGACATTTTGCTTATTTTTAAACTTACGCCTGTGTGTATGAGGCCTTAGTCAGTCTTGTGATCCAGACAGCCACAGCACAGCAAGGATGGTGACCTCACTTTTCTCTACTGCTGCAAAAAAAAATGCAGCTTGGTCACCCCTCCTGTAAGTCATTGTTGACTGATAATGAACTACTCTGTACACTGCAATAGAGCTCTGATTGGCTCAGAGTTCTGCTCCTCCCCCTATCAGCTCTGCTTTGGAGAACCTTAGAGGAGACTGCCATTGAGACAAATTCAGGCACTTAAGTTAGTTTTGTTATATTAAAATACATTAAAGTGGATGTAAACCCTCACATATACCCAGTGAAGTGACTGACCTCGGGTGATACACAGAGATGAAACAAACCCTCCTACATCATGTTTATCTACAGCCGCCTTTCACCTACATCCATTAAAAGTGCAGTATTTACATAGGATCTCTCAGCTCTGAAAAGCAGTGGGCGGAGAGCTGAAGTTACATCAGTGTGGAGAGCTCTGAGAGCTGATTGGAAGAAAAGGATACATCCCTTCACGCAGCTCACAGGAACAGAGCTGAGGCTGTCAATCAGCTGGAGATCCCTACCCTGTCACCATTTTCTCTTGGTGTCAGGAAAGCTTGTCAGAAATGATTTATGCTGATAGGAAAGCAACAAAGCAGTGGACAGAAATGACACTTAGTGCTCGGGATTAAGACAAGTACACACTATAGAGGGGCATACTTTGTTCGTATTTCATGTCTGAGGTTTACAATCACTTTCAATTATTTTTATGAATACATAACTAGATTACATTTTTTAATACTTGCCTGGAGTTTAAATTTAAAGCCTGACTGTGACATTAATTTTTTTTTTAGTTATGTATAAAGTGGAGAAGAGTTATCATTTCTCCATACAAGAAAATGCCCTAACCCAGTGATGGCAAACCTTGACACTCCAGATGTTCGAAAACTACATTTCCCTTGATGCTCATGCACTCTGCAGTGTAGTTTAGAATCATGGGAAATGTAGTTCGTAAACATCTGAGATGCCAAGGTTCGCCATCACTGCCCTGACCCTCACCCACTCTTTTCTGTGTTCCTTGTGGGGAGATTTTCCTTTATTTTCTGTCCAGACAGAAAGAGAAGAGAAATCTCCCAATAGGGACAAAGATGACAATAAAAACTTGACAGAGGCTCTAGCCCTTCTAAGTTACATCAAAAACAAAGACTAGAATTGTGTTTTCACAAATTTTTGGGTAATTTGTTGTGTTGCATTTGCTACAAGATATTTTTAGATACCCCATCTATATACTTTGAGGAACTATTAAATCTTAGCACACATTCTCAACAACTATCTGCTGGGACTTGTAAAGCCTGGGCTTACGTGTCAGAGCAGCTAGAGAAAAGTGTTTTAGCAGCAACTCTGCCAGTTTTTAATAAGCTGGTCCCTGAAGTTCCCAAGGTGAGAGAAGAAGTGTCGGGATGCTTTAGATCATGGGACATTGGTTACAAGGAGACCTTTACATTGGCTTAAAACATATTTTCTCTAGCTTGTTGCTTGACAGACACAGCAAACCTTCATGGAAGCACTCGCTCATGATATAATGTAGGCAAGGATTTTCAGGAACAGAACTGATGATATCCCTCTTTTAGAGAATTTTTCCTACTTTTCACTATTGAGGCTCCCCATATTCACCGGGGCCTACAGGCATGGTTGTTATAATGACACCTGATGCTGCATCACTGCCATCTACTTACATTTTACTTACCTACATCATGTACATAAAACAGAGTCTTGGGACACAGGTGGAAATGAGGGTCCTTGGGTTGTCATCCAAATGACTGAGTTTTGGGTTCCAACATCAATTAGCATTCTGAAATGTACTCATGAACTATGTTTCCATTTTGAATATGCATTTTGTTTTGCCAAGTAACTATAATTATACTCTGAATAGACATGCCCAGGGTTGCCCTAATCTGAGCATGGGCTGGGCCTGATGTAGTCATTGACATAAAAATCATTGTCTAGTCTGCCACATATAATAAATCTAAACCTAGATGTATGGGTGCAATAATTATTACAGGTAGCCGATACACCTATTCCACATTGACATAGCATCCTTGGGATAGCAACAATGAAGCCTCATTCACCACAGCCAGGATAGCTAAACTCAAATCCTCAAATCCAGGTATTGGCAAATGTAAGCTTTTACAGTTTTAGTTAATTTACTTCTAACTGCCAATGAAGTAAAATGTATAATTCATAGGCCTAACCATGCCCACTAGACAACTGGTAAGGGATGGAAGTTGTACCAGAATCTGTATGACATCTGTGACACCTTTCTGTCTTTAGGTTAAGTAGTTGATTGGATGTTTATAACATGTATTGAAATGGGCCAGCTGCCACCTTTATTGTCTCTTGTCAAGGAATGATTATCATGACCCTGGGGGGAAAAAGTTGAAGGTGGGAAGCATAAGTGAAGTCATTGTGGAGAGGAAGAAGTTACTCTTTTCCTGTTTTGACAGGAAATGGAGACAAATGTGCTTCCTGACCATTTTCTCATTAGAGAATTTGCTTTTTATTGACCTTAAGGTTACACACATTTCAGCATAATGAGATCTGCTAGGATTGTTTTCAGTCTATATATTTACGTGCCAGTTTGTCAGATTTCAGAAAGGTTGACTTTAAATTAAATACATGATTTAACATTCTTTACTCATATTTTTATATTTTATTATGCATGAAGGTATATATATATATATATATATATATATATATATATATATATATATATGTGATGCTGTCTAAAACGCTGATACTCGAAGTAGGGTGGCACTAGAAGACCTTTTGAGGCCACACCAGCAATCACCTTTATAATTTGGTAGTTATAATAAGTAACATACAGTAGGAGAATGCATCAGAATGTTCATGCTTTGTTAAAAGAGTCTCTATTGAATTGTCAGGATGCATGTGACTGGCTCATCTGGGGTCAGATAATGGTTCTAATGGACTATGAGTAATAGTACATGGTTACAGCTGCATTGTATTAATGCTAGGCTTTATTTTATAACAAGACCACTGTTGAATCATACCCCAAAGCAATGAATACACAATAATGTGTAATTAGTTGTAACAGTCAAACAGAAATAGTTTGTCTGGTTACATTAATAAACTGATTACCAGTTTATTATAGAACACTGCTATCCGTATCATAAGGTTAAATATTTTGCTGGTACCTAATAAGAAAAATGAATTGTAGTTAGTAGCATTGCTAATGATACACGTCTTATTCTTATAAGATGTTGTGGTTCAAAGACCTGTAATGTGCTACAAATCAGAGAAATCAACCAAATATTCTCTTTTGTTTGAGTTAATATAATTTAACACATTATTTCTGTTTTATTGTGAATTGCTATGGGTACTTGCTCATCATAGCAGTCTTTTATGAAAAATAAACTTTAAAGCTACATGTGTTTTATTCATGAACGGAAATTTTCTTTGATTATTATTTTGTTTGTCATGCTGTATATTCCTATTCTACATTCTATTTATATATATATATATATATTGTTTAAATATATATATATATATATGTATATATATATATATATATATATATATATATATATATACAGTATATATACGCAGGATTAAAGGTTTTCTGACAAAGCTGGTTGAGGTGTGATGGAAAATTCCACAGTAGATTCAGAGGATCTTCCTCTCTCCAGTAGCTGCAGCACAACCTACATGTGCGAGTGTGTCTCACCAATTACTGGCATGCTTCATTTCTTTCCACCTTCCTGTAGAGCACCCACAGAGAAAATTTCCATCTTTCTGCTATTATGAGGATCTGGGCAAGAGGCTAGAAAGGAGAACTGCACTGTATTAGTTAGAGGTGTTAATACATTATCATCTTTCTTTTTTTCTAATTAATCATTTATGTTTGGAAGTCATAAATGATTACTGGATGGAAAGTGTAAGTGAAAGTGTAGTAGTTCAGTATAATTAAAAAATATAATACATTAAAGTACAGTATGTGACTGCACATATACTGGGTGGGGTGAATGTGGGAACACATGTTATACTACGATATACAGGGACTAGAGTTGAGCGAACACCTGGAAGTTCGGGTTCTGCTGGTCCGTCCGAACTTCGGGACAAAGTCCGGGTCCGGGTCCGGACGGAACCCGAACGATCGCACGGACAACGAACCCCATTGAAATCAATGGGGACCCGAACTTTTAGGCACAAAAATGGCTGTAGGAAAGTCCTGGAAAGCCCCAGAGGGCTGCAAAAGGAAGTAAAATGGGGGTAAGGGTAGGGCAAGTGCCCTACAAAAAAATGGGGACAGGGAAATAACTTTAAATATTTTTAAAAAAATAAAAACTTAAAAAATGCAAAAATGGAGGTGAATGTGGATCATCTTCAAACTGTGTCTGAAAAGTATTAATTAACGGTAGAAGCCATATAACTGTTCTAAAATCATCTTCAAACTAGGGCAAGTGCCCTACAAAAAATGGGGAGAGGGAAAATAAATTAAAATCAAATTTAAAAAATGGG
>BLSH010193635.1:215438-251367 GCA_018402905.1 Glandirana rugosa | reverse complement strand
GGACATCTTAAACATAAAGATAGACCCCGATGTAATCCCTCCATTGTTATAAATATTGTCTATCTTTCATTCTCCTTTAGAAGTTATCCGTATGTCTGTCTTCATCTACAAACTTAACCCAAGATCAGAGATCAGACCAACAACGTCAACCCTTAAAAGGGAAAAGTGAATGACAGAACACTTTAAAAAGGTTTCTTCCGGGTTTACTGACGTTTTTGAGTTGCGTCCAATATTAAGACTATGGAAGATAAGTTTTAAACTTTGTCTTTAAACAGATCTGATCTCAACTCGCTTGTGGACCTGCAAGTCCAAGACGCCCAGACTTGCTTGAAACCCTTTTTCAGGCCCAAGCCGTGACTTGCAACGGGCTTGCAATAGGACCTGGGGTTTGGGGTAACTTCAGTTACCCCTGGGCTTGAAAATCCGTGTTTTTACCGACATTGTTTCAGGACCGTTCACGATCTCCCGACGTTTTCCTTCATTTTGTCCCCATTATCACCCCGTGCCCTCTAGCACTTGCCAGGACTTTGTTACAGCCATTTTTGTGCCTAAAAGTTCGGGTCCCCATTGACTTCAATGGGGTTTGGGGTCCAGGATAACGTTCGGGCAACGTTCAGTGCCGAACCCGGACTTTTTCCCAAAGTTCGTTCAGACCCGCAGAACCTGAACGTCCAGGTGTTCGCTCAACTCTAGTCTAGACAAATTTCTGTTTCAAATTTTGAATAGAAGGTATCAGAATTATAACCTGCGTTGAGTTTTTGCAGTCATTTGGGCCTTCTTTGGAAAAATTTCACAAGACAGTAAGTGAAAAGGGAAAATTCCCAACTGCAACAACCAGACTAGAGACTAGAACCCAATTCAAACATCTACTTCTGTCTGTATGCCTATTGAAGATTTCCTCTTACTTTCTATCTGTTATAAATATTGTTACCTCCCTAATGTAGCCCCAGATAGAAATACAAATTCTACAGGGGCTGTGATACTTCCCCACACTAATAAAAGCAAGCACAAAAAAGTTGTGGTAGGGCATATGCATTCAATAGAATCTGTGGCACCGTGTGTAGCAAGGTCATAGAGCTGTTGGAAACAAAAAGAATGTACTGATTGTGTTTACTTTTTAATGTGGAATTCAACTTACTTTTCCTCACTCCCTTGCCTGTGCCAACATCTTCAACTGGTCCTCTTCCAGGTTCGGGAATCATCTCACTTGCCATGGTCTTCAACCATTTTACTTGGCCAGGCCAACTGTATATGGCATGCATGTGTATGGAAGTTTAATCATCCCAGCGTCAAGGTGTGCTGAGAATATACAGCTCCATGTACATTTAAGCAAATCTATCCATCTTACTTGGCCAAATCTTCAACCATCTTGCATGGCCAAGTCTTTAACCATCTTACTTGGCCAAGTCTTCAAACATCCTACTTGGTCAGGTCTTTAACCATCTTACTTGGCTAGGTTGAAATTATGTAACTCACACATGTTTAAGGGAGTTCAATATTCCAATCTCAAGGTGTGCTGAGAATGTACAGCTTTGTGTACATTCTAACAGATCGAACCACCTTACTTGGGCAGTACTATAACCATCTTACTTTGCCAAGTCTTCCGCCATCTTACTTGGCCAAGTCTTCAACCATCTTGCTTGGCCAGGTCTTCAACCATCCTGCTTGGTCAGGTCTTTAACCATCTTACTTGACTAGGTTGAAATGATGTAACTCTCACACATGTTAATGGACATTCAATCATTCCAATCTCAAGGTGTGCTGAGAATGTACAGCTTTGTGTACATTCTAACAGATGTAACCTTCTTACTTGGGCAGTTCGTCAATCCTCTTACTTGGCCAGGTCTTCAATCATTGTACTTGGCCAAGCTGAAATTATGTAACTCTTATGCATGTTTATGGGTGTTCAATCATTTCAGCCTCAAGGTGTGCTGAAATTGTACAGCACTGTGTACATTCTATCAGATATTGCAAGCAGACAGGTACTTTTATTGCAGCAGGGACATAGCATGACACCTCTACAATAAAAATCCTACTGGCACTTTTTTTTAGATTAGTTCCACTTTTTATTAGTGAGAAGATCATCCACCCAGAAGATAATATATATTTTAACAGAAAAATACAGTTACTCCAATGGATTCCAAAATGGCTCAAAATAAGGGTTTTTATTCTTGCAAATCGTTGATTGAAGTATAGATGACATGATATATATGAGTATTCATCCAGAAGGCATATAAAAGAAGTAAAGGTTTTCTGAAAAACTGAGCTGTCCTTTGAGGACAGTACACAGTCAAACTTTCTTTGACTAAGGTTACGCAGCGTGAAAGTGCATTAACCCGTATAGATCTCATCTTTCTTAAATCTGATAACAGTAAACGTAAATTTGCTTTGTTGTTATGGGTTATTGCTCCTTACTCATCTTTCCTCTCTGTATACATGAATGGCATTATTTTTACTTCCTGACTTAGCGCCTTAGAACTTTTTTAGCTTTATATTCCCTTACATGGTTTACAGTGACATGTGTGCTGCACAACTTCATACATTTGTAACAACATATTGAGTTTGTAGTTTTGGTAATGAGCGTGAAAGCTCCTTAAGCTGGAAAGGATAAACGCTCAGACTGAAGGCATGTGGGAGCCACTCCTTTGAGTGGTTACAGACCTGCTGACTGGGTTTAAAGTGCTTACATAATCCAATGGCATTACCAGGCAGCTGGCATTCAGTTGTCGACCGGGGTGGCAGTTGGTTTTAGATTGCATCTGGAATGTTACCCTATAAAACAAAACTTTAAATGTAGAATGTGGAATGTGATGTTTCAATACTGTTTAAACATAAGCTAAATTCCTCATCTATTGGAGCCAGTAGTGGATGGGAAGTTAAAGCTATACTCCAGCCAAACAGCTAAATACACAAATGAAATACATATATAAGAGCTGTTTTAACTGCCAAAGGATCTTTACTTCTGTCCATTCAATCCTGAAATTTACACAGCTCTGCCAAAAAGCCCAACACTGTCTGGCAGGAAAGGTGACCTGATTTTTCTCGGATGCAGTTCAGCAACACTTGCAGGTCTTGTCCCTCCCCCCAGACTGTGTCTAGACAGTGAAAGGACAAGCAGCAGGCTGACAAGTTTATTTCTCTGCTCTCTCCTCCTATGAGAATGCTCTTTGCACTGCAGCACAACTGGTTGGCTCCATGTGCTACATCTAATTCTCACAGTCTGAGCTCTGCTGTACAGTAGACTGCAGGACGCTGATATCGGGTCAAATTCAGGTACTTTCACTGCCCAAATTTAAAAAAAGCATTAGATGATTTATTAATAAATTTAGGATGAATTAAAGAGGAAGTAAACTCAGATCGGGTTTACCACCTCAATATAACCCTGTTAAGTAGAAGCATAATGGGCTACTATGCATCGCATAGTAGCCCATTATGTGCCATTTACCTGGAAAAGAAAGCCTGCAGCATCCAGCGATGTCCCCGCTCCAGGCTGCATCCATCTTCTGCCCCTCTTCCTTCCGGGGGCCGCGACTCCGGCTCTGTGACTGGCCGGAGTCGCGTGACGTCACTCCCGCCCATGCGCGGCAGCCGCCAGTCATGTCACAGGGTCAGTGGAGAAATGGAGGCCGCTTCTTCACTGCCCATGTGCCGACATGACGTCGGCACATGCAAAACACTGCATATCTCCTGAACCGTACAGGTTTGGGAGATATGAAGTGCACCTACAGGTAAGCCTTAATCTAGGCTTACCTGTAGGTTAAAGTGGTTGTCACAAGTTGACAAACACTTTAATTTGTGTATTATATATTAGTCTGGAGTTTAGCTAATGATGGTTATACACACTTCAATTTTTTTAACTATTCAATCTGTGATTTTTTTAAAAACTATCAAATCCTCAAAAATTCAAATAGTCATAACTTACCTTTTGATCAAGTTAGACTCAATTTCTGTCAGATTCAATTAAACTGAGTTGTCAGGCCAGGGCAGAAATGAATGATTTTGCATTGATTGGTAGTACTGATGTTCATAAATATGATCATATTTTGATTGATCAGATTATGACACTTCAAGGTGAAAACAGATGGCTTATGATAGCAAGTTATTATATCTTAAAGTGGTTGTAAACCCTTACATATACAAAGCGAAGTGACTGGCCATAGGCCATACACACATGAAAGAAATCTTTCTACATAAGTTGCACCTCTTTATCTACACCCTCTTTCCCCTCACTCCAATTTACACAGGATCTCTCAGTTCTGAAAATCAGGGAGAGCTGATGCCCCCTTCACACATCACACAGGAATAGAGCTGAGGCTGTCAATCAGCTGGAGATCCCTCCCCTGTCACCTTTCTCAAAAAGTGTCTTTGTCAGAGGTGATTTATGCTGATAGCCAGCACTGCTGTTAGAAACTCTATATAACCAACCTGACAGGACCCCCCCCCCCCAAATAAACACAATTTACTATTCTTCCGGTATAAATGAACACAGCGATGATAGTACCAATTACTCTTTGTGTCCATTCAGAAAAGAAAGGGGCTGGTAAATATGTCTCTCTCCATCCAGAAAGATCCTATTGTCTGCTTGCAGTTGCTGGAGTGTAGGAGAGGAGGGAAGCCAGAACTGCTGGGGTAAGGGGATAAACAGGGGGCCCTAGACAGCAGGGGGAAACACATGGTGCACAGGGAGGGTGATCAGTGTAGAGGGGGGCAATTACTAGAACTAATCCCCCTGTAGGGTACTCTTGGTAGTAGCTGAAAGCTGATGGGAAGGAGAAAAGAAGAAGCTAGCTTTGAGCTGCTGCAGAGAGAGCCCTACAGGGATTGGTTCCAGTAATTGCCCCCCGCCATGCCGATCACCCTCCCTACCCACAACCAATTCACCCTGTTGCCTGGGCCCCCTGCTGGCTTGGGCCCCTGTACAGGAGGACTGGAGGTGCCCCCCTTTTCTGCAGCCCTTCTGATAGCAGAGGAACAAGGCAGCAGACTGAAATCACACTTAGTGCTATTCATTTTTGACAAGTACACACTATAGACGTATTTGCTTTGTTCATATTTCATGTCTGAGGTTTACAACCACTTTAACTATTGATCGAAGTCTACTTCCCCATGTGTGGCATATCAATCAAATGGGTTGTCAACTATAGAACAGTCATTCTGATCAGAAGAGATTGATCCGAAAATAAATCGATCATTTATTGAAGCATGTATGGTCACCATTATGCACATTGGGTGTCAAAAACGAGCCTCTAAAAGCCCCTACATGTTAGCCTATGTGTCGATGTACATAGATGTTTACAGGCATTTAAAGCAGCGTTCCACCCAAAAGTGGAACTTTCGCTTTAAGCACTCCTCACCCCCTTACATGGCACATTTGGCATGTAATTATTTTTTGGGGGGGGGGAGTGGGTACCTGGTTTTGACAGGTACTTCCTGTCCCTCTTCCTCCTTCCATCGATGGGCTGCCTAGGTGACTCCACCTCTCCCCCTAGGCGGCCCATCCCTCCTGGCAATCTTCTGGGACACGTCACAGATCCCAGAAGATTGCCTGGCCACTAGGATCGTGCAGGGCAACTCGTGCATGTTCAGTGTGTGCCTGGCTGTGAAGCCGAAATCTATCACAGCCGGGCATCCACAGTAGTAATGCCGGCGCCGCAGAGGGAGGGGGAGAAGAGCGATGCTCCAGGTGGCCGCATCGCTGGACCATGGGACAGGTTTTAAAAGTCAGCAGCTACACTTTTTATAGCTGCTGAGTTTTAATAAACTTACAAACGAATGTGGAACGGTGGAACTCTGCTTTAAAGTTAAAAAAAGAGAACACCACTTCTGTGTTCAGAGGAGTAGCGTTTTGATAGACAAAAACGGCATCCAAACATGTCTAAATGTGTTCATATCAATGGCCAGAATAAATTAATAATCTGGGCAATGAAATGAATGAACGTCCAAATGCTTGACCCACCTAAAGGTGGCTTAAGGCATGTGTTTTACACAGAAAAGTTGGGCAAACGGTGTGTATGAGACATCTTGGTGTCACATCTTAGAGTTTACAGCGGTTCTAAACCCAAAACAAGCATTTATTATATTTCAGCTTACCAATTCTTCTTCTGTGATGGCTGCAATCATTTTCTAGACTTTCTTTTAGGTTTTGGTTTTGGTGTTTACTACCTCTTTAACCGCGCCAGTGCAATCCCCTATGAATGTGAGTTCATCTGTGTTAGAGGGGCATTTGTGTTACATTTATGCAGGGCCGGCCCTACCATGGGTCCCAGTGGGCAACTGCCACCCCCCCGGGCCTCTCCTCCTGCCCCTATACTAAGCTAGCCCACCATAATACTACCCTAGCCTGTCCATATACTACCCTAGCCTGTCCATATACTACCCTAGCCCGTCCCTTTGAATTGAACATAATGGTATGTCAGTCATATAATTTTGTATATAGACAAGGTGTTGTTGCATGTAAATATGACTTCCTGCTAAATTTAATTTTAGTTTTAATTATGATATAAAATAATGAATGTGCGGTGTCTTTTGGTAGGCATGATTTTTTTTGGAGGGGGGGGGTGGGAGGGGACAGCATTTCATTCTTGGACCCTTGGGCCAGCCCTGCATTTATGTTTTCTTTATAACATACAATATCCTTTTCATTTTCTTTGTTTATTTAAAAGCATAAGGCAGTTTTATCCAAGTTGACAATTATATTGTAATTTTCTGGTTATTAAAAGGAACAACTTGTACACATTGCTTGAAGCTTTGCCACCCTACCATGTCACTAACCAATCACCATAACAACATGTTCTGAACACTGAATTCAAATAATAAGGTATTCTTAGTTTCGGGATCCAATCCAGTAAATATTATACATAGTTAAGGAACTATTTTGCACCAGAAGAACATATTGGTTTTCCTGGCATTGAAGCAAGTTAGTAATATAAATATGGATGGCATGTTACTCATATATTTGAATACAGTCTGTGATCAATATAGTTTTTTTCTGCTCTGTGTTTCAATGTGCATTGCCTAGGAAATGCCTTCTCTATTTTTACAGAATGTGGCTGTACTCATCAAGTGATTTTCGTGATGAAGCCAGTTGTCACCAAAGTAGCAAGTGGTCGTAGTCATTGCAAGGCCTTGTTTTTTTTCAGACTTGCCAACTGTCCAGAAATTTACAGACAGTCTTTAAAAATGCAGACGAGTTAAGATTGTTCATAAAGTCTAGGAAAAAATACACATTTGTTCAACAAACATTCAGTCAGTTTAACTACATTTTTTTAAACTTGGGAGTTTATAGCTTGTTAGTGGATCAACACTGACCTTGTATTCTCCTGTAACTCACCTTCAAAAGGCCACTCTGTACCTGCATATGCTTTTTTTTTTATCTCTATATCAATTTGCAGTGAATATCTATTTATATTTTATACACATGCTTTTCCAGGCATAGTCCTGCATTTTTGTAGACTATTGCATTCTCAAACAGTTAAAACTAACACCAGGCACGCATAAAAGATACAAATGAATGAAACTATTTTTTTTCAAATCCAAGCAATGTAATTGTCAAAATTTGATCTGGCATTAGCAGCTTGCAGTCGCCTGTACAGCAGAGTTAAAGCGGAGTCCAGGCTCCTTCAGAAAAAATAAAAGGCAACAGGTACAAACACTGTAGCTGCTGACTTTTAATATAATGACACTTATGTGTCCATGAATCCAGCTTTGTCTTCACACGAGCCGATTTTTTAACCGCCTGCGGGGCGTTACTGCCATCATCTCAACTAAGGGAAACCAGCATTGAAGGTGCGCTTTGTGAATGGCCCAGTGGCGGGAGAAGGAGATGGGGGGCCAAACTTCGGGATCAGTTTTCCACGGCTAAGTAAGCCGTAAGTGGGAGCGGGTACCTGTCAAAACCAGGTACCCGCTCCCCCCAAAAGGTGCCAAATGTGGCAGTGGGGGGGCATATAACTGGAGCTTCCCTTTTTGGATGGAGATCTGCTTTAAGACTGGAGCAGGGAGAAGCATGCTTTTTGTCCTTGTGCCACAGGGCAAAAATCATGCAGTTCGGAGAATGGAGCAGAGTGATAGAGAGAGGAATCTGCATTAAAGAGAACTAAATCCATTGATTTAAAGTGTAAGTAAATGCATCAATTTAACAGTTTCAAAAAACAGTTACATTTCCGGCACGTTGCGGGAAAGTAATTGTCCCATTGGTTGTGCTTTCAGCCAAACTGTCGAACAATCCAATGGCTGGTGTCATAACTCATCACATGTGCAGCATCATGGCAGTTGAAGATTAAACAGAGGCCAAGATGGCAGCTTCCTTGGCTGAAAACAATAGGAGGGTTTACTTCCACTTTAAAGCAGAACTAAACTCATTGATTTAACAGTTTCAAATAACAGTTACGTTCCAGCATGTGCCGGGAATGTAACTGTCCCATTTGCTTGTGCTCTCAACTTAACTGTCAAGCCAACAAATGGCTGGTGACATAACCGATCACATGTGCAGCATCATGGCAGTTGAAGATCAAACAGAGGCTAAGGTGGCAGCTTCCTTGGCTGAAAACAATAGGAGGGTTGAGTTCCAATTTAACTGTTTCCCAAAGCAGTTCTATTCAAGGCATGCTGTGAATGATAACTGTGACAGTTGTCTGTGCTCTCAACCAAATTGTCAAGCTATGAAATGGCTGGAGTCATAACTGATCACATGTGCAGCATCATGGCAACTGCAAATCAGATAGAGGCTAAGATGGAAGTTTCATTGGCTGTGAAGGATAGGAGGGTTTATTTCCCCTTTAACTGCTATGGCCTTCCAAGAATCATAACATGTACTTGTGTTCTCACTTACAATGCTCTTTAGTCTACATAATCTTTCTTTTGTTTCTTCAGGTGACGTTTACAAAGAGGAAGTTTGGTTTAATGAAGAAGGCTTATGAGTTAAGTGTTCTATGCGACTGTGAGATAGCACTAATCATTTTCAACAGCACCAACAAACTTTTCCAGTATGCTAGCACAGATATGGATAAGGTCTTGCTGAAATACACAGAATACAATGAGCCCCACGAAAGTCGAACAAATTCAGATATTGTAGAGGTAAGTTTAAATCTTTTATTTTTACTGCAAGTATACTTTATGTTGATTTAATTTTCTGTGTCATTGTTAGCACTTTTCTGAACAGCAATGAACTGGAGGCAGATATCTAAAAACTGTGGCAAATAAAAATCTGGGCTGTTTCCCAAAGCAACCAGATAGGTGTTAGCTTACATGTTCTAACTTGCCCTGAATAATTGACATCTGGATATTTTGGATGCTTTGGGCAACTTAGCCATTTAGCTTCAGTTCTAAATAATTAGCATTGTTATTTTCTTCCTTTGCCCCAAGCAGAAAATGTCAGAAACTGCTTTACATTCTGAACCTGATACAGCAAAAAATTCAGATTCAGGTACCAGTTTGTTGCTTAATGGCAATGAAGGAACTATAAGATAGGTTAAGATGAATATGGAATACAGGGCCTAAGAGGAATATTTATTGCGCTATTTGTCCTTGGCCTCCCATGTTATTATGCCAACCTCTAGATATGCCTCCATCAGTGCCTTTTGCCAAGTGCTGTTTCAGTGGACATGAACTTTGCTATCTTATAATAGACATTTGGAAATTAATCTTTCTTGCTGAATTCCACCAGTGCACTTCCTGGTATCTGAGGGTGCCTAGCCACTCCAATGCTAACAGTCCCATAACTGTATATCTACAGTGTATGTTCTAAGGCACTGTTGCCTCAGACTGCTAGTCTCAAAAGAATTGGTCTATATAGTCCTGAGAGATCTGGCCTATACCAAGATGGCTCTCTCCACACAGAGATGCAATGTATGGTAAGTCAGCAATTGGAAAAAGAATACCTATACTAATGACTAGTCTTTTGCTCCCTGCCTGCCTTTTTTGGTTACACCTTCCATAGTTCAGTTCCACTTCAAGGAGGGTACCTGTTAGCCTAAAACTGCCCAAAAGGGCATCTTTTGCCCATACTTGTTAATTCTTCATTATGTCTTCTAGGATCAGGTTCTGTACAGAATACAGTAACATCATGTAAGATAGTAAACACCCCATTGTGACATAGTTCTGCTAAAGATAGACAGAAAACCTATGATTACAAACATTTCAAAATACCTCAGTCTCTTAGCTAAAGCTATCTCCCCTAGTTATTAGCTCCAGCCTCAAGTGCTGCATAGAAGGTGACACTGCTGCACATCACCCTTACAAAAAGCTTTATCCCTGCAGCTGCTGCTACCACATTTCAGCCCCTAGCTAATGAGCAGTTTCTATATTCTCTAGACAGTCTAGGATACAACTACATTGAAGTCCAGAGGCTGGGTGAGGCTCAGCTGTGACCCCCTTCTTGTCCTACATTGACTGGATCTGGCGGTCTCTGTGCTTCTGTTAGCTTCTGGCTTGTCAGTCATATGGAGAACCTTTTAAAGTGAACACCACCCAATTCCGAAGTTCTAAATAAAACTGCATCCATTTACTAGTTAGTTCTGAGTGATCCAGCTTGGGGTGAGACTAAAAATTGTTTACTGAAGAAACAGAAAGTCAATAGTAATAAGGCAGAAGAAGGTAAATGTGTCAGGGATCAAAAACACAGAGCTGAGAATTACTAGAATTCATGCTATAATTAAGGTACACTTTTGTGTTAGAGGACCCATTGGCTAAGCTTTAAGAAAGACAATTATATATTTCTTAAAGTAGGAAGATTGAACGTGAATTTAATAACAAAAGGCACAGTTGGCAGCCTTGGAACTCCTGTAGAGCATCAAGAGAAGCTTGAACCCAAGCAAGCCAATGTAGGTCAGGACTACTACTTACCTATGTACTAGGACTTCAACTTTATTTTCAGTTTAACAGAGACTCTTTCTATACAGTTGCCTAATTTTTATGGTAAGACATAACAACACGGTGTCCTCTAGTTGCCTTAATATATAACATGGACATGCTTACTTATGAACCATTTTCTTTCACGATTTCCTTTTTTACACTTTGTCATTCTCATTTTCCTTGGGTTGTAGATAAATCTATTTTTTAGTCTTCAGAAAACATAATGAATGAATATACAGTGTTTGTGCCCCTACTAACCTGTAAGCCAGATGGATGTGGAACAGTCTGTCTTTCTTGTGTTTGTTACATTTTGGTTTATGTGTTTATGGCGAGCGCATCATTTTAGATATGTAGGTAGCAATCTGGTGCTTGTTCATACAGTATCCCTGAGACCACCCAGCCAGAATATATGAAAACATTTGTGGTATGTGCAGTTTATACAATGCCATGTTTTCTCTGCTTATCCCTTCTAAGAGAAAGTCCAGCTCACCTTTTACAGTGTGTGCCTGAAGTCAGCACTTTCAGAATCCTCCCTAAAAAAAATTTATGAGAGGTTCTATTGTGCCTAATATTATGTGATGTAAAATGATTCTACCATAAAGGCCATTTTCACCCAAAGCTGATACTCCATTATTGTATGGTGTATTCTGTGCTATACTTATAAACGACAACATACAAGAGTTTGGGTGCAATTTCCATAGACTGCAGTGATTGACGTCCTCCTACAAAACAGTTGCCATAATGAAATCACACATAGATGAACATGGGTCTTATTAACATGTGATTTTTCAGTACAGACATTTAAACAAAGGATTAGATTAGCAATTATATTAACATGGATTTCTCTCGTTCAGCCTCTTGTTCAGATTTCTCCATCCATGATGACATTTTGGATGGAGGAATCTGCACCATCGGCTATTGTATTCAAACTGTTGGGACGCCAAGGGTACTTGCATACCCATATAGCATCTCTGACCTCATCTGATATGAAGCAATCACTGTTCTGCCCAGCACGGTTGATTTTTAAATTTACTTTTTGTCAAGCCAATCAAGCCACAAAGCCAACCATAGCTCAAATTTTAGCCGATTCAGCAGGAAATTCAAGCCATGTATGCCTGTCTTTAGAGTAGCTACAAAACTATATATTGGCAACCAACTAAGTAAAATAAGTATGTTTCTGTGTGCATAAATATATAATCATTTGCACCGTGGAAACTCTGTATATTATTTGTAGAACTCACACTTGAATATTTATTTTTTGTATTTTTTCTGGGCTGCTGATGAGCACTTTGTATATCAGCATCATACTCTGTTCATTGTTTTTTGCTTTGCTCATACAGACTATCAACAGCTGAGAGAGGCATCATGGTCCAGCTTGGTTATGATCTCGTCTTGTGTCAGATTCATGAATATTCATATTCTCCTATGAGAATATAACTATTCATGCACATCCCTTCCTGTAATGATCTAGGCATGCAACAAAATGTACATGTTACCATATCCCAGTTCTAGTATCAGAACTGAAAGGTCGGGACAGAAAGCCATTTTTGCTACACAGAATAAAAGCTTATATGTTTTCTTTGTAAAAGCAAGCATTTACAATTTAAGTAGGAAAAGCTGGCTTTAGAATATACATGTTTTATATGAATCTAACCTATGTGTAGGAGACTATCTGCAATCCCTTTGCATGCAAAGCAGAACAAGCAGGAGCTTCAAAGTAAACCCTATGGGCTTAAATACTGATAAAATCACATGTGGACTTTATAGCAGACAGCTATGTGTACGATTGATGGATCTTCAGTTATCTTCCAGTGCATTTTGGGAGCCCTAAAACCCTAAGAAAAGTAACACAACTTTACTCTGAAAATACATTATAGTCCTCCCTTCACATCTCCCACACCTTGTTGACCAATTGCATGGAGAACAGTTGGAGCTTAGCCAAACACTGACTTCTTCTGAGATGTCAGTATTTGCACAAAAGGGTCTCCAAAGTGTTGGGGTTCTCAGAGCCAGGAACTAAAGATGCATGCAGTTACCTATTGGGGCTTGCTATAAAATCCAGATGTGATCACCACCACTTCCTTTATAGGTGATGGGTGTCAGACCTGCAAATGAGTCAGATTCTCTCAAAAGGAGACATAGAAACTGAAAGGGGTTCTAAATAATCCTTGCTCTGTTCAAGTAATGTTTTGCTTGGCGTTTGGCTTAAAGTGCCCTTTAAAGCTAAATTCCAGATAAGAATCAAAAATTACCTTTGCAATTGGGCATCCCCGGTACTGCAGATGTTAATTTAAGTTTAATTAAATTAGTTAATTAGTTTTGTTCTAGGGGGAACACAAACAGCATTTTTACTTATACCTTATCCCTCGCTCCCCTGGCAGCTGGCACCCTCCAATGTTCTGGGTTGACGGTGGGCTCTCAGGGTTTACACTTACAATACAGGACTGTGTGCCCTGCATTGTATGTAATGACATCAGAGTATGTCTAATAGAGCCCTGGGGAGTATCAGCTTCAAAGGATTGGTTGTGTAGCTGGGAGGAAGCTTGTAACAGCAAGGGGGTTAGCAAAACTGCTTTTTATGTTACCCCTAGAGCAAAATGAGAATTGATCCCCTGCAGTGCAGAGTGCAAGAGTAACTATTGATTTTACTCTCAGCAGACTTTATTTAAAGTGACATCAAATTCTGGTTTCAAAAGAAAAAAACATTAAATTATGTACTCCTAAAGTGGATGTAAAGGCAGTAGTTTTTTTACCTTAATGCATTCTCTGCATTAAGGTAAGAAAAAACCCATTCCATGGTCAGTTTTGCCCCAGCCCCCTCTAAACACTTACCTGAGCCAGACGTTGATCCAGAGCTTGTGCCCGAGAACAGCGGCACTACTCTCTCTCACCCTCCTTGCAGGACATGGGGGCAAGAGTCAGTGGCCATGCCTGCTGTCAGTCAAATAATGTGAGGAGGGCACAGGGGGTGGGGCAGAGCCAGGCTATGTGCCCCTATAGATTGAGTCCACTTGAGTGCCCACAGCTTGCTATGGGAATAATTGGGCCACTCTGTGCAAAACCATTACACAGAGCATGTAAGTATAACACTGTTATTAATAAAAATATATATACAGTTGTGCTCATAAGTTTACATATCCTGGCAGAATTTATGATTTCTTGGCCATTTTTCAGAGAATGTGAATGATAACACAAACACATTTCTTTCACTCATGGTTAGTGTTTTCCCAAAGCCATTTATTATCAATCAACTGTGTTTACTCTTTTTAAATCATAATGACAACAGAAACTACCCAAGATCCTTTGACAATTCGTTTGCTTTCCCCATGAATCAGAATCCAGAAATGTTAGTGCAGCACTGGATGACAGATGCAAGGGTCTGTTAGGAGTCCAGAAACTCATTGACCTTTTATACACACACACTAATTACAAGCAAACAGATCACAGGTGAGGATGGTTACCTTTAATAGCCATTCAAACCCCTTTGTGTCAACTTGTGTGCATGTTATCAAGCCAAAATCACCAGGGTATGTAAACTTTTGATCGGGGTCATTTGGGTAGTTTCTGTTGTCATTACGATTTAAAAAGAGTAAACACCGTCGATTGATAATAAATGGCTTCAGCTAAACATTAAGCATGAGTGAAAGAAATGTTTTAGTGTTATCATTCATATTCTCTGAAAAATGGCCAAGAAATCATAAATTCTGCCAGGGTATGTAAACTTATAAGCACAACTGTGTATATATATATATATATATATATATATATATATATATATATATATAACACTTTACAATCACTTTACCTTAAGAAAGTAACTCTTAGGCTCGCAGCCTCCTCCAGATCTCCATATTTATTTTTATTTATTTATTTTTTGCTGTTGTGATTGGACTTCATGTTAGAGGCTGGCTATGTTCATTCTCCATGGTCCCACTGTATGTAGGCTCTCTCCTGACATGGAATAGGGGCTATGAACTTTGGGATTTGTAGTACAGTAGTGCACATGAACGCAACTAAAGTACACTGCTTGTTCCAAACAAACAGAAGTGAGGGGGAAAAGGAGAGGATTGTGAGCTTACCGAGGATGTTACAAGGAGGCAGAAAAACATTGTAGAAAACAGCGTAATGAAAAATAGATTACCCGGCCATTAAATAGTGGATGTGTATAGATTATTTTTGTAGAATAAGTATAATGTTTAGTGTCACTTTAGGGTTATGCAAAGGGGAGCAGTTTGCAGTGACCAATCATAATTGAGTTGGAGTCAGTGCCGCGGCTTACATTGAGCCTCAGCTGTCTGCATTATGTTATTGAATGAAGTATAAAGTCGAATGTGTGTTTTGCCCTCCTGTATGCATACTGTACAGCTATAGTATAAGAACAGCAGTGTGAAATGATCAAATCATACATTGCATTTGTGATTCACAAAGGTTGTGCCCAGAGTAAAATCTCAATTAGTCAACAGATTCAGCTTACGGCATGTGACATTCCATTCGAATCCATGCTGATAAACCCACGTGCATCCCTGACAGCAATCCTCCAATCCCATTTTCTTGATTGTCTTATTTTGCTTCAGCCTGTCAAATCTTAAGAGCTGCCAGCAAAGACTGGTGATCTGGCTTGTGTCAAGTCACCTGTTGGGATGTTTTGAATAGGAACATAGAAAAAGAAATCATCTGCCATGTCAATGCTTGTATAGGTAGCAGAGGTAATGACTGTAAATATAATTATATTATGAAAGTATTTTTATATTAATTAGGGAGGAAGTTTTTATTTGTATTCTGCTGTAAATAAGCACAATTCTAATCTGGATGAGTGATCCTTTCTTGCTAGTTGAAAACACAGTGTTACTAAACCCAGGACCCTGCATCTAGTCTAGTCTCCCACAGTACACAGAACATGGAAATGCAATCAATTTAGTAAATATAAACTGCTAAATACATTTTCTCATCAGCAGTATATAGCAGTCTTGCGCATAGGTGTGCGCAGCCTATTTCATTAGGGTGTGCACCCCAAGGTTCAAATACACATGCCTTTATCTGCAGTCTCAGCTGCACTGGACAGTGAATAAGTGGGATAATGCTCTGTGCTGAGCGGCTTTCTGTACATTCACAAACTGAAGCATAGTAAACTTGGTTTACTATGCTTCAGCTATGAATGAACACAGTGAGCGAGTGTGTTCACTGTGTACATTTAGAAAAAGAAGGGGCCAGTAAAGGACATATTTACGAGCCCCTTCCCCTACTCTCCAACAGAGGATGAAGCCCAGGCAATAGGGGGAATTGACACTGCATGCAGTGATTAGGGTGTGCAGGCACACCTGGCACCCCCCCATGTGCACGCCTATGGGTTTGTGACTTCTATCAGTGTCTGGTCAAAGCTTGTCGCAGGAGTTTTCATTCTCCCCTGATTGCCCCCCGACCCTCTGTCTGGACAGTGCTGATTGGCCCTGTGCTGATCACATGGACTCTCCCAAAAACAAAAGAAAAAACTCTCTAGCCATACACACCAATCTGAACATGTGCAGCTTGCCACCAAGGCTCTGTTTTATCAGGAGATAGAGTGGGGATAGTGGAAGAAGGGAAGGACCAGAGAACACAGGATCAAACAGCCTTTTTACACAATGCAAAGGGTTAACCCCTTAGGTTCTGCAGTGAGTATAACAAGCATGCTTTACTGCATATACAGCCTGATTTTACTGTTGTAAGTTTAGTAACACTTTTCTTTTTACTTTTTTCTGCTGTTTTATATCTGAGACTCCCTGCCTATTCGGATCATGAAAGCAGCTAATAATGTAAAGTGATATATGACATGTTTAATTTAGTGTCTATGTGAGTAGCAGAGCTGTAATTATAATGGTGCTTGAGGATGCCCACCACTGCTGGTCTGGATTTGCTCCCTCAAACAGATGCATGCTTTTGTATTTGCGGTGGTGCTGAAATCCAGGTTACCATAGAGCTTCACTGGCAACTATGCCGGGGAGGGAACGAGCACAGCTGCATGTCTTTTTGTAATCATCATAGCGATCGTTACATTTCTTTCCTTGTACAATGTAACTTTTCAAGTAATTTCATGGCTATGGAAGAATGGAGCTTTGTAGCCCAGCAGCTCAGACATACTGTAACCACATTAATATGTCATTGTCCTTAGTAAACCATCCCAGTGTTAAAGGGATTTGTGTGCGAGAGATCTGAGATGCTTTTACAGAATAGTCTTGTTCTGATAGTGCTGATAATGGGGCTGTCATCCAGACTATCAGAAAATGGGATGCTGAGTAATCTCCCTCTCCGAGGGCCAGGTTACATAAGAGACTGCAGTTCTACATATGACTTCCGTCTGCTAATAATTATGTGCGCTTTAGCTCATGGAATAGCAGCACAAACAGCTTGCTGACAATTTGTTTCTACTCAGCCGAGTGGTAGAAAAACATTTCTGCAAGGTTTGTGGCCATATAAGCTGAAGTGGAATTTCAAAACATTTTTTTTATTTTTAATTGAGTAGGGAAGGGTCACATCTTCTGACAACTTTTTCCCGTGACCCCCTTGGGGTGATTTCCTCTCATTTCCTGTTCAAGTCACAGTGATCAATAGGAAAGGAAGTGGAAGATCTCCCCCAATCAGGACCACAGATGTCAATAAAAAAGGAAATCTGTAGAAACTGCATATCTCACTTCATTCAAGTCTTGTATGAGCGTCACCAGGACAGATAATGAGTGGGGTCTTGGACAGAAAAAAAGCAAGACAGAAGATCTAACTCTTCCCCACTTTATCCAAAAAAATAAAAATTTGTTTGGAGTTGGACTTTATTCCAAACCATTTATGGGAATATCAATTCAGGTTCTGAATCACGTTATCTGTACTGTGTAGAACTAATTGAAAATGACAGCGCCCTGATTGGATACTGGTAGTATATATTATTGGTACAAGTCATTGTTTGTTGTGCAGGGGGTACTCTGACAATGACGTTTAACCCAAACAAAAGTTCCTTCCTGCGCTTGGAGGGGAGGCCTCTTCAACCCGATAGTCTCAGCTGGTATATATTGTATAGCTGTGGATAATGTGCCGCCTTGCTGCCACTGATGAACTGGGGAAGTCCAGAAACACTGTAGCAAAGACACAAAGATACAATGGCGCACTGGCCTAGAGCATTATCCTCAGGTTTAAATTTATTAAAACGGTTAAAAACATACTCACAAGCGAGCTGTAAAAACAAGCATGTCAGGCATTGCGAAATCCTTTGCGTCCATTACCACATGAGTTATGCAGTTGGCATCTCACACAGAGAAAAGATGGCAAACGTGTTTCAAGGTATAAACCTCTTCTTCAGAGCCCAAAGCTCTGAAGAAGAGGTTTTTACCTTGAAACGCGTTAGCCATATTTTTTTACAGCTTGCTTGTGAGTATGTTTTTAACCTTTTAATAAATTTAAACCTGAGGATAATGCGCTAGGCCAGTGCGCCATTGTGTCTTTGTGTCTTTGCTATAATGATGTTTTACCAGTTGCCGATCGCCCGCCATGGATTGACGGCGGCAACATGGCTCTCCTGTGTGAACCACCGTCACCTGATGGGGGCTGCAGGATCAAGTATTGCGGGCATGTGCTTCCCGGCCGGAGGCTTGCTCGCACACTCACACGCTAGTGGGGGAGCCAGGGAGTGGGTAGGGCAGACTTGATGTCTGCCGGCCACCCCACGATCGCTCTCCGGCAGTGACAGAACTGGGATCCATGTATGTAAACAAGCGGATCCACGTTCTGACAGGGGAGAAGGAGAGTGATTGTATGTTCCCTGTATATGGGAGCAGCGATCACTCTCCTCCCCCACTCAGCCCAGCCCCCACACAGTTAGTAACACATTCCAGGGAACACATTTAACCCTTTGATCACCCCCTAGTGTTAACCCCTTCCCTGCCAGTGACATTTACACAGTACTCAGTGCATTTTCATATCACTGATCGCTGTATGAATGCCAATGGTCCCAAAAAAGTGTCAAAAGTGTCCGATATGTCCGCCACAATATCTCAGTCCCACTACAAAATGCAAATCGCAGCCATTACTAGTAAATATAAAATAAAAACCGCAAAAGTTAATTCTCATCGTTTGTAAACGCGGCAACTTTTGCGCAAACCAATCAATATAAGCCTATTGCGTTTTTTTTTTTACCAAAAACATGAGGAAGAATATATATCGGCCTAAACTGATGAATAAATTTATTTTTTTATTTTTTTTAGATATTTATTATAGCAAAAAGTAAGAAATATTGGGTTTCTTTCAAAAGTGTCGCTCTTTGTTTATAGCACAAAAAATAAAAACCGCAGAGGTGATCAAATACCACCAAAAGAAATCTCTATTTGTGGGAAAAAAAGGACGTCAATTTTGTTTGGGTACAACGTTGCACGACCGCGCAATTGTCAGTTAAAGCGATGCAGCGCCGAATCGCAAAAAGTGCTCTGGTCAGGAAGGGGGCAAATCGTTCCGGGGCTGAAGTGGTTAAGCAGTGTTATATGGAATGATTTAGCTATTAGTTATAAACCCTTTTATTTCAGCTTTGAAGGAAGTGAGAATTTTCCTCTATGGCAACATAGGACAAGGTTTACATTGCTCCATGTTCCTTTAGATGTTTCCTGCTTCTACAGACCTAAAATAAAACAGCAGATGGATACAAAAGCTGCATTCTGCTGTCCTTAGCGCCTATAGTGCCAGGAACAGGTGGCATCTTAAGTGAGTAGGGATTAATAGGAATGACTCCATAATGTAAAAGGGAGTATTCATTTATATATGAAATCTCTTTCTGGAGTAGACGAGCAAACTAGAAGTGAGCAGTGGTGTATTTTGCTTTTGTGCTGCCCTAGGCAAGACTAAAAACAGGTGCCCCCCCCATCTAAATTTGTCCCACCAAAGACGCTTTAAAATTGCGCATACCCGCGCAACACCAATGGGCGATGTAAAATTGCACACACCCGTGCAATGACGACAAATGACATAACTTTTAAAGCCTTTACAGGTTACCACTTTAGATTTACAGAGAAGGTCTGGTGCTATAATTACTGCCCATGATCTGACGTTCACAGTGATACCTCATATGTGTGGGACGAGCGCTGTTTGCTTGCGAGTATGGGAGGACGGTGCACTTTAAAAATGTTTTTTTAATTATTATTATTTATTTTTTTACACTGCTACTTTAACTTTTTTTTATCACTTTTATTGCTGTCACATGGAATGTAAACATCCTTGTGACAGCAAGAGGCAGTGACAGGTACTCTTTATGGAGAGATCTGGGGTCTATAAGACCCCAAATCCCTCCTCTGCATGTAAAAGCATTCAAAACACCAAGATTAAAGTTTTTGAATGCTTTCGATTTTTAAAAACTGACGCCGATTGTTTCTGAGTAAACCAGAAGTGATGTTATGTCATCGCTTCTAGTTTACTGTTACGAACAGCCGAGCACAGCCGATCCCGGCTTTGTTTGGCTATCCGGCCAGTCGGCGGACACGCTAGCTTGTCACTCGGGTCTCCCATTATTTTCTTATGTTCTTTAGCAAGGAGTATACTTTACACATTATTAATTCTGCTATCAACATTAGTGTGTGGTGTAAATTGCCTTCAGCATTGCACCTGTTTCTTCTTGCTGGAGGATGCCTTTTTTCTGATGCCCAAAGCCCCTGAGCAGCAGTAAATCATAAAGCAGAACTAAACACATCCATTTAACGGTTTCAGAAATCAGTTACATTCCGGGAACGCTGGGATTGCTAACTGTCATATTTGCATGTGTCCTCAACCAAACTGTCAAACCATCAAATGGCTGGTGTCATAACTGATCTCATGTGCAGCACCATGGCAGTTACAGATAAAACAGAAGCAGCTTCCTTGGCTGTAAAGGATAGGAGGGTTGAATTCCACTTTAAGGATGTCAGCAGTTCAGCCTCTACAAGCTCGGCAGTGCCTAAAGATAGAGAGCAACTGAGCATGTGCAGAGTAGAGTGAGACTATGGGGTTTATTTACTAAAGGCAAATCCACTCTGTACTACAAGTGCACTTGGAAGTGCAGTCGCTTTAGATCTGAGGGGAACATCTGAAATGAGGGGAAGCTCTGCTGATTTTATCATCCAATCATGTACAATCAAAAATGCAGGTTTTTATTTTCCTTGCATGTCCCCCTCAGATCTACAGTGTTTGCACTTCCAAGTTCACTTGCAGTGCAATTATAGTGCACAGCGGATTTGCCTTTAGTAAATAAACCTTTAGGGGGTGATTGCCACCTGTGGTGAAGTGGATGTTACTCACCTAACCAGCACGGGATGTTTTTGATTTATGACACATCTTTGGGACTGTTTTGGACTTTACATATAATAATTTTAATTTTTTGACACATTTTGGTTGAAAGCTTTCTTCAGATATTTTAAGAGTTATTGTTTATCTGCACAAGATATTGTTTACAGCTGATTTATTTGCACAGAGATACACAGGTTACTATGTAAAACATTCTTTTGTTGTTTGCACAGTATATTTATCATGCACTGAGGACCTTGGTTTACGCCAAGCAAGATAGCATTGTCATTTTTGTTGTGGAGTATTGGTACAGGTGAGAATCACTAGTGTTGGATATACACACCGGATAGTGGAACTTATAACAGAGCAAGCGCTGTTAACTCTTAAAACATTACATCTCCCCTCCTTCCAGGAGAGGACTCAACAGCAGCTGCATAAATAGATCACCTAACTGTGGCGCAGGACATTTTTTCTTATAAACTTTCTTCAGATACTTTGAGAAGATTGTAAATGTCCTCTTCGGAACATCTCTTCCTTGTTTCTGGGCCTACAAATGGCCTAGAATCACGGGACGTGAAGTCCACTAACTGCCAAAACTTGCCTATACCTGTTGATATAAATATTTTTCATTGCCATCCCTTGCTCCTTTGAAGTTCTAGCTCACAGTTTCAGAAAACCGTGCCTGGCTGACAGTTAGGAAAAATGTTCCATGTAATCTTCTCATATGGCCGTAGCAGTGAAACATTTCTTCCAGTCCGGTCACAGAAGAATGTTCTTTGTTTTCACTGACACTGCCTCACATAGTAACAGCTTGTTGTATTTGAGTTTCATTGCCAGAGGGCAGGTTTATTTTTAAATCACTGAACTCCAAATTCTCTTTATTTTTCCAAGATTGGAAGCAGCTGAAATGCCTGAAGTTACAGGTTGGAGATTTGCTCTACAATACGCAAAGGGAAGTGCCGTCTCCTCCCCCTTTTGTGTTTTTTTTTTTCTTTTATTTTTCCTAATAAATGTCTGTTAACTGGTAGTCACCTAAAAATAGAAAGCCATCCAGCTAAAAATAGAGCAGCTCGCAGTCCTGCCAAGGAAAATGAAGAGGAATAGGCGTGGAATAGAAGCCTCAGTAACCCGGTCCTATTCATTCAGCCATCCCTATGAGAATGCAAGCAATGATAAAGTGACCTTGAAAAACCACAGGCCTTAGCTGCTCTCTTCAGACTTCTGGGTGCCACTAAACATTTCAGCCCAAGGATATATTTTTTCACATTGATCGTAAACACTTTCAGAAAGGCAAGGCATTGTTTCACAGACCTTGCTGTCTGAAACTTTCCTGGGCTTTATTTTTTTCTCACAATCTACAGGTATACGGTTTCATACAAGCAGCGAATTGTTCGGTGAAATGAATTCATTCACTTCTGAATTCCTCAATAAATAATACACACAATTATAGAGATTTAACAAAAAAAGCTTTTATTTAATTACATTTTGAAGGATTTATATTATGAGTTTTTTTATTATTATTATTATTATTATTATTATTATTAATACAAAATAAAAGAAAATTTTCAAGTACTTTATTTTTATTATGCATGTTTTAATTACTTTAGGTAACATGAAAATCTTATAAAGCATCTATTTTATAATGATTTACAAGTGCTCTACCAAAGGTAATGCAAAAGTAGGCATAACTTTTTTTTTTTTAACTTACATAATGTATAGAAGGGGTAGGTTCATAAGGGGCGCAGCAGGGGTGCCGCCCCCTAGTTTGCATGCGGGGTACCAGAGTTTTTTTTTCAAGCCCCTGATTAGAGCCTGAGGCCCTAATTGGCTTGAAAACGTTTGGGCCTGGAACCCACCCACACGGGACACTAGCGAATCAATATTTGCTATTGGTTGACAGCTTCTCCTCTTGGTCAATCAGGACAGGAGATGGATCCAAAGAAGACTGTGTTGGCCGAGAGGAGATGCCAGGGAAGCCGTGGCAGTGGAGGGGTCAGTGTGGACCTGGGGGGATTTGTTTGCCGCCCCCCCTAAAAAAAAAGTTTAGCACCAGCCACCACTGATACTGTAGACCAGTGATGGTGAACCTTGGCACCCCAGGATGTTTTGCGACTACATTTCCCATGATGCTCAACTACATTGCAGAGTGCATGAGCATCATGGGAAATGTATTTCCAAAACATCTGGGGTGCCAAGGTTTGCCATCACTGCTGTAGGCTGTTCGGATTTCACATGATGGTAGAGGGACTCTTCCTCTATAGCAGCCTTTTTAAACCAAAGCACCCAGGTGCCCTGAGTGCCTTCAGGTTTCTTCAGGGGAGCCTTGGCAAAATGTCAAAAAATTGCCCAAAACCATATACAGGCCAACGGGTGGATCATGCCTGCCTTTTATTTACACAAAGCCACAGGTTTTCATTGTGCAGCAGCGTCCTAAAAACCAATGATGTCATTGGTTGATAAGAAAGACATTGGGTACCTTCACAGCATCCTTGTTTGCTCCTCTCCTACCCCTCTTCATGAGCACTGGGGTCATATTAACTGAGTGAGGGAGAGAAACTGAAGGAGAAGAGAAGCATTGGAGCACTAGGTAATACCAGTGTGCAAAGTTGTATTTGATTTGAAAGAATAAATCACCGCAAACATTGTGCATGATTTTAAATGGCGCCTTGATTGAAAAAAGGTTGAGAAGCATTGCTCTATAGTAACTCTTCTTCATTTTTCATTCCAAGTAGAAGCAATGTGCCATCATTGAGTTCTTGAGGATGGAGGGGTTCAGGCTGTCTGACATCCACAGGACAGAATATTTACAGAGATGACACATTGACATGAGCAATGTGCACAGACGGATGAGGAAGTTTGAAGAAAGGGAAACCGTCATTGAAGACAAACCACAAAGTGGGAGCCCATCATTTTTGGACAGCCTGTCCCCTCCTTGGTCAAGAATTCAATGACTGCATGCTGCTTCTGCTTGGAATACATTATTTGCCTGCAATAAAAATGAAGAAGAGTTACTATAGAGGAAGAGTTACTCTGACAACATGTGAAATTTGAATGACCTATGTGAGTTAATAAGAAAGATATGCCCAACTTTGAATTCGTTTTGGTACAGCCATTATATATTTAACCACTTCAGCCCCGGAAGAATTTACCCCCCCCCCTTCCTGACCAGAGCACTTTTTGCGAAATGGCACTGCGTTGATTTAACTGACAATTGTGCGGTCGTGCAAAGTTGTACCCAAACAAAATTGACGTCCTTTTTCCCCACAAATGAAGCTTTGTTTTAGTGGTATCTGATCACCTCTGCAGTTTTTATTTTTTGCGCTATAAACAAAAAAAGAGTGACAATTTTGAAAAAAAACAACATTTTTTACTTTTTGCTATAATAAATATCCAGAAAAAAAAATGTAAAAAAATGTAATTTCTTTCTCAGTTTAGGTCAATATATATTCTTCTACATATTTTTGGTAAAAAAAAAATCACAATAAGCATATATTGATTGGTTTGTACAAAAGTTATAGCGTCTACAAACTATGGGAATAGATTTATGGCATTTTTATTATTTTTTTTTTACTAGTAATGGAGGCCATCTGCGATTTTTAGCGGGACTGTGATATTGCGGCAGACAGATAGGACACTTTTGACACTTTTTTGGGACTATTGACCTATATACAGCGATCAGTGCTATAAACAGCCACTGATTACTGTGTAAATGTCACTGGCAGGGAAGGGGTTAACCTGCAGGGGACAATCAAGGGGTAAAATGTGTTCCCTCTGTGGTGTTTCTAACTGTATGGGGGATGGGCTGACTGGAGGAGGAGAGAGATCGTTATTCCCTATCACTGGGAACAGACAATCTCTCTCAACTCCCCTGTCAGAACGGGGATCTGCCTGTCTCGGGAGCAATCGCGAGTGGCTGGTAGACATGGAGTCCATCCCACCCACTGATTGGCTCCCCCACTAGCCAGTGAGCGTGTGCCCACACCACACATTCCTGTAGCCACCATACAGCTACAGCAATTTGCGGGAAGAAGCAGACCTGCCACCGTATAATGACGACGGCCGGTCGGCAAGTGATTAATGGAGAAAGATCAAGACAGAGAGAGGAAGTAAATATATCTCAGCGCCCATACTCCTGGTCATGTATGCATGCATACAGACATGAAATAGCTGCAAAGAAGGTGCAGGAGATCAGCAGCAATGAAGCACATTGGAGCATAAAATAGATGAAACAAACAAATATTTAAAGAAAAGGCAATTTTTATGATATGCAGATTTTTTTTTTTTTTTTTAGCAAACAATGGAATTGATTTACTAAAACTGGAGAGTGCTAAATTTGGTGCAGCTCTGCATAGAAACCAATCAGCTTCTAGATTTTCTGTCAAAGCTTAACAAGCTGAAGTTAGGAGCTGGTTGGTTACCATGCATAGCTGCATCAGGTTTTGCACTCTCCAGTTTTAGCAGATTAACCCCAATATATCGTTAATTTAGGGTCAAGTCTACCTTAAAGGTGGGTGAGGGTATGTGTGTGTGTGTGCACGTGTTTTATATATTTCATTTACATTATGACTGCTATGTTTAACCACAGATCACTGCACCAGAAAAATATAGCTTTGAAATATAAATGGTAGGTAACGTGCATTTTAGGCTTTACTGTGGAATCTATTTTTATATGTCTTAGCTGTATCATTTAGTCATAATACACCTTGTTGTTGTCCTATCCTCATACATTATGTATCTAAAAATCAATGTCATTTAGACCTTGTATGCCTAAAGAAGGTTATCAGATGTAGCAAAAGGTAGTTGCCTTATTTTAGAAAATGACCTTCCTTTCTCATTGATCAATATCGAGCCCAAAATTTGCAGGAGGGCAAAAGGAGATGAGGTATTTTCTGCTTTCTCCCCTATTTAAAAGCACACATCATGCTGTGTGTCAGCATACTCTACAGTATATACCACTGCCATAAATGAGACAAATCCCTTATATACTCAGCTTTCCCATCACAGACAACACTTTCTTGCATATTTAAATTGATAAAATAATATTACTGAAGCTGACCTCTTCCTTTTCCCAAATCTCATAAGGACTTTCTAGCGCTGCCGACCCATCTGCACCCAGGTGACTATTTCGAACACTGAGACAGGGCATCATTGTTCCCTACCCCTCAAAACACTCCCTCCTACTTCTTTTCTGTTATTCCCTCCCACTCCCAGACCCCGTAACCACCCTAAGGGCCGATTCCTCCACCCCCCCGTTCTTCTTTTAGTTTCTAAATTGATGCTAGTTTATTTCCTCAAACCCTTGTATTGAGTCTATAGCCTTCTTTAAAAAAGAAGCTTCACCATTTGGCTCTTTGGATTTGTACAATTAAAGGGTTAGTTCACCTTTATGAAAAGACTACCTATGCAGGTAAGGGGTGCTTGTAGATAAAAACAAACTGTGCAGCTCTAACTCAAGTTGAATAATGCCCTTGCTATAGGTGTAGGCCATTTACATACCACCCAAAGCTTGTCTGGAATACTGCTAGGACATTCCTACGTGAGGCCAAGTCATTACTGCTCATCTCCACTATCACAGGAGTGAACTTTTTCTTTGAATCAAACCCCCTTACATGTTCTTTTTCTCCCCTAATTCAATAGCTCTGAGCTCAGTGTTTGAGAGCTCACTCCTGTGATAGAGGAGGTGAGCAATAATGACTAGGCCTCAATTAGCAATGTCCTAGCAACCTCCTGTGAGTGTTCAGTCACGCCTACACCTATAGCAAAGACATTATTCAACTTTAGTCAGAGCTGCATAGTTTGTTTTTATCTACGGACACCCCATATCTGAATAGGCAGTTTTTTTTGGTAATGGTAAACTAACCCTTTAAGGTGTCCCCTTTAGTTTTTTAAGCTCTGTTTGTATGGAATGTATGCATGATACACCCTGATGCTTTTAGGGCCTGGGGTAATGCTGACCTTGTATTCCCATGTTACTTTTGTCCATACATTGTTTGTTCTAAAAGTTAACATGTACATTTGATGAGATCTAAAAAAACAATACTGATGAAAATAGTACTGAAGTTTTCCGTAAGTAGGAAAAAATCGCAAAATTACTCCACAGAAGACCGGTCCTTGCTATCTTGCATTGTACTGCATCATAACTCATAGAAATCTGTGATTCTCAGGCATAATGATTATCGTGGTTGCCATTGCTCATAAAGCAAACAAGAAAGTTGGAAAACATTGCACTAGTTTTGAAACCAGTATAAGGCTATATTTCCTTGGAATGCTTATTTCCAACTCTAGATGTATCCCACAGAATATATAATTATTGTTAAAGGAATAAAGAATAGGAGAACCAAAAAAATCCTTAAAGTGGACTCCTTATTAAAATTGTCACAGGGATTAGTAGGGCAAATGTCAGCATAATTAAACCATATGAGTTTTTGAAGTAGCAAGTACCTATTCCCATAAATATAAAGTCTAGGTAAAGATCCCATGGTCTCTGGCTACCATGAGATTAGAGTACCAGGAAGGTTAAACCATTAACTAGCAGAGTCTACATATACGACTGTTCATCTAAGTCCAAACCTAGAAACTTTTTTTATGAAAACAGAAGTGTATAGCAAAATATTTCGTTATTAGCTTTGGTGAGAATTAGATCCACTGTCTGCGTCCTGTGTCTTCTCTGGGAATATTACCCCTATTTATCATTGGAACCATTGGAACTGGACACAAACAACAGACAAAAAAACTACATGGGTTATCACTCTTTATCACTCTATCCAAAACGAAAAAAAGTTCTGGCCATACTTTGACACATATTAATAAGATTATTTACATGAAATCATTGATACATGTATATCTAAAAACATTGAAATGACTAAACTTGAACTTTAAGGTCGTTAAGTTGTATAAACTTTTTGACATTATGAAAAATATCCCTATACCTTCAGTTTATCATTGTTTGACAATGCTAGTTTTGTACTGTGGCTTATTAATGTACTCCACAAATATTTCTCAATGTGCTATTAAAGTGTATATCAACGCAAAAATTTCAAATGTTTTATTTATTTATGTATTTTTTTTTTTTTTGGGTAGAGATGCACTTTAAATCTGTTGCAATGAGCAGTGTCCCTGTAACTGGGTTTACGTTTAGACCATTTCAGAAACCATGCAAAAGCGAGTATAAATTATATGGTGTAATGATAATAATAAACATATTTGAAGGTAGAAAAATTGGGATGAATTAAGCCCTGTAAACAAACCATCAGATCGATTTAGCCATAACTGGACATGGCTTAATTAGAATGATGAGAATAATTCAGGGACTCAGTAAGGAACATTCCGCTGGGTTTGTTTGACTGTCCCAGATCGCTTATCTATTACCAAATAAAGTCTTGTGAAGGATATTTATCGGACTCCAGCTCTCTTTCTCCTGAGCTGTTGAGACCGACATCCTTGTGTATACTGCTGTGAAGGTGGAGATACACTTGTAATATTTCTATACTGTACTTAGCAATGACCCAGCCACATCATATTCGTTGAGCTGCATTGGTGTGAACTGAAAAAAGAAGGGCAGCATACATTTTTAATGCAGGGCAGCAGGTTGTGATGCACTATATAACATTTCAAGTTAAGGTGGAACTAAACCCTCCTATCATTTTCAGCCAAGGAAGCTGTCATCTTGGCTTCTGTTTGATCTTCAACTGCCATAATGCTGCACATGTGATCAGTTATGACACCAGCCATTTAATGGTTTGACAGTTTGGTTGAAAGCACAATGTGACAGTAAGATTCTGGTAATGTTAGGTCTTATTCGCACCAGAAACTGCACACGACTGCGCATTTTTGACTGCATGTTTACATGCATTTGAATCATATTTGAAGCTAGCTTGACACACGCTTGATGCATGATTAAATGCATTTTGCATGCATTTTGCACTGCATTTGCAGTGCATTTTTATATACGTTTTTGGGTTTGGCTTTCTTGGCTTAAAGAGGTGTAGTGTGGTGCGTCTGAAGTGCATTTGTAGCATGGTCCCTGCATTTGCAGTGCATAAAAATGCATCATGCTCTACTTTTTAACTGCGTTGAACTGCACTGCAATGATATGAACTATGTCCATAGGATTACCTTGATTTTGAGCTGTCTATATAGTTGGAGTGCAGGTCAAAATGCATTCAACTGCATCCATCTGCATTTGATATGAATGGGTCCTAACTGTTTTTTGAAACTGTTAAATCAATGAGTTTCGTCCCACTTAAAAAAAAAAAAAAGGTGAACAATGAGATGCACTGTAACACCACATTACACTGCCCCTTTAGGCTGGATTCACACCATAGCGGTGCGAATTCCAGCCTGTTTGCCTGTGAGAAGGACTGGAGCCACCGTTCGGCGACTCCTGTCCGTTCTCACAGTGCAGCAGCTCCCCGGGGAGGGAGGCAGGGAGGAGGTGCTGCGAGCAGGGGGAGAGATCCCGGTTCAGTGTGGAACACATCTACGTGTCAGATGCATTCCCATTGAACATAATGGGCTGGGAATTTACACCACAATGCACAGAAAACGCATACATTTTCTGTGCAATGCGTAGTGCGAATGCACCGCACCTATGTGAACCGGACACATTGAAAACAATGTGTTTTCAAGTGTCCTGCGAATTGGATGCGGTGTAAGCCGCATCCAATTTGCATAGGTGTGAACCCAGCCTTACAGTGTAAACACTTCCACCAGGGTAAATTGATCCTAAAAGGTCTCAGAATAAGAAAAAAATATAATAAGAAAAAAATTGATAAAAAGTGAAAAAAAAAAGATAAAAAGAAAAGTGCCCTTGCAGATCCAGAAATGGGTCAAATTCACTATTTATTGAAGTTATACAATAATAATGATGATGAAGATAAAAGTGGGATAATGACCAGCTTTAAAGACTGTAATAAGCACACAGTTTTATTTGCAGTTTTTCTTCCCATTTAAATGATCTCTTTAGTTATAGTGAATCTACCAGACTTATGTCATGCTTCATGCTGCACACACATAACAAAGTATGTTTCTTCCTGTGTGATACCGAAAGGCTTACCGATATCTGATTACCCAGGAAAAACACAGTTACAGGGTGTGGAGAGCGTACCTCGGCTGGCAGGGCCCGGCATCCCATGGTATTGTTATATGCAGTTCCTGTAAGCCTGCTGATGATAAGACTTACAAAACAAAGGCTGGTAATTGATGGAGCGCTCTACAGCCATTTCAGGAAGAATCGAGGTCCTTGTTTCCAGCCCCATTAACTTCTCTGGTCTCCTTCCTTCTTATACAAGGCATTTTGTCTTGTTGCACGTTGTCCCCCACCCCCCCTGCTGCTCTTTGTAATGCATGCAGACCACAAGTGTCTCTTTTATGTAGTACACTGGCTGTAATTGTGCCTATGTGGTGGATTAGTAATTACCAGGCTGAATTCCCATATTGTATCCTTACTGCGGCCATGGAAAATAGGACACATAGCTCTGCCTGGTCACACTCAGCCTAGATAGTAAACTAGTTATAGTCGCGTCTCTTAAGATCCAGCCTTTCGTGACCGAATGCGTTTTTAATTTTAGCATGAATACGTCCTTACTGTACCCATGAAATGTAATATTTACATTATTTACATTTTGAGTAGCAGCTTTAATCCATAATCTAAAAATAGGACACATTTTAATGTGCCACAAGTAATTTTAATGTATGGCACTGAAAGAAAGCACAGGGTGCTAATAGGCAGCAGTGGTCAAAAGCAATCCTTGTGATAAACTAGTGTAATTCTAAAATGCATGTACTTATAATTAAAACATACTTCCATGACATGTAATTTATGGGCTGCTGCTGGATTGGAGCTGTGCTGTAAAACATATGCTAGTTTGACTTAAGGAAGTGCACTGCAGTTTCCTTAATATATGTAAGAGTCATTTGTATAAGCTAGTTACAAGGAACATTAAAGTAATGAGCTACTTGTTCTTCATATTATTCTGTATGTTAATATGTACTTAACATAGTACGGGATGTATTAGGTGTTCAACAAAGTGCTCATTATATTTGTGAATGTAAGTCTTGTTAATACTCTAGATGACAGATTGATCAGTGTTACAATTTGTATGCAGTGTTACACTTAATGGTAAATTATAGTATATTCACATGAGTAATTGGTTAGGACATGAACAGCACAATTGCTGTTTACTTTATTGTATACATTTAGGTTAGATAGGATAAAATAAGAAGACCATTACTTTGAATGGGAACTCTTTGCAAAACTCACATGATAGAACAGCTCTCTGAAGTTCTACCATTAAAATGATATGATTCTCACAGACAGTGGCTGTATTTTATAGCTGTGATGCAATACCAAATTTCACCAGCAGGGTGAAATCTGGAACAGCAGTATCCCATGGCAACCAGAAGTTCTGGAGGAGGCCACTAGATTTTACCACACTAGTCTGAAAAGAAAACAATTTCCATGAAACTTCTTGTACATTGCTGTGTGCGTCTCCTTAAAATGTTGATTGCCTGGTGGTATTTCTTACGTTTCATGTTAGTATTTTCTTACCCACTGACCACACAATAGTATGCAGGTTTTTTTTTTTAAGCTTCACTGGATACAGATTGATCCAGCTAAAACAGTATCAAAACCAGAGATAGCTGGCAGCTAGTATTTACATAGGGTTGAATTTTGCTCATTGTTGCTGAGCCAGTATCTCCCCCTTCAGTCACAGAGCTGCTACTAGGCATATGCCCATACCACCTGCAGGTCTAAAGAAAGAACACAGCTTAGGCCCATCTAAACCAAAAGTTTCTTCACAATCTATTGTGTCATTTGTCCTGTATATTTTACTCAGTAGGTGGTTACATTTCCTTAAACTGTCAAGTGTCTGTTTTTCCAGCCCATCTAAATACAACCTATCCTGACCTGCCTGTGTTTTTACCTGCTGATTTAGCGCATTAAATTATATGTCTGCTGGTGGGCATCTGCCGGTGGGCAGAAGTGAGAGCAGCCAGCAACAAGAAGTGTCCAGAATTGAACCTTCTTGCAAGGGGCCCTGCAAAAGCTGGCCATAGATCCATAGTATTTCCTGCTGTAAGCTTTTGAAGTGTGGCACACGGCACCCACAGCTGTCAGAATACCTTAACAATAACTTCAGATGATTGGCTGCAGTCACTTTTCAGACAACTATTTTCTGCCCACCTTAATGTTATGGAGCCCTGTGAACCACCCATGGTTTAAATCTCAAAATTTTGAAATTCAAACAGGTTAAGCGATTAAGACTCTCAGGGAAATTCATAAAGAGTGTGTAAAACGCTCTTTTGAATTCCATCGTGCTTCTGCATGACAGATGTTGGTACGGGCGACATACTCGTTTATTGGTTGTAAACAGGTACATGAATTTGTACCATGCACCACGTGCATTGAGGCTGGAGTGTCCATACCGACACTCTTTCCTCAGTGTGGCTGAACTTCCTCCCCTCCACTGCAGCACTCAGATAGCGCAGTGCCAAGGATTTTTGAAGTTGGTTGAAAGGATCCTGATGGGAATTCAGAGACAGTAGCTGTCCCGTTTTGTTTGACAACAAGCAATGGGTAGATCCATAGCCAATACACAGTCTTCTCTTGACTATAAAATCTGCCCACTGCCTGCTGTCAATCACAAAGAAACAGGGAACTTAATGGGGAACTAGTGTCTATAAATTCCCTATCAGGCTCTGTCCACTGTCAGTATAGCTGGTTGCTAGGAGGCTGTCGGATGGTGAAGCCAACTGCATCCTTAGCAACTAATAACAGGTGGGAAGGGGAAGCGGTGGCAAACATACTGCTCTGCTACAGAGCATAACATGGGCATTCTGTCTCTGTGAATTAGAGAGTCTTAAAGTGGTACTTCATCCTAAACAGGAAGTTCCACCTCCTGCCTTCCCTCTTCTATTTTTGGCCCTTTTTTAGGGGGTGGGGGGAGTGGGCACCTGGCTTTGACAGGTACCTGTTCCCACTTTCAGTTAGATCATGATTCCTCTGGAAGTTTTCTTTTCCTCCCTGCCCACAACCTTCTGGGGCATGTCACAGGTCCTAGAAAGCTGTAGAACCATTCACAAAGCACAGCGCAGCTCACGTGGTAGCCGGCTGTGAAGCACACAGTAAACATGTCAGCACCGGGGACCTGAAGACTAGCAAAAATCGGTTCAGGTGAGGACAGGTGAGAAGTGGACTCCTGGACAGATGAGTGTTATTTTATTAAAAGTCAGCAGCTACAGCATTTGTACAGTATTCAGATTGAAGAACCGCTTTAATTACCTCCAGTTTTGTTATTTACAAAGTGGAAGTAATTATTTCTGAATCTGGTGTAGTATTAGTGCCACTTTGTAAAAGTGGTGCTATTAAGAACTTCCTGAATCTGTCACATATAAAGCTAACTAAACAGGCATTAGGAATTTTTGAGTCTAGTGCAGGCAATTCAAAAGGGCCATACCCACAGAAAAGTGGAGTTGGGGCTTTGTTAAATTCCCCATCTGTGCATTGGAGCATCCCACACTATCTTTGGCAATACAGATGTTCCACACATCCCATGGCATGAGGCTTGTGTATAGTGAGTGCTACACACAACCTCATCTACATTATTTTTCTATTTGAGCATACATGTTTATTATGCTTAAAAAAAACACAGCCACCAATAGTATTTCTCTGACGTGCCGTAAAACAAAACAAACTCTTTTCTAAAAATCTTTATTTGTCTCATTAAGGAACAAGATAATGACCTTGCTTGTTTTTATTCTGTTTAAACATCTATTGAAAGAATGTTTGCTTGCCAATTTTAATGCCAAATCTAACTGCGGTTTTGTTTTGTGGTCCCATGTGGTTTATGGTAAGACCACCTGACCTGATATTTGTGTGTAACCAGAACTAAAATTAAAACTTGGGACTGTCTCAAGAACAACAACAATAGCATCAATTGATATGTGCAGAATGACTTAATAAGCTTAGTAAATACCCTGACATGGTGTAGGGTGTGCGTGCCATCGCTACAGTTTCTTCGTTAGGTAATCTTTATTTCTGGTTAGCAGTCCTTAAGTGCTAAGCAGGTACTCTCGATTCCAAGTTGTTGAAGAACCACTGTCCTGATGCACACTGGTTTATTGTAAATGCTGTTTCTACTTACAGGAGAAAATCAGCATTAAAAACGTACCATAGCTGTGTTCTTTCAAACCAGTTTAGTAGAGTTTAGCAGTTTTTGGTCATTTATTTATTTCATTGACAAGACTGACCATTGAAATTAATAAACGCTGAAGTGCTAAACGCACCTAGCGCTTAGGCATGTTTAGATGCATTTGGCATTTTTATACTGAAAAGCTCCTGTCCTGAACGCAATTCTGCTGCATTCAGGAGAAAAAGCTGTGACTACTTCTAAACTCTGCTGCTCCTGAACTCTGGTAAAAGCCTACATGTGCATGGACACATAGGCTTCTATTGAGTGGAGTTAAAGGGATTTGGCAAAAAATGCCAAAAGCTCCCATTAGTTTAGGAGCAGTCATGTGCATGAGGTGTAAACAAACAGCTGATGTGTTTATATTTTCCTGAATTCATCCTTTCAATAATATATTTGAAGTATTGGAACTATAGCTCTCACTAGTGTAATTAATAGTTATCAAATGTGCAGATGCCTAAAGAAAGAAAACTGTGACACACTTTAGGATGTATTCTTATTTTGCTTTAATCAGATTGATCAAATATTCAAAGGATGTAAGGGCAAAATCATTATATTTGAAGTTGTGATGTTACAGGCCAAAGGATTGCCAAAGGCAATTTCATTTGTGTTGGAAGATGATAGCTTTGTATTGTTCCTCATTTTGGTCTGATGTTTTGACCTCTATAAAGAAAATGTACTACATGCATGTAACTACCATAAGGCTACATGCTCATGACCGTAAGAATTTTACTGATCATATTGGCAACATTTTTGTGGAACATGAACAAGGTATGGCTTTACGTTGCCATACATGTCTATGGCAATGCAAAGCAATGCTTGAAGCAGGTCAAATACAGGTTGGAAGGAAGTCAACAACAGGACCACTGCACATATCAATGAATTCTCAATGATCTCTGAAGCATCTCAAACTTATGCCATAGACACTTGCCTGAAGTTTATCAACACGGATCCTTAAAATGTAGTTCTGATGTTTTCTTGTGTTGGGTAAACACATTTTAGACCCAATGTTATCTCTATAAAAGAGTACCATGACATGATCTCCATCAAGTCACATCAAGAGATTAGAAATGAGAATTCAATACTTCATTATAATCACGGACCATACTTTATATGGCCAGTTTAAGCCACTGAAAGGTGATTTTTGGTTGGTTGATAGGGTTTAGAACATATTATTGCTCTTGGCATTATAAGAAGTAATAAATGTGTTATAGCATACATTAATAGATGTGTTATAGCATATATTAATTGCATTACGATATGAGTCATCCATCAGACCTTAATAAGTATAGTTGTCATGTGAAATTTGAATGTGCAACCACACAATTACTGCACAAGGACAGGAATTATGTGGTGGGTTACATTTAATCAGCATTATGCAAAAAGGATATAATGTGAGACTTCTAGAACCCCCATATGGTACTATATGCCTATAGTAACCATCTTCCCGGTCCTGTTGCTATGGCAATGAACACTTAAGTGACACATATGTATAATTAATGTTTGAGAATCTCAGGTAATTTCTAAATTAAATATGAAATCTGGTTTTTAATGGGGAAGATACCCAGTTGTTCAATAATGTAGAATAAATGCATAGTATAAGTGAAAATTTGACCGGTATATTT